>OZ012629.1:11487649-12087649 GCA_963942485.1 Pediacus dermestoides
ATTTGTAAACAGAAAGCTTTAGCAGTTTATGTAACTACTGTGGAAAATATGTATAAAGCTAATTATTCCCCTACAGGGAATTTTAAATATTTATTAAAATTACTGAAATCTGTGAAAAAGTGTGAAGTAAAAAAACTATTTAATACTGAATCGTCTCTTAAGGCATGGGTTAGAGAGAAAGCTGAAACTACTATGAAATATATGTCTAGAGCTCTAGATTTTTTAAAAACTTTATTAAAATTACCCGAATATTTGAAAAAACTTAATATAAAGAACCTATTTAATACGAAATCGTCTCTTACGATATACGTTTGTCCAAAAGATATTAGTAAAGCTGGAATTGTGGAAATCGATACGAAATTAGTGAAGCTGCCAACGATGCATGTAGAGAAGACTTTCAAAAATCATGAAAATAATCGAAAAAATGCTTTAGAGGTTATTTTAGACCAACTAAGTACTTTGTAAAGTGAACATCAGAATATTTAGGACGAACTGGAAGTACTGAAACTTGTTGTGGGTGAAAATGATTAAAATTTTTTATATTGTAATTAACGTTTTAACACAATTAAAGTTTTATATGCTGACAAGTTCTTTATTTTTTAAATTACCTGAACGTGTTTACGTTTATTACAATAAACTAAATGCTAAAATGTTATTAGAAATAATTAAAATAAATAATCAATCAAACCTACATATTACTAATAGTTTTGCAAAATATCAAACAAAAATACTATTTTATCTAGTGAATAATGACAAGAAATATTTACATATTTAGATTTTGATGAAATTTACTTTATTGCAAAGCTGGATGTTGGTTTTCTTTATAAAATGTTACACAAGCTTTTATTTGGTGATTTTAGGCATTTATCGGAGCTTCAATGTTGCACCTTTAAAAATGATAAAATTTTCTAGTAACTGTTTTAAAGAATCACAGTTTTGAAACCGCTGGTTGGATTTGTGTCAAAAAACATTTAAATCAAAGCTCAATAATCGTACTATATTAAAAAAATCCTGAAATGTTAACATGATTTTTTTTGCATTTTTTTCTAGTTCCACTGTTCACTTTTCAAAACACGTGTTTTTTGAGGGTGCTACCTACATTAAAATAATCAGAGTTTTGGAACCACTGGTTGGATTTTGGCAAAATTTACTTTATATCAAAACTGGATGTTGGTTTTATGTATAAAAAAATCCCCAAGTCTTTATTTGATGATTTTAGGCATATTTCGTAGCTTTAAAATTGCACTTGAAAAATGTGACGTATAATTTTCTAACGACTGTTTTTAAAAAATCAGTTTTGGAACTTGGGGAAAACGACATAAAGGTGCTTTCATGGCGCTCATCCAGTCCGGACTTAAATGTCATTGAAACTCTTTGCATAAAATTAAACGTATTCTATATACGCAATAATCCACCAAGAACCATTGGGGACTTAAAGACCAAAATAGAAGAAATTTGGGACAGTTTCACGTCAGAATTGTACCAAAATTTGATAAATACAATGCCTGTTAAAATACAGGCAGCTATTTAAACAAAAGGGGACGTAACCTCTTATTAATGGTCCTAAATTAAAAATTATCCCAACATTTAGTTGCAAATTCATTTTGTAAAGTTTCATAATTATTAAGGTTAAAATATTGTTAAATCCAATAAATAATTTTCTGCCATGCATAATATTGTTATTAAGGCTTTATCTTATTGTATTGTTAGGTGTTTACTAATTATTTGCGTAAAATTTCCAGTTCTCCTTTCATACTTCAAAAATTTACTTTTGTCCGGACATTTATTAGCTTTAGATTAATTTATCAATTTGGCAAATTAATTAATATCTACGAGCATATCAGTTGTACTTGATAAGATAAGACTCGTAAAAAATGTCAATGAAAATTTGTGTGTGAATCAGAGAAGGTGAGTTATGTTCTAAATTAGTTCCATCTAAACGTATTAAATTTCAATAAAATAAACTTCAAATTGATAGTGTAAACATTTCATATCGTAATTTCTGTATTTTTCAAGCCATGTAATGTACGAGTAGAACTTGAAGAAAACCAAGATATAAATAATGCAAAAAAATGACTTCAACTAAAGAGTCCCACGAGCTGGATTTGCTGTCTCCTGATGAACTCGATTCTGCACGCAATTTCATCACTGAAGAGCAAAACAAACAATCCACCGAATTAGTAAACAGAATATTGACTAACACCATCGACTACACCCGTTTTAAATTAGATGAAACTCAGCACATACTAGTTCTACCCCTAATATTTAAATCCGAGTTCAAAAACGAAGAAAACCAAGAACTAAGCTTAGACAACTTCTTATTCTTCCTAAACAACATTCGCAACAAATTGCTGTTTTTAAATTATAAGGACGAGTGTGGACGTACTGCGTTACATTACACTGGCAAATATGGATATTACAAATATTTTTTCAAACTTCTGGATATGGGTGCTTATCTGGGAATCAAAGATAAAAAGAACAAATCTCCGATGAGTTTAGTAGAACGCGAGAAGCTGGAGAAATATTTTGATAGCTGCATTAAACCAATTATTGAGCAAAATAGTTGTTACAAGAAAAGTCTCGA
Source organism: Pediacus dermestoides (assembly GCA_963942485.1). Taxonomy (NCBI): domain Eukaryota; kingdom Metazoa; phylum Arthropoda; class Insecta; order Coleoptera; family Cucujidae; genus Pediacus; species Pediacus dermestoides. Next base: position 11,490,234 of record OZ012629.1, read on the forward strand.
TTATCGCAATTTAGTTGTAGTGGATTACCAAAAAAGTTTCGTGCCAAAAGAAACTCAAGAATCCGACTTTGTTATATCTATTTTAAATGATGATAAGTTAGATTATCTACTGAATCACCCGATAGTTGACTGTTATTTACATCTAAAATGGGGCCAAATGTACTGGTATTTTTATTTCTATTTTCTGTTGAATTTTGTTGTTTACATATTGATTATAGTGTATGTTTTCCAATTTCAAAATCACCACACTGGGTCACTAACGCTACTCCTGTTTGCCTTCTGCTTATATTTCATCGATATCGTCATATATTTTTGCGCGGTTAACGAAAAATTTCTTTGCTATATACAAGAGTATCGATACGAGAAAATTATAACTTCCACGCTTATGTTACTGTTAACATCGATAATTTTCTCTGTTTTATATAAAGACGAAATGAACTATTTTGTGCGAGTAGTAAGCTCGACTGTAGCGCTTTTGTCTACTTATAAATTATTTTGCGTCTTGCAACTTCACTATCGTACGCACCTTTTCGTCAAAATTCTCAACCAAATTACTAAAATGTTCATAAAGCTCATGGTGTTGTACATAGTTCCTGTTATCGTGGCATTTGCCTGCTGTTTCCACTTATTAGCTGACTCTGAGCTGAATGGTAATTTTTTTTCCATCACCTTCAATACCACGCTTGGTTTTACTGGAGATATCGACAATAACTTCGTGGAAATATTCAAGACAAATCAAATCGTCGGACATTTATATTATCTACTATTTATATTCGTCCTGGCGATAATTTTACACAATTTACTAATCGGTTTTGTTTCGGATGAAATAACGAAAATGCGAGAGATGGAGGCGATTTTTAAACAGAAAGCTTTAGCAGTTTATGTAACTACAGTGGAAAATATGGCGAGAACTGATGATTCGACTACAGGTTTTCTAAAATTTTTGGGGAAAGTGTTTGGGGTTGAAAAGCTATTTAATGCTGGATCATCGCTGGAGATATGGGTTTGTCCTAAAGATAAAAGCAAAGCTAAAATTGTGGAAATTGATAAGAAATATGTGAAGCTGCCAACGAAGCATGTAGAGAAAACTATGAAAAAACATAAAAATAATCGGAGAAACCCTGAAGAGGTTCTTTTAGAGAAACTAAATACTGTGCAAAGCGAACTTCAGAAGATTCAGGACGAATTGGAGGTACTGAAAGTTGGTTTGGGTGGAAGGGAATAAAATTGTTATATTGTAATTAACAATTTAATATAATAAAGTTTTATATGTTGAGAAGTTCTGTATTATTTTAGTGCAAAATTTTAATTGTGGTTGAAAAAAATTATACAGTTATTAAAAATTGGTTTACCTCTATTACAGTTTAACAAAAATCAGAATTGTGAAAAAAATTTTCATCTCAAATTGCAGTTATTAGTTTTTCAATTTCAGCTAATTTTTCAGTTACAGTTGAGTTTATATAGTTTCATAAGAAGCAGGTGACATAAATATTAAATAATTTGATATGGCAGAATTATTTACAGAATACATGCACGTGACACGTTTTTCTCTTTCGTCAAGTTGTGATAGAGACATCAGAGATAATGTGAGTGATGAATATCTACTGAAAATAATTCGTTCTTGAAATAATGAAATATAAATAGTTCCCCCTTTAATATCAAATCCTCAACGGATTTAGTTGTATAATCTTAGGTTATAATTGTATTTCCATTTTGACTAGTTTGACACAACACTGGTTGTTGGGGAATAAGCCAAACCCCATAATTTTTCACAAGGTGCTGTAATAACCCATGCTGGAGCGCGCGGGCAAAACTCAGCGAAACTAAAGATTAAGTTTAGTATATCGTATTGCCAGACAGTAAATTATAAAACCACAGGCAACTAAGTTCTGTTTCGTTCTGCGGTTTTAATTAAAGGTTTAACATCTCGTGCAATGTTTCATTTAATTATGTATCCAGATGTCAGAAGTTAGTATTGTTCATTTCAAATTCGTCACAAAAATTCAAAGCACGCTCAATTATGAATATTATTAAATGAACTCGACGCAAGAATGTTCCAATCCCAACACACCCCACAATTTAACCCTTTATAATACCGACACACAGTGCTTTGTGTTCGACTGTAGTCAGGCATATTAATAATTTAAAACTATCGCCCATGTGAATGCAAGCGATACGAAGCGATACCTGTAATTTATAATCGATGTCAAATATTTACCAAATCTAATATTTATTTACGGTTAAATAGTACAATCGATTTCCATGAAATTCACAGGTTGAGTTGCCGTCTTTACTGTTGGATACAGCAGTGAAATTATAGCACTAGTGGACGGATCTCAGAGATAGTTTGTTGTTCAAAAGGTCGAGTTAACTTTATAGTCAGCGATTTTGAATGGCAACCGCACAAATGTTTTAGGGTGTACCTTTTAACCTCCAGCGACGAAGATATGCAAACCCCCAAACTGCTTAAGGTCCTTGAAATCTCGCTATCTCTATCATGGTGCTGCTGTGATCCTTCAGGATAATACACACAACAGTTTACAGTTTATACTTTGAGGATTATATCGTGTATTATTCATTCGAGCAGTTTGGAAATGTAAAGCCGAGGCGTTTTTATAATACATCCACTTTAAAATTTGAAACTATATGTAGTCCGGGAGCTAGTGAATTTTTTTGGTACTAATTTTTTCAGTGAGCAAACATTGATTTATAGGATTGTTCAGTTAGTGATTCTAATCAACTAAATCTGAGTCTGGCAAAATTTTTCCGATGTGGTCATGGGTGGAAAATACAAATGAGTTGAACTTATTTTTCCAGTTATGAATCTTTCTGATTTACTAAAGTAGATCATAAGACTTACAGAAAAAGCGATCGGGGTTACCTCCAGTTGTGGAAATTAGGTCTGGCTGAACTGTTTCTATAAATCCGCTAATCGGATTTCTCGGATACGTCACACTTATTTGTACATTTTTGAAACTTATTATACAAATTGATATTATCATGGCATATAGTTTAAAATTAGTCTGGCTGATTTATAAAATTACCAAGAGAGTCTGGCGGCACCTTGAAATTTACAAAAATAAAAATTTATTGTACTTATTTTCCCTGTGCTGAACATTTTTCACATGATAGTCTGTACTATAATACCACGAAAAAAACCAATCTGGCTATTATTTTCAATCACCAAAGTCTCGCCAGACTCTAAATAGTACGTGCTTAATTCGTTATGTTCTGAAGTTCGTAAAAACTTTTTGGGTACTTAGGCCAGAAAATTTTGAATTATAATAAATAAATAAGCTCTTAAGAGGATTCCGTACTCGACAATACGCCAAAGTAGTGGAATGTGAAACTACGAAAATATAAAAATGCAAATTAAACCCAAACTAGAGAGATAAGAGGAGAATGCGAAGCAGGAAAATTCTTTGATTTTTTTACACCATCTTGCCATATCACTTTATTTTTAGAGGGTTGATAAAAATTACAATCCTTTTATTTCAAGTTTTGCGGTGGTGAGGAAAATTTTATTTTGTTTCTCGAAAAGTAAGCAAGATAGACAGAAAATGCAAGAGACAAAAACATTGTATTTTTATTTGCTTAATCTGAAAATAATATCAAACTTATAAAAAAGCAACGGCGTGCTCAATTTTTTCTGAAAATATCTATTTAGGATCCCCCAGCGCCGCCCCTGGAATAAATAAATTCAATCTAATTGCATCAAATGCAGCCCTTTACTTGTCACTAAAAACATGCCAAGTTTTATCAAAATCGGCCAAGTAGTCTTTGAGATATATAAGAAAAGTTTTTTTTATTAACTTGAACACGCTGTATATCGAAAACGAAGCTTTGAAACATAAATGTTCATATAAACTTTTCTTTTTATTTTTGCGAGTTCTATTGTCTGTTAAATTTTCACGATTAAAACCTGAGACACCCTTTATGATTATTAGGTAGGTACAACACCAATCATCTGTACAGGGTACACCAAAATATTTCAGGGGGTGATTCCTGAGATCATTCTAAGAAACAAAAGTTCATATGAACATGGGTCCGAAAATGCTTACCCGCTGAGTTAGGTATAGTCCCTTAAATTTGTGACCTTGAGAAGGTTTTCATTTATTATCTCCGAAACTGTTCAAGGTAAAATGATGAAATTCACCACATCTACTAATGTTTTTAGGCTTAATGAGATAGAGTGTAAATCATTTTAAAATTTCCACAAGAGGTGGATCAAACCAGGGGGTGGGGGATAAAAAAATTTTTCGGACCCAATTCATATAAACTTTTTTTCTTAGAATGATTTCGGGAATCACCCCCTGGAATATTTTGGTGTATTTTTCAAACACCCTGTATAATCGAACGTATATAGCCTTATGAGCATTAGACGAGTCTGGCAGGGCTTTGGTGATCTCGCATTATAGCCAGACTGTATTTTAAGCTAGTATTATAATGCAAACTGTCATCTGACAAATTTTCAGGACAACCAAAATAAGTGCAATTATTTTATTAAAAAAAATTTCAGTTTTTCACGTGCCAGACATATTTGGTGTGCCTACAGATCAGCCAGACTGTCTTTTTACTGAATTTTAGTACACGACTTGTTACTTGTTAGTAGAAGCATTTTCATTAATGTAAAAATAAGTGCACCGCATTAGTATTTTTTGATTTTCTGATTCAACCCATCGGAAAACCCTTATACATAATATAATATTTTTTATTTAGAATCACTAACTGAACAATCCTATCAATGTTTGCTGACTGGAAAAATTAGTAACAAAAAAATTCACTAGCTCCCGGACTAATGTATTTACTGTACACTCAGAAAAATCTAGTATTTAACAAAATAAAATTTATTTCACTAAAAGCAGTGTTCTGAGGATATTTCAATAAAGTGAGAAAATTCTGAGGACTGATCTGATTATCCAAAGGTTTTCTGTACATTATTTAATAATGCCATCCAAATATAATTGTTTCATACTTTTATAAGACTACACTATCGTTTTATGAACTTCATATTTATGTACCTGAGTTCGGGCACAACTCTGCAAAGTTGTAAGTGCTGCGGCCTGCCTTATAATATAATATTTCATGTAAACACACAAACCACTTTAAGATGCATAAAGAATACCAGAGCTTCTTGCAGCACACAACAACAGGAGCACAAAACCAAATTGATTTACGTAATGAAAAACCGGAAACTGTAAGCGAAGCTCTTCAATCGTATAAAATAATTAATTAAGTAAAATAACAGGAAAATTTCTATAGCCGATTGTTTATTACCTAAGTAAAACTGAACAAAAACATAAACAACAACAACAACCAACGGTTCATTATTGTTTTGTTTGAATTAAAAACTAATCAATCGCCATTGAAGTTTTTGTTAACGAACAAAAATGTTCCGTGACAAAACAACAAAACTGTACCGAATATAATTAAAAAGTTTTAATAATAAAGTTCGATATAAACTTGCTGTTTCCCGTGCGGTATAGAAAAGCAAAACTTTTATTATCTAAACAATTGTTTGCGATAATACTGTTAAAAGTAAGCCAGAATGTTAGTGTTCGTTTTATTCAATTAAATCTCAATCGAATTTTCTGCCACCGCATGCAAACTTATTTCACCAACCAACAGGTTTTTCCTGTTCTTTGATTAAATGACAGTAAAGTTGACGTTGGAGCGCCATCAAACGCATAATACAGTATATTAGTGAAGTTCCTAATCCAACACGTAAATGCCTCCAGAGTTTCTCCATATGCAACTGAGTGCTCTTCAGTCCAAAACCCGTTAATGAAGAGCATCATTACAACCCCTGTAATGCACATTATTGAGGCTTTGTTGCACCTAAATACAAACTAGGTATGGTGAGTAGATTGAATTTGCTTTTAAAGAGCCGGGCTCAAGTAGACATTAAAAGTTTAATTAGTTTTGAAGACGCGTTTTACTGCACTGAAAAATATTAATTGTCCAATCTGTAAAATAACACGCTAATAGAACTCAGAAAAAAGATTTCACCTGGCTTATATTTGTTGTTCGTTGTTTCGTTTTTATTTATTGTGATATAGAATTTGTAAGGATCTTTTGCGCATCCTTTTAAAGGGTTCGTGCAATGCTGAAATGTTCTAAATCACCCAATATATCATATTTTAAAACAAGCAATTGCAATAATATTGCTTTTGAATAAATAATCTTATTGAAGAAACAATTTATTATTTTAATTGAGAATATCTTATCATCATCCTGAAATTATATTGTAGTTAACGAAAGAAACAATATTATTTAGTGTAGTAAAAAATAATTTTATTGCTTTAAAAATACATTTATTTTCGTATACATAAAACATTCATTACTTTAAGTGTAAAATTTTTTATTTCATAGTGTGTATAGTAAGTAGATAAAATTTAATTATAATTATAAAGTTGTATCCCCCAGGAACAAATATTGCCAAGTTCCATCATAATTAAAACTAGTTTTTGCATCACAATAATTTTCCAAACTTTATTATAAATGCAACATGTGCCACAATGATTTTTTCGATAAATGTATACAAATAACCAACACAACTCCCAACAGTTGCATAACACAGGTTATTTCGCTCGAAACAATAATAATGGCTAATGTAAAAGTGTTTTTTTTTCACAAATAGTACATATACATATGTCAGTAAACTGTATGCGTATTTATGCAGAGGGCAAACATATGGTGGTGGGTTATAATATCATAGGCGCGCACAGACATTCATCAAGTTTTTTCGATAATTTATAAACATTACACTTCGTTTTTCACATGCTCGCACATATCCGCTGCAAATCTAGCAGTGAAAAATGGCGTTCACAGCCTGTTTATGACGTATGGCTATCATACATTACTTTTATGATATGTTTCGGATATGACGAATAGTTTTACACACAAATTCAACTTGTGCCCGGTTTTGACCGTTTTGATATAATAAAACAACACGGAACAAAACAACAGCCGGATTTTGTTGTACACGTAAAGTTGATTTTTTATTCGTTGGACCAGCATGACAAGAACTTATGAATTTAATGTACAGAGATCCTATTAAAATTGCTGCTGTAGTGTAGTTTCAACTTCAGTGAGTGTGTAATAATATATTCATAGTAAACCTCGTCGTAGATTTGACCCATATCTTTAAGCTGATGCATCAACCCAGAAAACTAGTTTTGCACATCAACAGGTTTTAAATCACGAAGCTTAAATTCTCTGCCAGAACTCTCCAAGCTGAGAGAGGAAAACTGGTTTTGTACCCCAAAACCAAGTAAGTGTAATTATCATGGAAAATGCACAAGGAGTTAAGGCTCCGGAAGATTTTAAACTGTGCAAAAAATCTCTAGCTGTTGAGGAAGAAAAAGCATTAATTAATGTTGAGCTACTCTCGACTTATTAAAAAAACGGCGCAAAATAAAAAACTCTCGTTACTTCTACGACTCGCTTGGAGGCCCAAGGGACATTCACAAAAAAATTGGCGTCGATATCTACAGCGGTGTAGATTTGTATAGAATACAAACTTTGAATTGCGATTCTATTATTGGAAATAAAATTAAAAAATAAAATATTGGCCTTATTTTCAGTAAATTTCAGTCTTCTATAACAATGAACTTAACTTGTTCTTCCATAAACTACTAAACAAAAAAAAAATTAAAAATGCGATTTGGTTTCTACAAAAAATGCGGATTATTTCGTGACTCTTTATTGAGAAAGAATTTTCTAAAATAGAATTTACTTTATCCTCCATAAAACACGGAAAAGGGTTCATTTTTATGGAAAGACACATTTTTAAAATTTAGGTTTTATTGTTGAACGCAAAGTACGAAAAACTTGACAAGTAATCCATGTGTCAGTATAAAATAATTTGTAGCTTTCATTATTTTCATACAACCCACAATCGCTGGAGGTCTATGCAAAAACCCGCCGCCTCTCAAAAACTTTTCATTCAAAATATTTTACCCCAGAAAAATAAATAAACAAATAAATTGCAATTCCCATTTTCTTCCACACCAAAGCTATCTATTTAAGCTAATATATGTGATATGGTTTCATAAAGTGCCAATGGCCAATATCTATTTGGTGAAAATGTTGGTTGTCAAGCGTCTGCAGACGATGTGAAAAAGCATTCGATTTCTTTTGAGCGTGTAGCAGCGCGCACAGAAACAGGAATAGAGGCAGACACATCAAGCAGGAAGTGTTGCCTGTGTGAGACCGGTTTAGCCTAAGGGGATTTTTAGACAGATTTCACTACTAAAGAAAAGAGATTCACACTTCTAACGGATACTGGCAAAACGACCTATACACACAAAAATAAGCAAATCAGCAAAACACACGTCAATCCTTATATCGACGTATAGTTTTTATATCCTTTCGGCGTCTTGTTGTTTTGATGTGAAAACATGCGTATTAATTTAATTCGTTTACAAAATATATCATATAAATTAATAAAGCTGTGCTGATTTATAAAAGAATCTCCTGTCTAATCAACGTTTAAACCAGCAAATTATGTGTTTGTTTATTAACAAGTAAAAAAATTCAACCCCGACGTGCCTAAACAGTTTATTATCCACCGTGGAAATGATTAACTAAAATGCTTAGTTAAAGTGTGTTTTAGGCAAATAAAAGTGTCATTTAAACCTTGTGTCACGGATGGTATGGAGTTTTGTGCCTGGCAGGGTCGAGCCATTCCAGAACATCTGCTGGGCTTCTTAGATTCGCTCAAAACACAGAGAGTGTGCACTAGATTACATCCCCCTCAATTCCCCCAGACTATTTCACTTCTGTTTGCCGGATTAAAGAAGGTTACTTCTTTAGATGAGCGTGCATTTTGAGGAGGTTGTTCATAGTCAACAACGTTCCTTATCTTGCCATTGTAGTGGCAATAGAAGTTTTATGTGGAAGGAGGGGTGGTGCAATGTGGAGGCGAATGCCTGATAGCTTCACTCGCACTTTCCTCTCTGTTCTGGTATAGTGATTTTGTATCTTATTTGGTTCATTTTCTATTTTTTTTTTCAAATGGGTTGTAAAGGTTTATGATCCTGAAAGGAATCGATACGTGCATGGGGAGAAAGTTGGTTGTAATTACTTAAAACTGTGCTAATTAGAATAATTTTATCCGATAAGTTAGGGATTTAGGAGAAATTTATATCTACGAGCCCTAACAACTAAATGTTCGGACAAAAGTAAATTTGATTGTCTTTTTCCCATACGCGCAAAAGTTATCTAAATTAACTTCCATAATATTGATGGTTTTTTCTGTTATAATGCCAACATTTAGTTATATAAAAACGTAAATTTCGTAAAAATCCGCTCGGCGGTTCCAAAGCTGTGGCACTTTAACCCAGCAGGATGGGAAAATTGCAGAAACAAAGAATTATTATTTTCAAAACGTTAGATCTAGTATAGTCGGATTTTGATGAAATTTACTTTATTGCAAAGCTGGATGTTGGTTTTTTTTACAAAAAAAGTTACACAAGTTTTTATTTGGTGATTTTAGGCATTTACCGGAGCTTCAAAGTTGCACCTTTAAAAATGATAAAATTTTCCAGTAACTGTTTTAAAGAATTACAGTTTTGAAACCGCTGGTTGGATTTGTGTCAAAAAACATTTAAGTCAAAGCTCAATAATTGTACTATATTGAAAAAATCCTGGTATGTTAATATGATTTATTTTTGCATTTTTTTCGAGTTCACAGTTCACTTATCAAAAAACGTGTTTCTTGAAGGTGCTACCTACATTAAAATAATCATAGTTTTGGAACCACTGGTTGGATTTTGGTAAAATTTACTTTATTGCAAAGCTGGATGTTGGTTTTAACTACAAAAAAATCCCCAAGTCTTTATTTGGTGATTTTAGGCATATTTCGTAGCTTTAAAATTGCACTTGAAAAATGTGACGTAATTTTCTAACGACTGTTTTTAAAAAATCACAGTTTTGGAACTTGGGGAAAACGACATAAAGGTATGGCCCTCATCCAGTCCCGACTTAAATGTCATTGAAACTCTTTGGCATAAAATTAAACGTATTCTACGCAATAATCCACCAAGAACCATTGGAGACTTAAAAACCAAAATAGAAGAAATTTGGGACAGTTTCACGTCAGAATTGTACCAAAATTTGATAAATACAATGTCTGCTAGAATACAGGCAGCTATTAAAGCAAAAGGAGACGTAACCTCTTATTAATGGTCCAAAATTAAAAATTATCCCAACATTTAGTTGCAAATTCATTTTGTAAAGTTTGCTAATTATTAAGGTTAAAATATTGTTAAATCCAATAAATAATTTTCTGCCATGCATAATATTGTTATTAAGGCTTTATTTTATTGTATTGTTAGGTGTTTACTAATTATTTGCATAAAATTTCCAGTTCTCCAAAAATTTACTTTTGTCCGAACATTTAGTTGTTAGGGCTCGTATAAGAATGTTTTTTCAAAATTCATTACAGTTTTTCTTGAAATATGCTGTAAGGATAAGCTAGAATTATAAAAACCATTTGTACCATGGTAAAATTTAACCAAATATAGACTAAAATTAAGCACTTTATGGTATTGAAATTTTGGTGGATGCGCCGGTGTTATAAATTATATCTCCCGGATTAGAAGATATTGATGCTGTAAATTGAAAAAATGAAACATTTTAGGAAATCTCGTGTCTAAATTATACTCCATAAAATCTCAAAGCGAGCCAGAATTAAAAAATGCCACTCCAAGTGGCTGTTACAAATTTGGTGGATGCCCCGGTGTTAAAAAAAATACAAATTCGTTCTGTTCAAAATGCTGCTTAATATTTATAAAAGTAGTGGAAGGAACTTGATTCCACTGGTTACAGTTCCAGGAAAACAGGTAAATGAACTGGTTCAACTGGTTGCAGTTCCAGGAAAACCTCAACCTCTAGCCTCGAATTCCCCAACTGCCTCTACTTATAAATATTGTTCAAAAATCTGTACCAACATATTAACATTACCTATATTTGCCTCCATCTGAATTTAGCCCCAAAATGCCGCCGCTGGTACATATTAAAGTGAAAACCGAATATTAAATAACTCATATTATTCTTACGCAAAATATTCTTGTTTTTCTACAAAAAATACACACACAGTTACAGGAGATGTAAATTGTTTTGATCAATTTAATCTACGTCAACACAGTTTTATGAAAATTTGAATTTGTATGTTATCTTTAATCAATCTTCTTTGAAAGCATATAGTGTGTTATTATTAATCCAGCTACAACATTACCCAGGCAGCTAGAATATAATTTACAGTTTTATAAACACAAGTACTAGTTTTTCCTGAACTTTATCCCTTCCCCCTTTTAAAACTTTTAGATTATATTACCGCGCTCTCGATGTATCTGTATGTGTCTAGTTGCATCCGCAATGAATTTTTAATCACGTTTTAAACAACACCATAGCAAATTCACATCATTCATTTCCGCTAGAAAAGGAATGAATTATTACAAACTGAAATAGATGTGATGCGTGTTTAATCCGGAGAATTTTTAAATTTTAAATTAAAATAGTAGTGGATTGTGGAAGCGGCGAAAAAAACAACCAAAGTGGATTGCGCCGGAACTTCTTTAATATTCACCAAAACATACAGTCGAGTAAGTTTGGATATATATATTGCCCTGATGGTATTCAACTCATTGCATTGCATCTGGAGATTTTCAAGAGACCATTATTGAACATTTTAATTGTGTTCATGTTTAATTACAGTAGTTTTTGGGGCGGGTGCTTCACACAGCCCCTCAAGATGCTAAGTGCGCTTGGTGGTTTTGTGTCCTAATTGAAATTTCGTTTTAATTGATTATATTAGGTGCCTATAAGGCACAAACAAACAGTGGGATGAGTTGAACATAAAATATTAAGCATTTATGACTAAATTAAGAAAGTACGAGTCCTAACAACTAAATGTTCGGACAAAAGTAAATTTTTGAAGTATGAAAGGAGAACTGGAAATTTTACGCAAATAATTAGTAAACACCTAACAATACAATAAGATAAAGCCTTAATAACAATATTATGCATGGAAGAAAATTATTTATTGGATTTAACAATATTTTAACCTTAATAATTAGCAGACTTTACAAAATGAATTTGCAACTAAATGTTGGGATAGTTTTTAATTTAGGACCATTAATAAGAGGTTACTTCTCCTTTTGCTTTAATAGCTGCCTGTATTCTAACAGGCATTGTATTTATCAAATTTTGGTACAATTCTGGCGTGAAACTGTCTTAAATTTCGTCTATTTCGGTCTTTAAATCCCAAATGGTTCTTGGTGGATTATTGTGTAAAATACGTTTAATTTTATGCCAAAGAGTTTCAATGACATTAAAGTCCGAGCTGGATGAGGGCCATGAAAGCACCTTTATGTCGTTTTCCCCAAGTTATAAAACTGTGATTTTTTAAAAACAGTCAATAGAAAATTACGTCAAATTTTTCAAGTGCAATTTTAAAGCTACGAAATATGCCTAAAATCACCAAATAAAGACTTGGCGATTTTTTTGTACTTACATAAAACCAACATCCAGCTTTGCAGTAAAGTAAATTTTACCAAAATCCAACCAGTGGTTCCAAAACTGTGATTATTTTAATGTAGGTAGCACCCTCAAATAACACGTTTTTTGAAAAGTGAACTGTGGAACTCGAAAAAATTGCAAAAAAAATTATATTAACATTTCAGGATTTTTTCAATATAGTACGCTTATTGAGCTTTGATTTAAATGTTTTTTGATACAAATCTAATCAGCGGTTTCAAAACTGTGATTCTTTAAAACAGTTACTAGAAAATTTTATCATTTTTAAAAGTGCAACTTTGAAGTGCCGATAAATGCCTAAAGTCACCAAATAAAAACTTGTGTAACTTTTTTGTAAAGAAAACCAACATCCAGCTTTGCAATAAAGTAAATTTCATCAAAATCTGACTACAAGATCCAACGTTTTGAAAATAATAATTCTTTGTTTCTACAATTTTCCCATCCTGCTGGGTTAAAGTGCCACAGTTTTGGAACCGCCGAACGGATTTTTGCGAAATTTACGTTTTTATATAACTAAATGTTGGCATTATAACAGAAAAAACCATCAATATTATGGAAGTTAATTTAGATAACTTTTGCGCGTATGGAAAGAAGACAATCGAATTTTTAGTTGTTAGGGCTCGTATATGGGTATTTTTTTAAACAATGTTTTTGCTAACATAACTTATCGCAAACGATAATTAATAATGTTTAAATGTTCACATTTTAAATAATATTAACTAAAATAAACGAAAGTTTAATGAGTTACAATTTTGGCGGATGCGCCGGTGATAAAATGAAGCGCCGAATTTTCTGGAAATCGTTAACATATTTGCATTAAAATAATTAAGACAATACGGAAAAAATATTTGAACGTTTGTTGCAAGCCCAAGTTTATTATTTGCTTTATTAAATTTTAGATCTAACCCATAATTAATTAAATTCCGGTATAAATAATATACCTAGTAATATTTTTGTAGGTATATTACAAATTAATGTTCTTACCTTGCGATAGTAATTTTTAGTTTTCCAATAAAACTCATATAAAACAGAAACTTTTTATCCTTCAAGTTATACAAATCTATGGATTTGTGTTTAGTTTTATCCAACAGCAATTAACCTTCAATGCACTGAAATTCCAAGAAAACAGATAAATAAATTAGGTTTATTTTTACGTTTTGAACATTTGCTTTTATTCTAATGAAATTTACTACATACTAGGAGTATAAAAATAATTATATTAAATTACCCACTGTATAACACTAAATATATTATTAGTGCATTATATTATTTGAAGGTTCTTAATGTAGTACATCAATTAGTCAAATTGACTCTCCTGTTATAAATTGCATAAAATAAAGTCTTCTCCAACGTATCTATACAGCTTCACGGGGATGCTTGCTTTTAAAGTTTTTAGCAAAATTGGATTTCCATCTTATACTTCGTTTAAGTTTATTTAATTGGGTCAAGTTTTTTCCTATCTTGCACGTTATGAAAATTCCTGATAAATTATACCGAACATCTGCAATGCAATCAACATAAATCGATTAAACATACATTTTTCCAAAACACTTTTATTTTTTCCCCATACAGGGAAAATGTGTTTTCTATAAAATAAACCACAAAATGGCATCCATAGGGATTTGCCAAATCCATTGTTCTCTTTCCGAGTGCTGCTAAGAATCGATGTGGATGGATTTCGAGTATACAACAACGTAACTGTCTCCTGTAACACCATACCCAGCTGTGATAAATGTGTTCGGATAGGATGATGCGCCAGGGATAATGAAGAGATGTCTAAATATGAAACACATCAGTGGAATGGTGTGTAGCTGGAGGATTTACTCTCTTCTAGATATATGCCAACTATACGAGTATAATAATCTGGAAAACAAGCAAAACTCTAAGGAATATTAAGACGAACTTATGTTTGTAAGAAAAATTGCATTTCCCACAGCGGCATTTGCATTTTTTGCCACAAAATTAAATATGCTTGATGATATTTGAAAATATTTTAATTAAAATTTAGTTAAATTATATTCCCAACGTACAATTAATTTAATATATGTATTTACCAACTTTATTAAAGTTTCGTACATACTCGTACAGCCAGTAGTAGTAATTAGAAAATTTTATGTTTCATTTACACAAGGTTCGCTTATAGTATTTTTAAAGTTTAAATCCTGCAGATGTGATTATGCGCATAATTAACTTTTCCACGAAAATGTTTGTTTAAATATTAAGGAGATTTTTGGGAGAGTTCGGCATTCTTTTGGTTAGATGCTGGAAATTTTTTAAGGACAATAATTAAAAAGCAGCGTCGACTGAAAATGCCTAACATAGTTGAAGACTCACGAAAATTTCGATATTTAGAGACACAAAGTTATAACTTAAGAAGCCATGAAGATATAAAAGTGTGTACCTACTTTTCTATGTAAACACAAAATTTTATTAAAAACTAGGAAAGATTATAAATAGTTAGGTTAAATTAACATGTTTTTTATCATATTTGAATACTATGATAAACTTTACAAAATTTTGTGAAATAGTTTAAATATACGAGTCCTAACAACTAAATGTTCGGACAAAAGTAAATTCGATTGTCTTCTTTCCATACGCGCAAAAGTTATCTAAATTAACTTCCATAGTATTGATAGTTTTTTTTGTTATAATGTCAACATTTACTTATATAAAAACCTAAATTTCGTAAAAATCCGCTCGGCGGTTCCAAAACTGTGGCACTTTAACCCAGCAGGATGGGAAAATTGTAGAAACAAAGAATTATTATTTTCAAAACGTTGGATCTAGTAGTCGGATTTTGATGAAATTTACTTTATTGCAAAGATGGATGTTGGTTTTCTATACAAATAAAGTTACACAAGTTTTTATTTGGTGACTTTAGGCATTTATCGGAGCTTCAAAGTTGCACCTTTAAAAATGATAAAATTTTCTAGTAACTGTTTTAAAGAATCACAGTTTTGAAACCGCTGGTTGGATTTGTGTCAAAAAACATTTAAACCAAAGCTCAATAATCGTACTATATTGAAAAAATCCTGAAATGTTAATATGATTTCTTTTGCATTTTTTTCGAATTCCACAATTCACTTTTCAAAAAACGTGTTTTTTGAGGATGCTACCTACATTAAAATAATCACAGTTTTGGAACCACTGGTTGGATGTTGGTAAAATTTACTTTATTGCAAAGCTGGATGTTGGTTTTATGTACAAAAAAATCCCCAATTCTTTATTTGGTGATTTTAGGCATATTTCGTAGCTTTAAAATTGCACTTGAAAAATGTGACGTAATTTTCTAACGACTGTTTTTAAAAAATCACAGTTTTACAACTTGGGGAAAACGACATAAAGGTGCTTTCATGGCCCTCATCCAGTCCGGATTTAAATGTCATTGAAACTCTTTGGCATAAAATTAAACGTATTCTACGCAATAATTTCCCAAAAACCATTGGGGACTTAAAGACCAAAATAGAAGAAATTTGGGACAGTTTCACGCCAGAATTGTACCAAAATTTGATAAATACAATGACTGCTAGAATACAGGCAGCTATTAAAGCAAAAGGAGACGTAACCTCTTATTAATGGTCCTAAATAAAAAATTATCCCAACATTTAGTTGCAAATTCATTTTGTAAAGTTTGCTAATTATTAAAGTTAAAATATTGTTAAATTCAATAAATAATTTTCTTCCATGCATAATATTGTTATTAAGGCTTTATCTTATTGTATTGTTAGGTGTTTACATATATTTGCGTAAAATTTCCAGTTCTCCTTTCATACTTCAAAAATTTACTTTTGTCCGAACATTTAGTTGTTAGGGCTCGTATAAACTATAGATACTTTTTCCCTCAATTTTTTCATTTCTGTTTCGAATTAGTCACCTTCCTTTAAACCAAAAACAATCCAAGCCCAGCTCACAAAAACTGCAAACCTTTTCCAAAAAACTTTAATTGCAACATTCCTCCTACAAAAACTACAAACTGTCTTCCTGTGTGTCCACAATTTTTCCACTAAAACCAATTTACTCTTCTCGTCCATCATTTCCCACACCGCCACAGATTTGTTATCTGATCAATTCCACTAAGTATCCCATTGGAAAACTCGAAGCGTCCATCTAGAGTTGGTCTAGTTTTAGTATGGGTGATTTATATATTTTTTGTATTGGCGTCCAGCAAACCAGCAGGAACAGCAACAGCAAAGTGCAAGTAAATCCCATTGTACCACAGGTACACATACACATAGGACAAATATACACAGGATAAGGATGATAAGCATGCGCAGCCGCCTTAGAAGCTAGTGGGGGCGAGACCTGAAAGCGCCAGTATCAAGGGTGCTATGATCACGGCGTCATCATCTTGCATATTTTGATAAAACTCATAATTCCGCGCGTTCGTATTAAACGGCACCGGTAGGTTTACCTTAAACTATTAGTGTTGGAAAATTACCTACTTAGGATGACTTAATAATTACTCTAAAAAAATTGTATAGTTTAGAAAATTAAGACAGGAGAAAAACTTTTTCGAAAAAAAAATTGATGTCCTTCCAGTTTAAACTTCGTTGTGGTTTTGATCCCACGATAGTAAACAATGGGAATGGTTTCGTTCGATGTAATAAAAACTAACTATTAGAAAGATTTTACCCTTCGGCAAATTTTAGTGTTTGTTTTTGTGCGTGTCCCAAAAAAAACTTTGAAAAGTGTGTGTTTGTTTGTGTGTCCACAAGAAACCTCGACATAAGTTGATTCATTAATTATACAACTAAAGTGTGTTAGTTTAGTTAAAACGGCGCACAAAAAGATGTTGGGAAAAGTTCGTCATCTCTATCTGATGGCTGAAGTGAAGTGAACAGTGTTTTAGTGTGTAGAAAAAATAAAAATTCATAGGTGCAGAAGGTAAAATTCAGTTAGAGAAACTTTCGGAATGTTGGCCGCAGTGGCGATGGGCAAGATGTTTTTCTATTGGTGGATCGTGCTGCTTACCACTTTTGTTTTCTCTTCGGATTATGCTAAAGCTGGAAAAGATGGTGAGTGTCTTGGAAACCAAATCCACAATATACGATTATTATTATTAATACGACAATGGCTTGATTGATGTATCTAATCCAAACTAGAATAATGATTATTATTATTACCTGTAAGGTTCGCCGAACCTCCACAAGGTCTTGTTGTTACGTATTAATTAATAGGTAATTAATGATGCATACCTAACAGGAATTAGCGTTATCTATTTGAAGTTATAATTAACAAACAGGAATTAATATGATTTCGATTACATCAATTTATTGGTAGCTAGTATACAATAATAAACAAACTATTATATTATTAGATGTCGCAAGTTGATAAATTTGATTTATTTTACACGTAAATATGTTTGATTTATTGCTTGAAATCACTCTGATGGGTGATGTATTTAAGTTTTGGAATATTTGTGATGGTGTTTGGGGAAAACTCTTATATATGTTTGGGATGTTGGCATTGCCATATCATTAATATTCATTTATAAATTATCGAAATCATTTATCATCTTTTAATAGAAATCACTTGGTATTGCGGTTGTGTCAAATTATAATGGGGATATTTTTTCCGAGGCGTCCAATAAATCCGGTATAATTCTTTTGATTTTTAAATCTGTGCGTAATTTTTTGATTCATAAACAGTTTAAATGCTCTTTAATTAATTATAGCCAGATTGTTGTATACGAGAATTTCATAACAGAATTAGCACTCAATTTTTTCTCTAGGTAATTATGACAGATTTAAAAGTGAACACTGGCGCATCCACCAAAATTGCAAATAATTAAAATCGTTTATTTTTCTACAATTATACAATTTTATCAGGTTACACGAAAACGTGTTTCTTCGCGATAAGTAGACTAAACTAGACTGGTTTTTAATTTATTGTGTGCATCATATACATAGTTTTATAGGTTAAGTTTGAAAAATTGTGTGAAAAAATTTAAATAAATTAAAATTTTATATCTAGAAAACTGAAATTTTTTTTAACAAAATAATTGCACCTATTTTGGTAGTCCTGAAAATTTGTCAGATGACAGTTTGCATTTTAATAATAACTTAAAATACAGTCTGGCTATAATGCGAGATCACCAAAGCCCTGGCAGACTCGTCTAATGCTCATAAGGCTATATACGTTCGATCATACAGGGTGTTTAAAAAATACACCAAAATATTTCAGGGGGTGATTCCCGAGATCATTCTAAGAAAAAACGTTCATATGAATATGGGTCCGAAAATCTTTTTTTAACCCCCCACCCTCTGGTTTGATCCACCTCTGGTGGAAATTTCAAAATGATCTACACTCTATCTTATTAAGCCTAAAAACATTAGTGGATATGGTAAATTTCATCATTTTACCTTGAACAGTTTCGGAGATAATAAATGAAAACCTTCTCAGGGTCACAAATTTAAGGGGCTATACCTAACTCAGCGGGTAAGCATTTTCGGAGCCATGTTCATATGAACTTTTTCCTTAGAATGATCTCAGGAATCACCCCCTGAAATATTTTGGTGTATTTTTGAAGCACCCTATACCGATGTTTGGTGTTGTATCTACCTTATCATAAACGGTGTCTCAGGTTTTAATCGGGAAAATTTAACAGGCGATAGAATACGCAAAAATAAAAAGAAAAGTTCATATGAACATGTATGTTTCAAAGCTTCGTTTTCGATATACAGCGTGTTCAAGTTAATAAAAAAAACTTTTCTTATGTATCTCAAAGAGTACTTGGCCGATTTTGATAAAACTTGGCAAGTTTTTAGTGACAAGTAAAGTGCTTCATTTGATGTAATTAGATTGAATTTAATTATTCCAGGGGCGGCGCTGGGGGATCCTAAGTAGATATTTTCAGAAAAAATTGAGCACACCACTGCTTTTTTATAGGTTTGATATTATTTTCAGATTGAGCAAATAAAAATACAATGTTTTTGTCTCTTGCATTTTCTGTCTATCTTGCTTACTTTTCGAGAAACAAAATAAAATTTTCCCCACCACCGCAAAACTTGAAATAAAAGGATTGTAATTTTTATCAACCCTCTAAAAATAAAGTGATATGGCAAGATATTAGTGTAAAAAAATCAAAGAATTTTTCTGCTTCGCATTCTCCTCTTATTTCTCTCTATTTTGGGTATAATTTGCATTTTTATATTTTCGTAGTTTCACATTCCACTACTTTGGCGTATTGTCGAGTACGGGACCCTCTTAAGACCTTATTTATTTATTATAGTTCAAAATTTTCAGGCCTAAGTACCCAAAAAGTTTTTACGAACTTCAGAGCATAACGAATTAAGCACGTACTATTTAGAGTCTGGCGAGACCTTGGTGATTGTAAATAATAGCCAGATTGGTTTTTTTCGTGGTATTATAGTACAGACTATCATGTGAAAAATTTTCAGCACAGGGAAAATAAGTACAATAAATTTTTATTTTTGCAAATTTCAAGGTGCCGCCAGACTCACTTGGTAATTTTATAAATCAGCCAGACTTGTTTTAAACTATATACCATGATAATATCAATTTGTATAATAAGTTTCAAAAATGTAAAAATAAGTGCCACTTATCCGAGAAATCGATCTGATTTTCCGATCAGCGGATTTATGGAAACAGTTCAGCCAGACCTACTTTCCACAACTGTAGGTAAGCCAGATTGGTTATTCTGTAAGTCTTATGATCTACTTTAGTAAATCAAAAAGATTCATAACTGGAAAAATAAGTTCAACTCATTTGTATTTTCCACCCATGACCCCATCGGAAAAATTTTGCCAGACTCAGATTTAGTTGATTAGAATCACTAACTGAACAATCCTATCAATGTTTGCTCACTGGAAAAATTAGTACAAAAAAAATTCACTAGCTCCCGGACTATATAAGCATCAATATGACAAATCCATGTTATTTCAGAGTGTTCTGTCTATTCTCTAAGTTTCCCTTATCGAATTTGATCCACCCTGTAAATCAACAAAAATTTGTGAAATTATTATTTTTTATTAAATTTATCTACACTAATTTATCATAACAACAACTTTTTGCCTATGGAACGCCCTATTTGAACTCACAATTTTATTAATTAGTTAAATTTACTTTTAGGACTTAAAACGGGACTTAAACTATTGATATTAATTTTAATATTAGTCGTTTCGAACATCGTTCAATATTTATCAATGCTTAATTACAGCCCTTACATTTAATAAAAAACCGTAATTTCTCGCTCCAGATGCATGTATATGTGTGACAAACAGCACGCAATAAATCAAAGTGGTTTTTTCGTTGTGTTCAAGTCTTCAAGCCTTAATCAATCGATAATCAATTGGTCTGGTTTCGATGATAATCGTGCTTTTAAGGGCAAAACATCAAAGCGCAATGTGGTTTGTGTGTAATAAAGAGCAACAACTTACGTTATTTGCCTCCCCCGCAAAATAAAAACTGAAAGAACATGCGCATAGAAACCCGAAAAATAAATCTAATAATACCAATTTACGCTTTTCTGTTTCTGAATAAAACACGCAAAGCCCATTAATATAAAATTTTACTTTGTGTTTATACACCATAAGTATACATGTGGTGGTAATTAGCCCTGGAGTTAATTATCGTGTTGTTTTTTTGTGAGCTTGCGCGCCCCCAAATTAAAACCTCGTATTACTGAGGGCATAATAACGTAAAGAATATATGTTTGGATGGTGTAATGGAACATCTTTGGGCCACCACATCAAAGCCCTAGCCACATAGTGCCACATAATCTTTTTATGCAAATATTATTATTAAATTTGTGTGTGTTACATACAAGGAATTTAATTAATGTCTTTGCAGTATAGGAGTGTTTTTGGGTGAGAGGCGCATAGGGTAAACCCTGGAGTAAAGCAGGTGTCTTTAATGGTCATGTATGAGGATGCGAGTAAGCAAAGCAAAGAGGCAAAATGTTATCAGGGGGTCCATTTCATTGTGATGCATGATAACGAGCCGAAATTGCTTTTCACTAGGAACTGAAAAACTACTATATACAACATTACTATTAGATTCCCTCCCATCAGACGATTTTATTTAATATTATATATAGTATGCAGTTTGATATTGCACTGCAAGCTCAGCGTTAGGCAAAATTAAGAAACTCAACTATTATGAGATTTTTCAATTTTCGTCTTGGTATTATACGAATAGTTTCCATTTGCAACTACATACATTGTGTCAGTTTATGTTATTGGTTGCATTTGGGGCGCGCATTCATGTAGCGTGCCGCTTAAGCTCAAGTAGAAGCTCTTGACCCGTGTCCATCAGCGTTCATTACTTGACACGACAATCCACTTAAAACCCAGGTGCGTGCTCTGATGCTATACTCCATCGATTAATCAAACTTTATTTGATTTGTTCTTCAGGCAAATCCAGTTACAATTCGAAAAAATAGCAAACTGGTGAAATGTATATTATGATGCGGTATACCAGGAAGGAAATAGAAAATAGTAGAAGTACTCAAGGACACTTACTTGTGATGGAAAAGTTTTTACTACAAAAATAGATTTGTTTATTTCCAAGACGTGTTTATTCTTACTATTAGAAACAAAAAATTTAGGGCTAAATAAATATATTTAGTATTCATTAAACCGTTGTTTATTATTAATAAATATTTCTTTATGATTAACAACTTAGCTTTAGCATAAAATGTATATTAATTTAAATTAAAACAAAACGTATTTGAAGAGTATAATAAACTTTATGTTTGGAATATCCGAACCCAATTAGTTAATCTTTAAAAATATTTATAAGAAGATGAGAATTTTTCTATACTTATTAAATCCCATAAAGATTTTGTGTAATAAAAATTCTCAATGTATCATTAAAAAAAATTTATAAATAGGTACACACATTTTTAAATTCCTTATTACTACTAGCCCTAACAACTAAATATTCGGACAAAAGTAAATTTTTGAAGTATGAAAGGAGAACTGGAAATTTTACGCAAATACTAAGTAAACACCTAACAATACAATAAGATAAAGCCTTAATAACAATATTATGCATGGAAGAAAATTATTTATTGGATTTAACAATATTTTAACCTTAATAATTATGAAACTTTACAAAATGAATTTGCAACTAAATGTTGGGATAGTTTTTAATTTAGGACCATTAATAAGAGGTTACGTCTCCTTTTGCTTTAATAGCTGCCTGTATTCTAGCAGGCATTGTATTTATCAAATTTTGGTACAATTCTGGCGTGAAAGTGTCCCAAATTTCTTCTATTTTGGTCTTTAAGTCCCCAATGGTTCTTGATGGATTATTGCGTAGAATACGTTTAATTTTATGCCAAAGAGTTTCAATGACATTTAAGTTCGGACTGGATGAGGGCCATGAAAGCACCTTTATGTCGTTTTCCCCAAGTTCCAAAACTTGATTTTTTAAAAACAGTCGTTAGAAAATTGCGTCACATTTTTCAAGTGCAATTTTAAAGCTACGAAATATGCCTAAAATCACCAAATAAAGACTTGGGGATTTTTTTGTACATAAAACCAACATCCAGCTTTGCAATAAAGTAAATTTTACCAAAATCCAACCAGTGGTTCCAAAACGCTGATAATTTTAATGTAGGTGGCACCCTCAAAAAACACGTGTTTTGAAAAGCGAACTGTGGAACTCGAAAAAAATGCAAAAAAAATCATATTAACATTTCAAGATTTTTTCAATATAGTACGACTATTGAGTTTTGACTTAAATGTTTTTTGACACAAATCCAACCAGCTGTTTCAAAACTGTGATTCTTTAAACAGTTACTAGAAAATTTTATCATAATTAAAAGTGCAACTTTGAAGCTCCGATAAATGCCTAAAATCACCAAATAAAAACTTGTGTAACTTTTTTGTAAAGAAAACCAACATCCAGCTTTGTAATAAAGTAAATTTCATCAAAATCCGACTACTGGATCCAATGTTTTGAAAATAATAATTCTTTGTTTCTGAAATTTTCCCATCCTGCTGGGTTAAAGTGCCACAGTTTTGGAACCACCGAGCGGATTTTTACGAAATTTACGTTTTCATACAACTAAATGTTGACATTATAACAGAAAAAACCATCAATATTATGAAAGTTAACTTAGATAACTTTTGCGAGTATGGAAAAAAGACAATCAAATTTACTTTTGTCCGAACATTTAGTTGTTAGGGCTCGTAATTGTAAGCAAAATATCTGCTTTACAGTTTGTTAGTTATAATCAAAAGTCCAAAATAATGAAGCAATTGCAAGAACTTTTACAATTATGAGATGTAATTGTCGTAATTACATTTAATTTCACGACTTTCAGGAATTTTCTCATTAAATACCGTCGTGATTTCGTTTTAATAATTTAACTAGAGAATATCTCTTACAAGAAATATTGCTGGATGATATTCTCACAGTAACTCTGACTCATACATATAAATAATAATTTACCATTTTATATTAAATAAAATAAAATAGAAAAAAGTTGTCGAAAAATTTAAAAAAGATAGTGCAACACGAAGCGAAATCTGAAGAGCAAATATTCATTTTGATGGTAGTTATACATCACTTTTCGATATCGACAAAAACGGAAGAGTTCCAAAGCTGGTAGATATTTCCACCTCCGTTACCTACCAGATAAATCATTTATTCTCTCCAGCCAAATCTAGACAACTAGACAAATAACCAACCTCACAAAAAAAAAACTTAAAAACCACCAAGTGTGCAAAGCACCACTTTTTCGGGGTGGATCAATTTAAAAAAAAACCCTTTTAGAAATATGAGACCATCAGTAGAGTTTACTTCCGAAAATGGAGCTATCAATCTCGATACAAATATAAAAGGGAAGTGAGAAAGTGGCCATCCCCTAGACTGCTTGTTATCTTACAATCTCTTGATACTTTTTATTGGCGTGTCAATCACTTCGACACGGTCAGTTGCCGCCAACTCAATGTCGTCAATTCCAAACACAATCACGACCGAAGGAACTGTAAAGTATGTCGTTAAATGATTTATTTACTTCAAATGGAGTGCTCCGGCCGGACTTTGGCCAAACGGTTTGTGTGTCTGCTTGCTGGTGCGCTTTTCGGCGATTGATCCAACGGATCATTAATTAAAGGTCAGCGGCGGACACAAGAGGAATTAAAGTGGATTAGGTTAAAAAAAAGTTGAAATGTAAAAGGGTTTTTCTAAATTTGGCGACGAAATAATAAAAAATCTAAAATTTGTTAAGACAATTTTTCAAACATAAAAGTGGATACGCCACTGATGCACTATTTTATGCATAAATCAATAATAAAATTAAATATAAATTACCTGCATAATTAATAATGTAAACAGCTTTTGAGTAAACTCGAAAAATTGTAGTTTTTGTTTGTATGAATTTAATTAACAACTAAACCAGAATGTTAAATAATGAAAATAAATTGAATGTGTCCCATGGGGTATCACATCCATTAGTTGAAGTGATATTTTATCAAAACTACAAAAGCTTCTGTACAATTATCCAACATTTGCATCGAATTAAAACCTTTAAAGTCGTTAAGCTAATTTTGATTAAATCCTCTTGTTGTCCACATTTTTCCTTAACTCAACCTCTTTACCATTAATAATTACTAATTACCCTGCGCATCATACGCACAACTTAATTCAATTCAAAAATCCCCCATATTCCGCATTATAGCAATTAATTTCGCATGGCAATTAACAATATGACGTTTAAATAATTGGATTTGGTTTGTAGGGTTGACCCATGGCGGGCTACAAGTTTACCCAATGTGACCCAAGTTTCTTGTATAGATGTGTGTTAGTATGACGGCGGGGGCGGGGGAGTTAAAGGAGTCCACGTTAGTTGTAGATGGTCGCTCTTCTTGTCTATAGTGTTGGTTAGCCCGCCTTGGATCTAAAACTAATTAAGAGCTTGTTTGAGGCAGAGATCCTCAGATGTAGCGCGTCTTATACGGAATCTAAAGTAATTGCATTAATGAATGGACAACAGTTGGGGTATGTACAAAAAATGCTAGGGGAGCGGTTAAATGCAGTTGTGGGGAGAACGATTAGATTCTTTAAAAGCTATGGAATACTATTTATTTTTATAGTTACTCAGTTTTGGTCGGAAAATCCACAAATTTTATGTTAAATATGAAAATTCACCTCACAAATTTTCCACAATAATTGTATGTTAGATTAGAAAATTATAAGGTGCAACAATTTGGTTCAAATTTGAGAAAATCTAATCTAATCTAAAATAATCAATCTAATTTTATCAGAACAGTTTTGATTTAGAACTTTCTGTCTACTATATTGAAAAATCCTGAAAGGTTAATATGATTTTTTTTGCATTTTTTCGAGTTCCAAAGTTCACTTTTGAAGGTGCTACCAACAATTATATAATCACAGTTTTGGCACCGCTGGTTGGATTTTGGTAAATTTTACTTTAGTGCAAAGCTGAATGTTGGTTTTATGTACAAAAAAATCCTCAACTCTTTATTTGGTGATTTTAGGCAATTTTTATAGCGTTAAAATTGCACTTAAAAATGTGACATAATTTTCTAACGACTGTTTTTAAAAAATCACAGTTTTGGAACCGCTGGTTGGAATTGTGTCAATAAACCTTTATATCAAAGCTCAATAATCGTACTATATTGAAAAATCCTGAAATGTTAATATGATTTTTTTTGCATATTTTCGAGTTCCAAAGTTCACTTTTGAAAAACGTGTTTTTTGAGGGTGCTAACTACATTTAAATAATCACAGTTTTGGCACCGCTGGTTGGATTTTAGTAAAATTTACTTTAATGCAAAGCTGAATGTTGGTTTTATGTACAAAAAAATTCTCAAGTCTTTATTTGGTGATTTTAGGCAATTGTTGTAGCTTTAAAATAGCACTTAAAAAATGTGACATAATTTTCTAACGACTGTTTTTAAAAAATCACAGTTTTGGAACCGCTAGTTGGAATTGTGTCAAAAAACCTTTATATCAAAGCTCAATAATCGTACTATATTGAAAAATCCTGAAATGTTAATATGATTTTTTTTGCATTTTTTCGAGTTCCAAAGTTCACTTTTGAAAAACGTGTTTTTTGAGGGTGCTAACTACATTTAAATAATCACAGTTTTGGCACCGCTGGTTGGATTTTAGTAAAATTTACTTTAATGCAAAGCTGAATGTTGGTTTTATGTACAAAAAAATTCTCAAGTCTTTATTTGGTGATTTTAGGCAATTGTTGTAGCTTTAAAATAGCACTTAAAAAATGTGACATAATTTTCTAACGACTGTTTTTAAAAAATCGCAGTTTTGGAACCGCTGGTTGGAATTGTGTCAAAAAAGCTCAATAATCGTACTATATTGAAAAATCCTGAAATGTTAATATGATTTTTTTTGCATTTTTTCGATTTCCAAAGTTCACTTTTCAAAAAACGTGTTTTTTGAGGGTGCTACCTACATTTAAATAATCACAGTTTTGGCACCGCTGGTTGGATTAGACTATTTGGAATAATATTTATTTTTATAGAAGTTACTCAGTTTTGGTCAGAAAATCCACAAATTTTATGTTAAACATGAAAATTCACCTCACAAATTTTCCACAATAATTGTAGGTTAGATTAGAAAATTATAAGGTGCAACAATTTGAGAAAATTACTCGAACATCATTATTGCCCATTTTTATCTACCTAAATTTAAAATTTTAAAATTTGTACCTCAATTTTAGGATTATCAGTCAAAAAAGTTTAACTAAACTAAACCTTATAGCGATTTAGATATTTTAGCCAATAACTAAATTCCAATTGACATCCAAACCCCCGGACTAAATTTATTTTTCTATCCCACACCCAATATTTTTTAATTATAATTTTAATTAAAAACTTTGCGCTCTGTTGATACTACATAATACTACTTGGAAGCCCAATAAAAGGGCTGAAGGCATATTATTAATCTTGCTGCTGTGCTGTGTGTTGCTCCATGGAACTAATACATCCGTCTTGTTCGAGATTAAGATTTTTTTTTATCTGCATAACGCTTGACTTGTATTCTTTAGCTGTGTGTACAAAAAGATTAGGTTTTGTAGTCAATCTGAAAAGGGGTCGATAGAAAATTGCACGTTCCTCTCTCTTATATACCAAACATCAATTATCTCGGCGAATTCAACTCAGATTTAGACAGATAGCCGCCGGCCTACACAGAAAACTCTTTAATCGATGTGGAAACACAGAAGTCTTTAAGATGGAGAAAGAAATGTAGAAAAGCACCACGCTGCATTTTTGTTTGAAAAGCTGGCACGATGCGAGGAAGGACAAACTAGTTCTTTTTCAGGAAAAAAGTTTGGTAATATCTAGCCGCAATTAGAAGGTATAGTTTCAGTTTTTTTGACATTGATACGAGTACATCAACCGAATAAATAATCAATCTAATTTTATCCGAACAGTTTTGGCTTAGAACTTTCTGTCTAGAGGATAATATGCAAAATTTTCTAATTATGGGGCGTTGTAACAGTTTAATATAGCTTTGGGAAACTTGCTTGCGCTATATAAGAGAGCAAAGTGGAAAACTTTCAAGTTAATGAAGAAAAACACAAATTATATAATGTCGGTTGAGGAAACTATTTTAAGTCAATATTTCATTTTGGTTCATGGCGCGGTGTGGCAGATAATATAAAGGGGTGAAAGAAAATGAAGCGGAAGTCACAAGGGGGTGCGCAAAAACAATAAACAGCTGACCCAATGACCCAAATGGGTCCCAAAGAAGATTCATCGATAAAATCATCGAAAAAAACACACATTATTTAATTTTGTTGTGTAGGGAATGTTATTGATTAGCTTAGCCCTTAGCCAATTCGTTTAAATTAATATCACGATTAGACTCGTAGGACAAGAAAGGAAATTATTGGAATGTGACCCAAATAATCCCCCTATAGAAAAACAAACCCAAACTCGAGGAAAAACTTCTAGATTATAATGGAAACACACAAGGTGATATATTATTCCACGAGTTCCTCGCACTATCACAAGACAACACATGGTTTATTGCATCAACCTTTTATGGATAATGAAAACTTGTCTTAAGGTCCTCACACAATACAAGCCCCATCGGTGGCATTAAACATTAAACAAGCGCAATGGACAAACGTAATAATTGTGTACACGCACGAATGGAGGGTTAGAACACTTAATTAATACAGCCCCAACAGATTAGGGTGGGTAGATGAGGTAACACAACACATTTCGCTCTATGCGCTATGCTATATGTATGTATTAATCATCCTAGATAATAAATTACCAACTATAAGACCGCACTTGGCACCTGAATGGGCTTTAGATAAAATTTGTGTTACTAATGATGCCAGCTTGTTAAGGATTTCTACAAATGATGCTTGTACACGGCATTCAATTCGTAATTTAAGTGCTGTAGGTACATACACTCGACCTAAAAACATGTAGATGGATAAATAAATTACTAGATCTATAAATGGAATAAGGGAGGTTTTTATTCGTTGTGTTCAAATAAAACACTTAAGTACATATTACAATTTGCTATAATTAGAAATTGATGTATTTTTCATATTTTTAAATTTTAACGCATAAAAAGTGAGCAAAATCAACAGTCAATATTTGGTTTTGTATAGGTACATTTGTTGGAAACTGCAACTCAGTCAGATGGAAAAGTAAACAGAGTTTTTGCATTAATATTTTGTTATCTGCCATTTTTTTTCCAAACGTAATTAACATGCAAAAGTCAATTTAAAACCACGTTTTTCACATCATTGTTTTAGCATGAAAATGTAACCTAAACGTAGAACTTCCTGCATAACTTTTTTTCAGACAATATTTGAATTGATTGACTTCCTAGCTAAGAGTGTATGTTTATTTGCCTACATTTAGCATGCATATGAATGCATTTTATAACTAAACGGCATTTTTTTTAAATATACGAGCCCTAACAACAAAATGTTCGGACAAAAGTAAATTTGATTGTTTTTTTTCCAAAGTTATCTAAATTAACTTCCATAAAATTAATGGTTTTTTTCTGTTATAATACCAACATTTGGTTATATAAAAACGTAAATTTCGTAAAAATCCGCTTAGCGTTTCCAAAACTGAGGCACTTTAACCCAGCAGGATGAGAAAATTGTAGAAACAAAGAATTATTATTTTCAAAGCGTTGGATCTAGTAGTCGGATTTTGATGAAATTTACTTTACTGCAAAGCTGGATGCTGGTTTTCTTTACAAAAAAGTTATACAAGTTTTTATTTGATGATTTTAGGCAATTATCGGAGCTCCAAAGTTGCACCTTTAAAAATGATTGAATTTTCTAGTAAATGTTTTAAAAAATCAGTTTTGGAACCGCTGGTTGGAATTGTGTCAAAAAACCTTTAAATGAAAGCTCAATAATCGTACTATATTGAAAAATCCTGAAATTTTAATATGATTTTTTTTGCGTTTTTTCGAGTTCCAAAGTTCACTCTTCAAAAAACGTGTTTTTTAAGGGTGCTACCTACATTTAAATAATCACAGTTTTGGCACCGCTGGTTGGATTTTGGTAAAATTTACTTTAGTGTAAAGCTGAATGTTGGTTTTATGTACAAAAAAATCCTCAAGTCTTTATTTGGTGATTTTAGGCAATTTTCGTAGCTTTAAAATTGCACTTGAAAAATGTGACATAATTTTCTAACGACTGTTTTTAAAAAATCACTGTTTTGGAACCGCTGGTTGGAATTGTGTCAAAAAACCTTTAAATCAAAGCTCAATAATCGTACTATATTGAAAAATCCTGAAATGTTAATATGATTTTTTTTGCATTTTTTCGAGTTCCAAAGTTCACTTTTCAAAAAACGTGTTTTTTAAGGGTGCTACCTACATTTAAATAATCACAGTTTTGGCACCACTGGTTGGATTTTGGTAAAATTTACTTTAGTGCAAAGCCGAATGTTCGTTTTATGTACAAAAAAATCCTCAAGCCTTTATTTGGTGATTTTAGGCAATATTCGTAGCTTTAAAATTGCACTTGAAAACTGTGACTTAATTTTCTAACGACTGTTTTTAAAAAATCCCAGTTTTGGAACCGCTGGTTGGAATTGTGTCAAAAACCTTTAAATCTAAGCTCAATAAACGTACTATATTGAAAAATCCTGGAATGTTAATATGAGTTTTTTTTGCATTTTTTCGAGTTCCAAAGTTCACTTTTCAAAAAACGTGTTTTTTGAGGGTGCTACCTACATTTAAATAATCACAGTTTGGGCATTGCTGGTTGGATTTTGGTAAAATTTACCTTAGTGCAAAGCGGAATGTTGGTTTTATGTACAAAAAAATCCTCAAGTCTTACTAATTATTATTTGTGTAAAATTTCGGGTTCTCCTTTCATACTTCAAAAATTTACTTTTGTCCGAACATTTAGTTGTATAAAAATTTATCTGATGCCTTGAAAAGCGGTTTTTCTTCAAACGATATTATGTGTTGTATCATGTGCAGTTTTATCACACTCGCTATTGATTGTATGGTGGGACGCGGGACGTAGAATAAACGACACAATGACTTATGAAGTACAGAACTAAAGAGAAGCGCGCAATAATTGGAGCCCAAAATCAAACAAGGGTGGCAAGCAAGAACTGAGGTATCAAGATGTCATTATGAGGATCATTCATTTAAAATGATAATAGCACATCACGACAAATGTGAACAATGCATTTACCCGGTGTAATTATTATCACAAATGGATCTTTTTTGCATTTTCCTCGCCAACAATAGAAATTTCATTTTCAACGTATAATAAATCCAATATGTTTAGTTTGTGTTGTCGTATAATAACAACACACAACAACAATATGTTTCGGGGGGAAAATCCGAAAAAGCAGCTTTGCTCTGACGACTCCCCGAATTTTCCTGTCAGATACCATATATGCAAACTGGAAGCTGGAGGAGAGCACAGAAAGCAGCATCGGGGCGCCTGATTGCTTGAGCACGCATATCAGATAGCTAAGCTATTTCTGATCCAGAATTGAAAACTTTTGTATTCTTTTCCAGATAGCGCGCGCGCGGCTCCTCTTGCATATATTGAATTCGACGAAGGGACTTTCTAACCTTTAATCTAATAGGAACTTGAAAAGTCGCTTTGAAACGATGCAAAGCAGAACCAAATCACCAAACAGTTTCCAAATATTCCAAGGGATTATTAATAAAGTTTATTACTATTGATGTATACCTAAATTACTTCAGCAAAATAATTATGCTTGTAAACAGCTTATCAAAGTACACATCATCATGATGATGAGTGTGGAGTAATGTAAAGCTTTTCAGGTGTAACTGTTCTAAATATAATGTAATGTAATTGACTAGTTGCCACAGGTGAGCCATCATCATTTCGGTGCTTGATGAAAATGCGCCTGGATGTTGCTTGGAGGGGAACCAGGAGAAATGTCGTCCTGGAGAGAAGAGAGCATCTTGAATTTGGAATAGTCGTCGTCTGTGCATGTTGACTTGAACGATCAAAGCGGGTTGTAAAATCATCGCGGCGAATAATTACGAATATATTACATTCCATTAAGCCCGCTTCATAATGAAATGCCGACAAGCTTTCCCTTTATTAGTATATTCCTGAAGGAGACAGCTTGTTTATTTTACTCTTATACTATTGCGCAAATAATTTTCGGAAAATAAGGAAGCCACAAAAAAATAGCAGATCGTCAAGATAAATAAACAAGGGAAAATTGGTAGAATATAAATAAATTAGATGATTCCAACTACTGAAAATATGTTGTTTAATAAAAACTTCTTCCAGTTCCAGTTGATTTTGAATAATCTTAAGTAACTGATATTTAATTCAATCTATTATAAAAAAATTGTAAAAACATTTCTCTTTTATTTCGCAATAGACTGAGATTCTGGTCACATTTATATATTTCTTTCTCTCTGTTCAAATGTATTTAAGTCGTGTCTGAATCCCCGGTTTAGTTTTGTGTGGTGATGAGAAAAAGTGTGTACTTCAAACCAAACCATCGGACACAACTTTGTTTGCTGTTGTTGTGACAGTTTCTGTGGGAGTCAAGAGTGAAATCACAGTGACAAGAGATTAAAAAACATGTTAAAGTTAGAAAAAAGCTGAAAATAATGTGAATTAGTTGTGGTTTCTTTGCTTCAGAATTCAGTGAATTTAAATTTTAGTACATATTTGATTTATTTTTAATTAAGTTAAACTCCTACCACAAATATATTTTGCATATGATTTATTTCACAATTCAGCTGAAATCATTTTCCTTTTCGATTGTAAAGAGGAAATGTAACTCAGATTTAGACAGCTACATGTCGTTGCCATCTAAATGTGGCCGATATATAAACGTCGTATCTTCCTGATATGTCAATTCAATGTTGCAAGGGTTGCTAATGAGCTGTACGAAAAGAGAAATGTTGTCCAAGGAGGAAATCGCCATTCCATAATAAATTTTAACAAAAATTTCTAAATTTAATTGGCAGATAACTGGGTGAGATCTAGGGCCAGTTTTTCAATCTATACTTAATTTTAACTACCTAATAGTTAGTTTTTTTGGTCACCATTTTGGTTTTTGTTCTGTCCTGTAGTAACAAAAAAAAATGTATTGTAAAATGTACACTCTAAAACTCCAACTTTTTACCGATAAAAATTGTTTCTTTTCCATATGCTGCATTGGGAAAATTCCCCACTGACTGAAAATTGTACACCTAAGAAACTGTCTCGAGTTTACGAGTGAACTTATACATCAAAGATTTTCCTTCGTCATTTTAAAATCACTCTGGATATTAAAAAGTTATTTTGTAGGCAAATTGTCACTTTTAAACGACTTTTCAAATTATGATACCAATCCCCTTAAATAAACGATAAAATAAATACGAAACTGTTAAACAACCCAAATTGAAACCAACCCCTGCTTGGAAAGTTAGACGACGAGACGAAATATTTAAGAAAACAATCTCGGTTTTGCTTGCGAAAATATTTATCTGCTAATTGCAGAATTATAATGTTTAAATAAATGCTTATGAATATGAATAGGGAGCGGCGACCGGGGTATTTAATGCTAATATTGAACAAGTTCTAATTCTCATAAACAAAAGAGATTTAAATTTAATATATTTAAATGAATAGCCCGTTTGAAGTTGTATAGCGTTTGGAAAAGACGAAGACGTTTTAGAATGGCACCAGAGGCTTAAGTTCTTGCCAAAGAATTTTGCTTGTTTATTTTCAGCTGAATCAAAGTTATTTAAATAAGTCTCTATGAGGGAGACGTTTGAAAAGCGAAATAGTAGAAGACTATCGATTACTACGCGCAAGTAATAAATCTGCAAGTGGCCCGGTTTTACATATTTGATTTGGGGAGCATCTTGTAAAACATAAAACAGCTTTATCTTACAGCCCCAGCATAATATCGCGCAGAAAATATCATGAAATATTTTCACTGTTTGCTATCAAATGAATATTTCTCTGTTTTACAGTCATCTTCTCTGATCTGACGGCGAAATATTACATTACTAACATCGCTTTGATCTAGGAGTGTTTTCTTCTTATCTTTTCGCAACAGTAAAGTGATTGCAAATAATGCAGGGTAGAAAATTCGGGCAACTTGTAACATATACAATGTGTTGCTGCTTTCTGATTTTTTTCCCTCTGCATCACAAATTGCTGGAAGTGCTCACCTATAACATTATATTCCACCCCCGCACGCAAACATCTGTGTGTGTGTCGAGTGGTAACGCGCGTTAATTTGCAACACAAGAAAGGGGCGCTGCAACTCCATGGGGGAAAGTTTCCGTGTAGTGGAGGGTGCATTCATTATTACTACATTAGTTATTTTAATGTCCGACTAGATTCCCTGATTAATAACGAAATTACTGTGGTGGTCCCGGCAAGGATCATGGATAAAGGAAATGCTCTAATGGAGAGGGGAGGATTAGGGGGCGCCAAAAATGACTAATTTAATTAGTTGTGAAATTGCAAAAGATTTCGTTGAAAATATCCAAAACTTCACTCTCTCATTCCGACTAATAAGGGGGTAGACAGGTACATGTAATTTGTTGTTAGGGTTTTGCCCGTGTGTACACATCAACCAACCAACTCATTTGACAATCGATATCAACGACATGGAAATTTTCCTTTGTAGTTCGGCATAATCAAAAGAGGACCCTCGCTGTCTATACAGTGATAACATTAAATTGACGGTTGAAGTGCTTTTATATGGAAGCGAAACCGGTGGGCGCTGAGCGAGCGCGCCGCGACTCAAACTCAACCACGGGCTAGGTTGGGGTTGCTGATCATCTCTCATTACTCACCACACAGCCTGATGATGCAACATTGCCGGATTATGCGACGGAAGCGTTGCGGGGTGTGAGGTATTATTTAATGTCAAGATCTCGTGTTACATCTGTCGGCGGCGACGACGCCAATCGACGTCTACTTTGCGGTGCGATCCTTTCTCTTCACTTGTCACATTACCTCCGATACATACCAGAAGCATCATGAGACCAACCCCTTACTGTAAAACTAGACATAGCGACGCCATCGGGGTGGATTGTTGGTTGTGCAGTACAAGGCGATTCATCAATTAGTATTTATTTCTATTTAAATTAGTCCAGGCGGGATTCTTTGAAAGCGATTTGTTCAATTCGAGTAGAAAGAAGCACTTTGGACAACGTGCATTAGGGTGAGTGAAAGAGGAAAGCAATTATTTCAATTCAGACGCATTTTTCTCAATGTGCCACAGAATTGGGATTCTTGTACATTTTCCCCTCAACAATGACACAAACATATGAGATAAATAAACATCTATATACAGGGTGTCCCAGTTTATATCGTCAGGATTTCACCAGTCGATAGTTTAGCGAAAATTAAAGGTGGTTTGTCTAATAAACTATGGTCGAATGTTGCTTCCTTTTTGATGTATAAGGCATTAAAGAAAATAAATTATTTTAAATAATTTGCTATAAATCAATAACAAAAAAAGTTAGTCTTCTGAAATTTTGCACAGATATTTTTTTTTGTATTCTCTTAGTAATAGTGGTTGCAATTATTTTATTTAGATCACAGAGGCGTGCGTACGGGTTTCTTCAAAAACATTTTATGGAATAAAACGTACACCACTGGTTTTTTTGCAGCACCAATATGCAGAGAGTATTTTCTATTCAATTTAGAAACTTTTTCGTATCTTACAATTTCTTGATCACTTTTTTTTTCTTATTTATTAAAGAGGTTCTTCCCTATTAGATTTCCGAAAAAAGCATCAGTACAAAGTTGTAGAGAAAAATATTTCCTACAACTTTCCTTTTAATATTTTTTTGATGTTGTCAATATTTAAAAAGATATTCAACAAATAAGTTGCAAATTTTACAGAAATTTTTCTCAAGTTAGGTACTACTTACCTACTACTACTACTTACTACTGTTTCCCCAAAATTTTCAACTTATATGTTGAATAACTTTTTAAATATCGACAATATCAAAAAAAGGTTAAAAGATAAGTTGTAGGAAATATTTTTCTTTACAACTTTGTACTGACTCTTTTTTTCGAAAATTTAATAGGAAAAAAGTTATTCAATAAACAAAAAATCAAACCCTTAATTGAGGGCTGGTGAAGGAAGGGCGGGGTCTACCAATACACATACTCAGTTTTAAACTTTCAGGGTGACCCTTTAGAAGATTCTACAAAAATTGGCTGTAGGGTAAAAAAGTCTATTTGAAGCCTTTTTTTCTCCCTTATTTACTGTACTATTAGATTATCTTGAGTTAAGTTATCAAAAAA
This sequence comes from Pediacus dermestoides, assembly GCA_963942485.1. Classification (NCBI taxonomy): domain Eukaryota; kingdom Metazoa; phylum Arthropoda; class Insecta; order Coleoptera; family Cucujidae; genus Pediacus; species Pediacus dermestoides. The sequence continues at coordinate 11,526,502 of OZ012629.1, forward strand.
TTATAAGATACAAAAAAGTTTCTAAATTGAATGGAAAATACTCTCTGCATATTGGTGCTGCAAAAAAACCAGTGGCGTACGCTTTATTCAATAAAATGTTTTTGAAGAAACCCGTACGCACGCCTCTGTGTTCTAAATAAAATAATTGCAACCACTATTAATAAGAGAATACAAAAAAAAGATGTATGCAAAATTTCAGAATGCTAACTTTTTTTATTATTGATTTATAGCAAATTATGTAAAATAATTTATTTCCTTTAATGGCCTGTACGTCAAAAAGGAAGCAACATTCGACCATAGTTTATTAGACAAACCACCTTTAATTTTCGCTAAACTATCGACTGGTGAAATCCTGACGATATAAACTGGGACACCCTGTATAATCAAAAAATATTGACGAGCCCTCGAAATTTTAAATAAGCTAATAAAACTTTTTTTTGTGTATACAAACACATAAAAAAATGTAAACAATCATTCATCATCATTCTGTATTTTGAATCATTACCCCCTATTCAAACTTGACATAAAATCAATTGAAACTACGATTCAACTATATAATAAATGTTGCGTTAATAAACTATCTACGGGCAATCAGAAGCAGATGTCAGAAATGTATTTGATAATTATCGTTTTTTGGAAAAGTTAGGTAGGTTAAGGGATATTATTTACGAAACTAATTGTACTTTGTTATATTCGCTTCTTATATTCATTAGATTAGTACCTAGATGTTTTTTTTTATAGAGTTTACAAAATAGGAGAAAAATTGAAGAGTCTCCCTTTCCAAACTGCTCTCCTGAAATCGTCCTTGTAAATCACTCATTTTCACTTAAGTCATGCGAGAACTTCATTAGAACCACATAATTTCAAAAACGCTCCTCGTAGTCTGATTAATTTCTTTAAATTAACCCAGAATACTGTTTTTCCTGTCAGTTTCCATCACACTTTTCCCATACAAGTATAATTTTGGGCCATCTGATTATCATTCCACTATCTTCCCAAAAACAACATACATTACACACGCGTGCGGGATTATATAAATTTATCTTTGTGTGGAGTTTTCCCAGACCTGCATCTGCTCTGAGATGCAAATGACACCAATTTCCCTCTGCTATAAAATCATAAAAAAAACCTGATAAACGTTAAAATTGAGAGAATTTAATTTTCCCAACAGCATCACCAGTAGCAGTGGCAACCCAGTTTCCTTTCTCTTTCTCTCTGTATTATACCTACTCGGACTATTACCGCCCGACGAATATAACAAGGGAGATACGCCACGAAAAATATTAAATTTAATTGAAAATAACAGAGTTTCCCTCTGCACCTATATTATGTTGGATAACTCGAATGAAATCAATGAGAAAAAACCTGCCATTGGACAAATGAAATCAATTATGTCTTGTGTGGAGACTGGAGGTATTTTATTGTATATTTAACAGCAAAACAAACAGCTAGGTACCACAAATTTATAATTCTTTTCTCTTGGAGCAGAAACTATACAGCTGCATTGTGCCACACTGAAACACTGCGAATTTAATTGAGTAGGGAACTTTTATAATTACATAAAATACAGTTTTTATTTTACTGATAAAAGGTGAAGCACAATGGCCAAACACAATATTGGTTTTCAGTTTCCAAACATTTTCTTTTTATTTTCCTTATATAATGCACACAATGGAATGAAACAAAGGGCAGAAAAAGCGACATATTTTTGCCTTTTTAATTTACTATGCATTATTTTTGTCAGTGCTGTGCATCTATGTTAACCCAACACAAAATTAATATCGTATTATAAACAGGCAAAAACTTGCTTTGCGTGCATATAATGGAAATTGTACGAATAAAGCATTCAATTACAACATTTCATACACACTCCCAGACAACAATTCATAATGGTGGCCTCAAGTAATGATTAACAAAAATTACTTTGAAAATAAAGCGCCTTAATTCATTTAATCCTGACAACATAATTTACCATAAATCACTTTAATCTGGTATTAAGTTTCCACTGTAATACTATGTGACTTTCACACCCCCTAATTTATTCTGCATTATGTAAAAGTACATATCATAAAGTTGCCCCCCCCGTTCCCTTTTTGCGTAATTAGTCTCATGCCACCCTCAAATGACTCACTCTAAAGTCGATTAAATGGTACTGGGCAAAGGTTGGGTGATGGTTTAACAATTGCAGGAAATTGAATCGATTGATTCGGACAAAAGATGGACATACGAGATGAGGGGTGTTGGCAGAAATTGCTTTGGACACTTCCGGTGGCGTTCGAGTAGAGGCAGTTTTTCTACAATTATTTACTGCTATATTTAAAAGGATATTGTGGGAGGATAATGATAAAAAATTAAATCGCATTTATATTATTATGTGCGTATACCGTATCTCTTGTATAAATGTGGTCACGTGACAAACACGTGCTAACATAATTACTGTAAAACCTTATGTTTCATTTTGGAAATGAAACTCAATTTTTTGCTGTTGGTTGATTCGTTGTGAAAGCACAGAAAGAGGTTTGACAACATTGTAATTTAATATAATTAGTTTCGTTGGTCACGTGAGTGCATTTATAAAATGAATGCGATTTATTTATATCCAAGTGATTGAAATCTCAGTAGGTATTAATTATTAACTAGAAAAAATTATCTAACCTCACAAATTCGCTTCTATTTTCCGAAATTTTTGCAAAATATCTAATAAAATCTCAACAAATGCTTTCTATTTCATTTTTAAGTAAGATTAAAAATGAATATGTTAAGTAAAGTTAGGTTAGAGTAGATCAAGGTGGATGAAGAATATGTGACAGCTTCCTGAGTAAATTATGATAAAATATTCTTCATCCACCTTGATCTATACTCTAACTTTATTTAACATACTCATTTTTAATCGTTTTATGATGGATTATATGATTCGCCTTACAAAACTATAATTGAATCCAATTTTCCGAATATAATTTATAATTCCCCCCAAATGACCTCGTATACAGCTTATGCCTAGATTTACCTCCATATACCTGCTGTAAAAAAGTGGAACGAAGTCACCGAAAAATGCTGCAGAAGATAAACTAGATTAGTTCTCTGGTGTGTAAAACAAAACAGGATTTGATGTTTTTTCCCCCGGTGAAAATATATAAGTGGTTATATTTTTGAAGCAGGGGCTTAGCTCGTAAAACACAATAAAAAAATGTTATTTCCTTGCTAAAACCCCCAAAGTAAATAATAAAAAAGAACAGATAATACACCATTGTATTTCTATAATAAAACAAGGTTTACAGAATATAAGAGTCTATTCAACATGTATTATTACATTTGGCTCCAACTTTTGTTGCTTTGTGGCCGCTCGGCCTAATCTACTGACCAACAGAGGATAATTTATCGATTAAAACCGATATATACAAGGTGAACACTAGGTATTATAACAAAACTCACAAGCAATCATTACATGCTTGTTGGTTTTCCTTTCAGCAAACGTTGAATTATTTTTATTAAGTTGATTGAATGAGCCGCAGGTCGAGTCGACAAATCGACAACAATAACCAGTGGAAAACATTGTGTGGGTTCCATTTTTATATTATCAACCCACATATAATATATACAAACGATCAAAGCTGAAAAGGATACGGATATAGATTACAAAGTGAATGAAACCGACTCATTCCATTCCATCGCGGGTTGGCGCTATACCACTTACAGTTAAAATACGTTTATTATTTTCGCACCCCTCACTAAAGTGTCAGGCACAATAGGCAAAGTGAAAAACCACTTTTTCATACGCAAATTATTCTGAGGGTGTATTAGCTGTAAAAATATATGGAATGCATACAAAAATATACTTGCTTGCTTGCTTGGTTGGTTGATGTTACGAATACTGGAATCTGCAATAGAATTTCGTTGGGTTTTACTTGGAACAATTTAATTTAATGTGGATGGTGAGCTTGTGGAATACTTCGGGTTGGAACTTAAATCGGTTTCCCATCGAGAAAACGCGACTTAATTTGTTTATTTTACGCAACACTATGCGGTAATGGGGAAGATTATTGTCGAAATTCTTTAGATAAAAATTCCTAACGAAATATTTGTAAACTTGCATCACCCTAGTTTCTTATTACCTAACACATAAGTTTCGAGTGGTTTTTTAAACACTTTTTTTTACACTTCGTTATTAACTGATATAAAAGCTGTTTTTCTGTATTTTCCAAAGATTTAGAATGAAACTTTGAAAATAGTGCTGGATGCCAATATGCTTGCCTGATGAAATTTGTTTGATTATCTGCCAAAACAGCGAGCTTTATTCGAGATTATTATTACAGCTGATAGTATTCGAATATTACAATATTAACAATTAAAATTATCTGGCTCATTTCATGCCTACATGAATTGATATTGGAATATTTGCTTTAATGGCTAAAGTTATAGCATTGAGATGGCTCGTCTCTATTTATTGACACGGCATTAACAGCCTGATTAATTTTACTGATAATCAAGATAATGATGATATACATGGCTAAGTATGCAGTTATTTTTTGGTTTATCTACCTGGAACCCTGTAAGTTTCTATAATATAATATAATAGTAATAATTTTAACAACTTGGCTTGTTTATCTTAAATGAGAATCGTGTGTTGATGGTCTGGTGGTTTGGTGGCCTACGCCGTTAAACAAATACAGTCCCTGTCATGATATAGTTTACATTTCAGAGACTATAATCAGTCTAATCCCTGGCCTACGTTACAAAGTGATTACCCAACTGTATTGCCCAGATTGGACCGGCCAAGTTAAGCTTATACGATTATTTCAATCACCCACACTCACACACATACACACATAGATCAGACTAGCAAATCCTCTAAAATCTCATCCGATCCGTAATGGAATATGACTAACTTCCTAATCACTTATAGCACTGTTGCTTCATTAACATACTAACGAGAACCAAACGACATTAATTGGATTTGTTATAAATAGAAACAAATACATGTTGGAGCGTGTACAGTCTGCGGTTTTGTCTAATATGCATTGTATGTTGAAATGGATTTGAGCTTAAGGGAACTTTCGAGCCTTAATGGTGTTTTCTTGAGCTGTTAAGTCTAGCTTTGACAGTATTGACCACATAAAATTATAATTTGGGTTTAATGAGTTTTCTCAACGTGACTAATTACAAAGTTATAAGATGTAGTTGATTCTATGTAACCAAGTTCTACCTGAAAATTATGTGAGGTTAGGACTTGTTGAGCTTAGTATCGGGAACATCTTGAAAGAGTTGAAAAATATCATAAATTTTCTGATACGAAAGTTTTTGTCATGAATTTTTTTTCAGAACTTGCTGGTTACCAAATGTTCTCTGTAGTTGGATACTTGAAAAAACTGCCACTTCTTAATTAAAATTTTCGACTATTTTTATAAAAAAATGTATGTTATTGAAGTTGTGCTTCCACTTTTTACAGAATTTCAAAAAAACGATTTATAAGCCAAATTTCTCCACTGGATTGCGTTTAGAAAACCATTCCATATAAAATATGGTTCAAAAGTTTCGTAATTTCGGTTATTTTAGACAAGAATGAACTTATTTATTTAAATCATTATTAGGCCAAGTCATTGAAGCAAAAAAGGCACACAAAATTCCAAAAGTTTTGAAACTTGGACACGTTTTCAAACTTGTGTCCAAGTTTCAAAACTTTTTTTTAATCAAAATGGACTTTAAATGACTAGCGTATATTTCGTGACGATTAGCTCCTCTATTTTTTGACAATTCTCAGACTTTTTCAGGATTTTTGTGCTTAAGGATATTTTATCTCTTTCATTTTCTTTTCATTCCTTCTTTCTATAACGTAATTACTTGAAACGTGTATAATCTTGAATGATGTACGAATCAATAGTTTTAACCTGAAATACTTTCCATAAACTAGTTTAATAACCGAATTTTCGTCTAATAATCTCTCTTCATCTAGTTGAAAACTATTACCAAATAAATTAGTTTTGAACTTCACATTAATATTCTCTTAGTTGCATCACGTCTATTTACTAGCCATGATGTAGCACATAAATTTCGTAAACATTTATTCGAGTAACTGATGACTTTTCCGCCACACTTATTTAGTATTTATCAACGAATTACCTAACATACTTCACCCTCACCCCATTGCATAATATCACCACTGCAACATGTAAGTGTCATGTTTAAAACATAAAATGTCACACCTACAAAACAAGAATCAGCACAGTTCGGCTTAGATTCACTAAGAGGCGAGAACTGGTTTCCGCTAAGAGTGCTAAGAGTATTCTGTGCACATCCAAGATGTGAATCCTTTGATTCACATGGGAATTAGCATATCAAACGCCACAGACTACATTATATAATAGTAAGGCGATAGATCGCACATCTAGCACACTGATGTGTCGCTGCTGGATGGCTGATGTGTGGCAGCAGGAAATCTCGTCGGGGTTTTATGTTTTGCAGTAATAGTTTGCAGGTTTTCGGCGCGAAGTGGAAACTGAGGTGCTAATTTGCTTCAAATGTACGGTAAATGAAATTAGAGTGTCAGTGGGGTAAAATTGGGATGTCTACATTTGGTAGCGGATTTTTTGCTCACTAAGATTAAACACAGAAAGGCTACGAAATAAAATTTATTTCACTTAAGCAAAGAATTTTTTTGAAAACAAGTAAAATATTTTTTTAAGAACAAAAACAATGTACGATTAGATTTAATTGCTTTGATTATAAACAGAAATTAAAAATAATTATTCTCAATCCTAAAATACAATATTCTAAAACGAAAGTTTAATTCTTATATTCTTGGTATGAATAATATTTTAATGGCACATAAAGTAACATTTTTAATATTCTTGCTTTTCCTATTTTCTCTTTGTGTTAACTGTAGCTCGTGCTATAAAGTTAAGCTACTGGTGTATATAGTTTTCATCATATTAATATTTTATAAAATCAACTTTGCCATTATAAATGCACGATGCTCCATGAAATTCTGATAAAATACCAAAAACACGAAATAAAATTTTTATTATTATAACACAAACAATACATTTTATGCTTATTTTGTATACCCTTCCATCAGAGAGCCCTCAAGTTATAAATCGCAAATCGTAAACACTAACTTTGCTTTTAAAATATTAATCCCCTGCACCAATCTTCCACATTAAACTTTGTTTACCTCGCAAAAAACTTTTCAATTTTTTTTGGCTTCATCCTAGTGTGTGCAAAAAACTATATTAATAATTCAATTTTTTGTGTGTGTATATGTGCGAATATTGATTTGTGTGCGAACAACAACAACACAAGTTCAAAGGCACTCAGACATTTATTTTAAGGCAGGCTTGGGGTCCATTCTGGTCTCTGTGGATGTCCACAGTGGGGCGTGGGGGAGTGTCGATGCTGAGGCCCCGGAGACTACAACTTTCCCAATGGAGTATCGGCCACAAAAACATGTCGAAGGTCGACCTAACAGCCGTTTATTGAATATACTCGCTCCAAACTCGCATCCCCGGCTTCCTCTGGTTTGATGTCTTGGATTTGTGAAATGTAACCTTAATAATGCAGCTGACGCGCGAAATATAATAGTCATCACGTTTTTACCTCCTATAAATCTTGACGGGTGTACCAGAAGAAAAAATTGTCATCCTCGAATTCATGAATTTATATTTCGCCCCGGATTTATTCTAATATATCTCGGTGACGTTTCTTGGTTATTATCATAAACATGTTGATATGCTAAATAGGTATAGTTTACTCAGAACATTTTAACGCGCATTAATTTTTCAGTTTTGCGGTAAAGAGTTTTGCATACACGATTAAAATCGCTGCAAACACTGTCCCCTAGCTCAGTATGTGACGGTTTATATAGTTATTTATTAATTTAAATAGTGTAATATATCCTTGTAATTTGCTGATAAATATTAATGAAGGCCTGGCCGGGTTTTTTAATCCTCCTGTGGTACATGACACAATCCCATTACACGAGCATATCATCCCAGATGTGAATTAATTAGTTTACATTTAGCGACATTATCTAAACATTGACCCATTTCTGATTATATTTATAATATTAACGCGGGGGTAGGTAACTATATGATATAATAAGTAAGTACACCCCAACCATAGGTACCGTGGGCAAACTATCATCGCTTTCGTTTTAATATCCTTCGCTACTGGCTGTAATAATAACAACAACAGTAATAATAATTACCATTCTGGAGGTGAGTTAGAGCGAAAACGCTCAAATTAGACGCTAAACGTTCGGCTTGATGGAGATAAGGCAGGTTTGGCTCAGGCAGGATATGTTGATTATTTTCCTGAAATATGTTCAGTAAATAAATCATTTGTTGATATCATAGGACATAGGAAATTTGCTTTCTTCCTTTGTTCATTTTTTCCTTGTTCAGTTTAATAACAACAGCAACAATATTTTTGTATGATGAAATGTTAATGAAATATTTGTCTGTTGGCTAAGAAAAATCAATATTAACCTAAAAATTACTGAATCAAGTTCTTCCATTGCATCATCAATATAGGAAGAACTGAAGAAGAAAATCTAGTGGATAAACCAAAAAATTTAACAAATTTACTTATTTCATTGACAGAACTTAAGTAGGAAGGAAGCGTCCTTTTTACAGTGGTTTTATTTTGTATACAGGGTGTCCCAGTTTATATCGTCAGGATTTCACCAGTCGATAGTTTAGCGAAAATTAAAGGTGGTTTGTCTAATAAACTATGGTCGAATGTTGCTTCCTTTTTGACGTACAGGGCATTAAAGAAAATAAATTATTTTAAATAATTTGCTATAAATCAATAACAAAAAAAGTTAGCCCAATGAAATTTTGCATAGATCTTTTTTTTTGTATTCTCTTATTAATAGTGGTTGCAATTATTTTATTTAGAACACAGAGGCGTGCGTACGGGTTTCTTCAAAAACATTTTATTGAATAAAACGTATGCCACTGTTTTTTTTTTGCAGCACCAATATGCAGAGAGTATTTTACATTCAATTTAGAAACTTTTTCGAATCTTATAATTTTTTGATAACTTAACTCAAAATAACATAATAGTACAGTAAATAAGGGAGAAAAAAGGCTTCAAATAGACTTTTTTTACCCTACAGCCAAGTTTTGTAGAATCTTCTAAAGGGTCACCCTGAAAGTTTAAAACTGAGTTTGTGTATTCGTAGACCCCGCCCTTCCTTCGCCAGCCCTCAATTAAGGGTTGGATTTTTTTGTTTATTGAATAACTTTTTTCTTATTAAATTTTCGAAAAAAGAGTCTGTACAAAGTTGTAAAGAAAAATATTTCCTACAACTTATCTTTTAAACTTTTTTTGATATTGTCGATATTTAAAAAGTTATTCAACAAATAAGTTGAAAATTTTGGGGAAAGAGTAGTAAGTAGGTAGTACCTAACTAGAGAAAAATTTCCCTAAAATTTGCAACTTATTTGTTGAATATCTTTTTAAATATTGACAATATCAAAAAAATATTAAAAGAAAAGTTGTAGTAAATATTTTTCTCTACAACTTTGTACTGATGTTTTTTTTCGGAAATCTAATAAGGAAGAACCTCGTTAATAAATAAGAAAAAAAAAGTTAAGTTATCAAGAAATTGTAAGATACAAAAAAGTTTCTAAATTGAATGGAAAATACTCTCTGCATATTGGTGCTGCAAAAAAAAACCAGTGGTCTACGTTTTATTCAATGAAATGTTTTTGAAGAAACCCGTACGCACGCCTCTGTGTTCTAAATAAAATAATTGCAACCACTATTAATAAGAGAATACAAAAAAAAAAGATCTATGCAAAATTTCAGCAGGCTAACTTTTTTTGTTATTGATTGATAGCAAATTATTTAAAATAATTTATTTTCTTTAATGGCCTGTACGTCAAAAAGGAAGCAACATTCGACCATAGTTTATTAAACAAACCACCTTTAATTTTCGCTAAACTATCGACTGGTGATATCCTGATGATATAAACTGGGATTTTTCTGATTTATTTATTTAATTCCTGGTGGATGCGCCAGGACCAACATCACATACCTTCTTCCACCCTCCAATCTTCCAGCATTTTTATTTATCCTCTCTTTCATATTATATTAAATCGCTTCAGTTTTATTTACCAACAAATAACTAGGTAATAGGGCCGCCGACGGAACGATTCCCATGTATACACATACAATTTGTTTACACATATTTACGTGGTACATACATAGGAAATGGAAATTGTGTATATTGGGTTCCCCTGTTCTTGACAGTTCAATGGACCACTAAATCGTGTTTTTGCCTTGATAAACACATGTCGCCTGTCACAATAAGAACAAATTTATACTGGTGGTGCAATGGTGGGGAATGAGACGGAGCCAGGGCATTTGGCCAGTTGACGTGGAGGCGGCGTTTTTACGGTTTGTAACAGCGCACTGTGGTTGACATTTTGTCTGCACTATAAACAATACGCGGTGTATAGGCGCGCACCAGGTATAATAACAATGTTATTATACTCGATGCGGGAATATTATTTTATTGTTGTAGGACGCATTTAATGTTGTTGGAAGGATATTGTAGCCCACTTGTAGCTTTATTGATTTGAATATTTGTGAAGGGCATTGTAGTCGTGGTTGAATCGTACCTTAACATTCTCAATATTGGTTATACAAGTATTAAACTACAGAAAAATATTGGAACAAGCGGCTAAAATTTTGGTGAATGCGCCGGGAACAGTTGTGAGGTTAGATTAGTCTGCGAAATTTTTAGGGTGAAAATATTGCTTAATATACGAATTTTTTACAAAATTACTAATAAGGCAAAATCTGAATTTTTGAATACTTTTCCTAATAAACCTGAAACTTTGGAAAAACGAGCTTTTTAAGACGTTTCGTTTCGCCGAAATTTAGTTTCAAATGATTTTTTATTTCTCTTGATGGACCCAAAAATTAATCCCCGATCGTTAATGTCATAAAACTTTAACTATGTCATGTTGATGGTCAATCACACAAAGCGGGTGATTACAGGATATTTAATATAGCCTGTCCTACTCTGATTGGAAAAACTAACCCTAGCTGTAAATGCAACTATTTATGTACAAAAATTAAAACTCCAAGTTCATCCAAAATAATTAGCTTTTAAATGTTAACTCAGCTTTTTATGGTGGAAAAATTGTAAAACATCAAAGTGCCTAATTAAATCTTTTTAAATAGCTTGTTTTACACACAGAACCTATAACATTCGTAATTATGCAGCAAAAACATTTTACTGCGACAATATATTTTTTATTTTAGTTCTTCTACGTTAAAACTGCATTTAGGAGAGAGAATAACTCGTAAATGAGCAATGATTTCGTTTTTCTATAATAAAATGACGCCATGAAGATTCACTTTACCTTTATGCATCAGTTAAATTATCTCGGAAGGTTCCAGAGAGCACATTTTATAGCTTCTTGTAATATTTTCCAGAATCTTACCTTTTATAACAACAGAAAAAAGAAACATGGAAAAGCTTAGAATATATAACGCAGCATATTCATGAAAGGATTTTCATTTTATCATTAAAGGAACGTTTATTATAGTTCGTAATATAGATAACAATTCTTGTCATTTTGGTGCATTGTGATGCATTTTTATGTTACCTGTACAGTTGACGTAGTTTAATATGTATTTATTAAGAGTGTTATTAAAATTTTAAAAAAGCTTTGCAGCTCCTAGGTAAATTTGTTTTTTCAAGCAAAACCCATCCCAAGCGCTCCTCGTCTACGACGGTAGTGTTATTTATGTTAAAATAATGCGCCGACGTAGCCACATTGCTTCCAGTTTGTCTATTTATCTTGTGAATTGCTGAAAAAGATGCTGAATCTGTAAAGGCCTTTGAGATTATGTGAGCCTACTCAAGAAACTTATTCGTTCTATCTTCGTTAACAAGACGTATAATGTCGTGGTCTGAAACATTGGATGAATTAAGTAAATGGCACATTTGGGCATCTTAAAACCCCCAGCAACATGCTTTTAAACTTGTTTCTGGAATGTAGTATGGTGCAGAACTTCCGTATTTTATAATCATTAAAAATGTGCTTTTGGGGTTCTATGTGTGTTTGTGCATGATCTGACCTCATGAAAAAATCTGTGAGGACATAAATTATAATTTGTTGGAGGGATTTTGTCACCGCACAGCTCGGAGCTTAGTAGGACAACAGTTTAGCTGGATAATTCTAAACAAAACTAACAATTTTGTACGAAACAATGCATTAATATTAAATTTCCGACAGTTCTATGCTAAAAGTGGAGGGAAGCTACTACTACTCCTGAATATTTCAACAAATTTATACATTTTTAATACGACAGAAGGGGTCACAATTCTCAACAGGTAAAACAAATATGACCTGTTTGCTTCCCTTTTTTGCATATGATTACTTCAACTGGCGCGCCCACATTTCGAAACTTTACAGATAGTAAAATTTTATGAGCTTTTTTTATGGATTCGGCTTTAAGAAGCCAAAAAATACAGAGAAAGTTTGGACTAAAACAGCACAAATTTAAATTTATACTTTTTCCAGCACATCTTGCTTAACTGTCACTTCATCATCACCGTTTTATTTGGCTTATTTTACGTTTGGAAATAAACTGAAACTGTTTGATATCTGCCTAATAATAAAAAAAATTATGTTAGAAGCTTAGCATATAGTATATTTTTGGAGAGCGCGCACTTTTATGTGACTATACGGCAACTCGTCGACTTCCGTTGGTGTATGAAATATTTATTATTTATTAGGTGTGTTGGGGCAGGGGGTGAAAAACTTCAAGTATGAAGTAATGTCAGTTTAGATGAGGCGTGATGTCGTAAATGTGATACTTACTACTTGGTATACAGCACTTTATGGAGGATATTTCTTAGTGTAATGGCGTTTTGAACATTATGCACAATTTTATAGCGCAACTGCACAACCAGACCAACTTTGGATGTTGTGGCAGTACCTTAATTAACGTTACATCATCAAAAAGAAACAAACTAACTTTGAAACAATTTTTATAGAGGCAAGTTTCAAGGCGAGACTAAAGATTATTAATTGATGATAGTAGGATTTTTGTACGTTTTATTTTATTTCATTTAGTTTTAATTTTTATTACAGGTTAGAGATTTGTTAATTTATTTGTCGCACCTGAAAACTGCAGATTTTAAATTAACACCGGCGCATCCACCCAAAATTTTAAAATTTTATAACCACTTAAATTCGTGTTCCAAAGTCACTAATACTCTATTTTATAAACATTTTATTAATTAATGCTCCTAGGTGGCCCCATCACCAAAAACCCAACACTTAAATTCGAATAACTAAATCCATCAAACCGCAATTAGAAAATATCAAAAACTGGCGTTTGCAAGGTAGCACCGCGCTAACGATATTATCGATTATTGATGGAGTTTTAACAGCCCTGGTCAATTAGTTCTTCCTCTATCCTGATTAGGTTTGTGCGCCGAGATTGCGGCAATTAGTAGCTGCTGTCAAGTAACACAACGTCTTAAATTCCGTCTTCAATCTAGCCGTGGAATTTATATCTGTACATTACGTGGCTTCCAACTTCCAAATCTGATCTTGAGTCTTGAGAGCAGGCTAATTGAGCGCTTATTGATCATGTTCAATACGTAACACAGTAGCTAGTCTATCTTAGCATCTTGCAGACGATTTAAAAACGAAGAGGAAAAAGAAGGTCCTGGATTAACTTTTCTAAACTTTGCACGGTTAGTTTAATTAAAGTTTTACAGTTCGGACATTTCTTGTGCGCTCTGACTATCATCGTCTTGGTCTTATTTTTAATCATTACCCAACAATTACTTATCAATTTGAAAAAAACGGGGGAAAAGTAGAGCTTCAAGTCACATAAATTGAAACTCAAACTCCAAACTTATTTTCATTGTTAATAACAGACCGGATGCTAGGTGCTTTTTTGCCTTTTTATGATCCTCAAAGCGTCTATTATATTCTTGTTAATGGGTAATTGTTGGATTTGCATGCGATAAATTTCCGTGGATGGAAAATAAGTGTTTATGTATTGTCACACTTAATAAAATTGCCTTGTACGCGCGCGAAGCAATAATAATGGTTGCTGATATTTCACTGGGAAAAAATACTTTAAATTTGCAATAAACAAATGTGTTGAATATCTGATAGGTACTAAAAGTCAACGGTATGCTATAAATGAGAAATATGGAACATGAAAAAGGAAATTTGTTCATTTATTCCTTTGTTTCCAGTTTTATAGGTGAGAGCCTGATGTCGGGCGAAAATGAAATTTTATATTTGCATCTACAATCACCCACCCCACAACTCCCTCTATCCAAATTATACCACAAAATAGTTCAAAAAAACTTGCACGTTTTGTTATTTTATATCAATATTCTAATTATACGGGTTTGTTTTGATAGTCTATTAAAAAGCTGAATCAATATTTATTGGGTATACATATACTAGCAAAAATAATATACAATATAAATCATAGCTGAATAAACCTTACTTGACGACCGCTTTTGATTTTATTGTGTACCATAAATTTACAATGTTAATAAATATTGTTTATTTTGTTGTTGAAGTGCCACATTGGATTAGGTTCGAAACAGACGTGCATTACTGTCAGATATGGGGACGCGTTATTACATTTTACAGGTAAAACCAGGCGTATTGTATGCAGTTTTAATCCCGAAAAACTTTTAAAATTTCAAGTTAACTTTTTATATACTTTTTTCCCGGTTTAACTAGAGAAATTTTGTCTTATTATATAAAAATTTACTAATTAAAATTAAACCGACTTTAATAATTTTCGAACTATGTATAGCTCTAACCAAACGCCAAACTATATCAAGAGATGGCAAGTTGTTCAATTTCTGCAGATGATGCGCTAAACTACAAACGTTCCGCTCATTGCACTTCAAAAGATGCCAACTATTCACATTTCAATTCAACATGTCTATACGATGATGATGATGGATATAAAATGCATAGAATAAATATAGTGCAAATAACCTTCAGCTGTAAACAGAACAATAAATCGTTGAATATTGCATACTAGATTACAATCCAAATCTGCCATTGTACCATCAAGGCGTTTGTCATTCCAATTATTTCCCAGCACATCCATGAATGGGCAAGAGTTAAATTACAAACTAAATCAATAACAATATAATATTTGGAGTTTGTAACATGAAAATTTAGGATAACTCTTGTATTTTCGTTTCTGCTGAAAAATTTCCTTGTTGATGCTAATGCTCCTGGAACGCAGCATCACAAAAAACATATCAGGTGTACAGAAAGACAAGAGACACGACAAGGGGATCAAAGTGAATCGTGGACTAAGACGCGTGTGTCGTTGACGTGTGTCTCCCTTAAGACAAGACAAAGCATTTTGCTCCCTCCTAAGTTGTCTCTACCATCATATCATTTTAGTTCTATACATATAATGTATCTATAAAACGATGTAGTGGTCTAAGATGGAGGAATAATGTATGATATTAGTTTTTTGTTGTAAGAATGTAAACCGCAAGAAAATCTGCCACTTTTTCGAAGTATTATGACAGTTTTAAGGACACAAAGTCAAATTTGAATAATTTTTTTTTACCGAGTCAGTATAGTAAACAATAAAATCAGGAATTTTCGAGGGATTTTCATTTTGGTTAATTTTTTTTATTAAAACTAACTTAGTTCTTGGTAGAAATGTAAACCGCAAGAAAATCTGTCAATATTTCGAAGTTTTATAACAATTTTAACGATACAAAGTCAAATTTGAACAATTTTTTTAAGCGAGTTTATAGTAGGCCATAAAATCCGGAATTTCTAAGAGATTTTCATTCTGTTTGTATTTTATTGTTAAACTAGTATGCTTCTTGGTAGGAATGTAAACCGCAAGAAAATCTGTCAATAGTTCGAAATTTTATAACAGCTTTAAGGACACAAAGTCAATTTTGAACAATTTTTTTAACCGAGTCAGTATAGTAAACTATAAAATCCGGAATTTTCAAGGAACTTTCATTCTGTTTGAATTTTTTATTAAAACTAACTTGGTTCTTGGTAAGAATGTAAACCGCAAGAAAATCTGTCAATTTTTCGAAGTTTTATAACAGTTTTAAGGACACAAAGTCAATTTTGAACAATTTTTTTAACCGAGTCAGTATAGTAAACTATAAAATCCGGAATTTTCAAGGAACTTTCATTCTGTTTGAATTTTTTATTAAAACTAACTTGGTTCTTGGTAAGAATGTAAACCGCAAGAAAATCTGTCAATTTTTCGAAGTTTTATAACAGTTTTAAGGACACAAAGTCAATTTTGAACAATTTTTTTAACCGAGTCAGTATAGTAAACTATAAAATCCGGAATTTTCAAGGAACTTTCATTCTGTTTGAATTTTTTATTAAAACTAACTTGGTTCTTGGTAAGAATGTAAACCGCAAGAAAATCTGTCAATTTTTCGAAGTTTTATAACAGTTTTAAGGACAACAAAGTCAAATTTGAACAATTTTTTAACCGAGTCAGTATAGTAAACAATAAAATCCGGAATTTTCGAGGGATTTTCATTCTGTTTGATTTTTTTATTAAAATTAACTTGGTTCTTGGTAGGAATGTAAACCGCAAGAAAATGTGTCAATATTTCGAAGTTTTATAACAGTTTTAAGGACACAAAGTCAAATTTGAATAATTTTTTTAAGCGAGTTTATAGTAGGCCATAAAATCCAGAATTTCCGAGGGATTTTCATTCTGTTTGAATTTTTTATTAAAACTAACTTGGTTCTTGGTAAGAATGTAAACCGCAAGAAAATCTGCCACTTTTTCGAAGTATTATGACAGTTTTAAGGACACAAAGTCAAATTTGAACAATTTTTTTAAGCGAGTTTATAGTAGGCCATAAAATCCGGAATTTCCTAGGGATTTTCATCCTGTTTGATTTTTTGATTAAAATTAACTTAGTTCTTGGTAAGAATGTAACCGCAAGAAAATCTGTCAGTTTTTCGAAGTTTTATAACAGTTTTAAAGACAACAAAGTCAAATTTGAACAGATTTTTTAAGCGAATCGATAGTAAACAATAAAATCCGGAATTTTCAAGGGATTTTCATTCTGTTTGAATTTTTTATTAAAACTAACTTAGTTCTTGGTAGGAATGTAAACCGCAAGAAAATCTGTCAATATTTCAAAGTTTTATAACAGTTTTAAGGACACAAAGTCAAATTTGAACAATTTTTTTAAGCGAGTTTATAGTAGGTTATAAAATCCGGAATTTCAGAGGGATTTTCATTCTGTTTGTATTTTATTGTTAAACTAACATGGTTCTTTGTAAAAAAGCAAACCGCAAGGAAATCTGTCAATTATTAGAAATTTTATAACAATATTAAGGACACAAAGTCAAATTTGAATAATTTTTTTTAACCGAGTCGGTATAGTAAACAATAAAATCCGGAATTTTCGAGGGATTTTCATTCTGTTTAAATTTTTTATTAAAACTAACTTGGTTCTTGGTAAGAATGTAAACCGCAAGAAAATCTGCCACTTTTTCGAAGTATTATGACAGTTTTAAGGACACAAAGTCAAATTTGAACAATTTTTTTAACCGAGTCAGTATAGTAAACAATAAAATCCGGGATTTTCGAGGGATTTTCATTCTGTTTGATTTTTTTTATTAAAACTAACTTGGTTCTTGGTAAGAATGTAAACCGCAAGAAAATTGCCACTTTTTCGAAGTTTTATAACAGTTTTATAGACACAAAATCTAAATTTGGACAAATTTTTTAAGCGAGTCAGTATAGTAAACAATAAAATCCGGAATTTTCGAGGGATTTTCATTCTGATTGAATTTTTTATTAAAAAAGTCAATTTTGAACATTTTTTTTAACCGAGTCGGTCTAGTAACAATAAAATCCGGAATTTTCGAGGGATTTTCATTTTCTTTAAATTTTTTTGTAAAACTAACTTGATTTGTTGTTAAAAAGTAAACCCCAAGGAAACGGGGAGAAATAGGCAATAAAGTAGTTAGGAAACGTCAGTAGATTTAAAATTATTTTTTGTTATGTTTCGTATTTCATTTATTTCATCATCAACTTTTTCATGTAGTTTAATTTTAGCTACTACAATTCTACATGTTTGGACAAAAATTCATAAAAGCAGTGGAAGTTAGTTTAGAGTCCCAGCTCATTACATTTCCTTTTATAATTCTTAGTTAACTACACAACGCAGCAAAAAATACTGTTTGTAGGTGCAACAAATTAATAAAAATATCCCCCATTAAAAAAACAAACGACCAAAAGTGTTTCCCAAATTACATCGCAACTTTAATTAAAAAGAAAAGAGAAAAGTGTAAAGCTTTATTTTTTGTTGTTGTTGTCTGCTGGCTGGTGTCTGCTGCTTCTACATGACCAGGAGCTCCCAATGCCTCGGCTTTAATTAATATTTATTTGCCTGCGTCTTCCTTTTACTTCTTACATCCAAACACAAGGATAAATTGAAAACAATTTAAATTTAAACGAACGAATAAATTCATGACAAATGTCGGAAATTATTGTGGAAAATCCAATAAAATAAAACTAGTTCTGTCCCCCTCCTCAATTCTTTTCCGATTCCTTCATCGCCAAACCCAACTATCTGCTATCACCATCATCGAACCTGATCGCGATATTCATGTACGTGACTCCATTAGCTAACGTGACATCTTTTGTCATTTCACCAACTAAAAAGCGTGCGCTCATCTTTAAAGCGAAACCTCTTTGTTTTAAACGTCCTTATATACCTACAGCTTTTAACCCAAAAATCCCCGCCACTCCGAAATGCAATAACAAAACCGCACCACTATACATCCTGGAATTAGGTTTGCTCCTGCTGAAAACCACCTTAAGGTAATTATGTATGTGTATACACGCGTACATACATAATTATTTTGGTATGGAATTGCTAGTGTATTGGGAGTGATCTTCAGCCATACAACAGCATAATTTCAAGTTTTGTTATTTCAGGTATATCTTCATATATTAGGGTTAAGATGCCTCAGTTCTGGCTTGGAGCACAACTAAGGATAATAAGATTAACAAGCTCCAGACTGCCATGTATTCGGTTTGGATTATTATTAAAGCTGCTGAAGTTTCCTTTGGGTGTATTTAGGCAACAGCCACTTGTTAATCAAGTTACAACAACAAAAAAATGGAGACTTTAATATCGTTTTTGTCGGAGGATAATCCTTTGGTCTTGGGAGCCCTAAAATTAGTTTTACCGAAACTTAAAAAACGACACATTTTAGTACAAGTTTCATTAATTAATGTGCGATTTTTTCTTTGTTTCAGGTGAGTCTTGCTTAGATGGAGCGTAAGTAACACAAAACCAAAATTATTTCAGTATCCAATTATCATTTAATTTTCTCACCATATTCGTTTTGGAAACAATACAAAATGCTTTGATCTTTTAAAACTGCATTGTGGAGAGAGACACCTAACAAGTTTATAATGTACCCCCTGATAATAATGCTGTTATTATTGTTTATGAGGACGCAGAGTGTTATCCGACAATGCCATTATTTTTGGCTTGATTGTTATGTACGACAGGCGCATATTAATCACCTCAACAATCGATTAAATCACAACAAGAAAACAAACAAAAATATTGTTTGGTGGTTTATTATTATATTAGATCCAGTCATCAGAAAATTTTGCACTGTAAGACAGAGAGGATCGTAATATAATAAATGATTTAAGCAAAGGAACATTTTTCCGTTTTATTATAGAAAGCGAACCTCATCAAAGCAACGATTCATAATACGAATTCACATAAAATATTAAATGGATTTGAAAGCCGCTGAGGCCTTGTCTGTTAGTGTGGCGGTGCCAGAGCCAGAGACTACCGAGTAATTTTACACAATGTAAAGGATTTTTTTTACACAGGAACGCGCAGCAAGAAAAAGATACGTAAATTACTTTTTTCGAATTC
Organism: Pediacus dermestoides; assembly: GCA_963942485.1. Lineage (NCBI taxonomy): Eukaryota > Metazoa > Arthropoda > Insecta > Coleoptera > Cucujidae > Pediacus > Pediacus dermestoides. Next base: position 11,546,438 of record OZ012629.1, read on the forward strand.
AGAAAAGTATAATTAACAAAAATTTAATAAAGATACTCTTGATGTGAAATATACTTAATTAAAAGGCTCAATGAGTTCCTTTTTTCATGTCCATCGGGGCGAATCCATCTAATGTAAAACATGAAATGAAAACTGGGTGAGATTTAAAAGTAAAACCCCGCACAATGTTTTGAAGTATTTCCTCCTCATGTTAATTAATTTTAATAATTCAGTGCCGCATCAAGTATTTTTTTCTGTATAGATTTAGGCGGAGCGCATTACTTCTTCTGACTAATTTCTTAACGAAATTTACATTTAATTTGCAATTTTTCATTTGGGTTCGTTTCGTTTGCGTGTTGAACATGGACGAATAGAACACACGGAGGCTTTTAACAATTTATTGGTGGTGGAAGCTGAATTAAACTTCAATTTACTTATATTTTTTTGCTTCGTTATACTTATACGAATCTAAGAGACAATTAAAGAGATAATTACAATTAATTGTGTTTTAAGAATCCGTAAATCATAATAAAACTCAAAAATAAATGACAGCTTAACTGATGATATTTGACAAAAGTTCAAAAATATGTTATAGAATATAATTAGTCAAAAATTCATCGTCTCCTAAAACTCACGGACATTTTCATAAATTTTGTGTATATTAAGTGGAAAACTCACAAGATCGAATTTTCAGCAAATATTATCAAACATCTTTAAGTTTTCTTAGTAAAATTTAGAAAAAATTGGGAAAATGGCTGCTTTATCTAATAATCAAAGCTAAAATCACAACAAAAAAGTAGAGGTTTAGTTAATTAATTAAACAAAGCGGGTTTTATATTTTATCAAACCGGCACCTCCGCCAGAATTTTTACGGTTTAAAACTTTGCATTAATTTCGCTATTTTTCATGCAAATTTGGATTCAAAAGCAGATTTACAAATTTAAAAATAAAGCAATTTTTCAAAATCCATAATCGCCGTTTAAATATCTTGTCTCAATCCCAAGTTATAGCGTTTTAAAAATAATACATTTCTTTAGACCGGCGCCTCCGCCAAAAATTTAACTCACTAAATCGCCATATTTTGATTATTTTGAAAGGAAATTTAGACTTAAAAGCAGATTCCATTAAAGAATAAGGCATTTTATTAAATATTCAGCAAGTTTTGTAGCTATCTTGATCGTCAGTAAAATGTATTAATATAAAAATAAATTATTATATTGATAATAAAACACAAACCTCATTTAAACCGGGAAATACGGAAAATGATTATTAAAGTTACAAAAGTTAGTTACGCGAGTTAAAAAAAATTTACTAGCTATATATTAGTTTTTAATTATTATTAATACTTTTCCACATTTTCCAATTCCCTTGAGAATTTACCTCGACAAAGTTAAAATCAACAAAAAAAAATCCTTCACCACTCGACCGTTATTGGCACTTCTGCTGCATAAAAATGCAATTCACATTACAAGCTCGCTTTTTTATTTTCTCAGTTGAAAAACGATTTATTAGCGCATCGGGGATTTATTACAGATCAGTTCTTATTTGCCGATAGCATCGCACATCACGGTGGTGGTATTTATCACTGCGCATCAGCTGATTACAATCTCGTTCACCAAAAAAAATTCCTGTAAAGCAAATATGCGCTGTACCCCCGCTAGTTTCTTCTTTGTTTGTACTGATGGTGCTATGCGGCTTTTAAAGTCTAGGTAATGACGTGCTCATGTTTCAAAAGGGATGACTTGTAATCGATATGCATGGGGGGGATCAAAGTGAGTATAGTGCGGCATTGGTGTAGGTGCCGGTGCTGTCCGACAGTCACACATCATCCTCTAGAGCCAAAGCTATCATGCAACCCGCCCCAATAATTTATAGGCTGATGTTCGATTAACTTTGTCTGTTATCTGATGCCGTACCTTTACGTAAACTGATACGCAATTAACTTACCTAGATCGACAAGGCAACAGCAGTTGAAAGTTGTTTCAAGGGACAATGTGAGGATAAAACCAACGAGGGAATATTCAATTTGTGACTGGGTTAGGAAAAACCCATCAGGCCTTTTATGATTTTGCTCCTAAAATCATAAAACACAAATCTCTTTATTATTACACGACGCCATATTATTATTATAGTTATGAAATTTTTGTTAAGGATAAAATATTGGAAAAGTGCAAGGTCAGACGATTTGTTTCATGCCTGCATTCTTTAAAAATGTTAAGCCCCCTCAGAAGTTATAGATGTTGGAAGCGCCTAGCTCGTCGAGATGAGAATCTGCGGTTAAGTTCAAGCCCATCGAATTATCGAACCGATGCCCCCAAATCTGCTATACATTATCCTTAAGATGTCATTTGCCTGTGTGCGCCCGTTCTCTACTTTAAACTGGAAGACAATGGCCGCCCGGTTGTAACAATATGAAAAATTTCTAATAACTTGGCTATTAAATTAAAATATTATGATAGTTCGGATAACGACGAAAGTTGCCACTAAAGTAGAGAAATTGCTGGAATGGCTTTATTACTATTGCTACAATGCAGTGGCGTAGCATGCCGACTCGAAAGGGAGGAGGCTGCAAAAAAATATTTAGAAATTATTCTCTTCGTTTTTTCACTGCTACCAATTTTTAAAGTTTAATGAAATTCTAACCTAAGATAAAATAAGAATTGTCGATTTAAAGGAAAAATATCTGATGGCCTTGGACGTATCAATCTTTCAGAAAAAACTTAGATTATTTATTAATTCTTCTGTATTATTCTACTGAACGTTGTGTTCGTTATAGTTTACTAAATCTCCTTTAAAAAACCCGCAAAAAACGATTTATAATTGCAAAAAAATTGTATAAATACCGATTAATGTTCACGTTTACATTATAAATTAAATGTATACACACAAATTTAACACGGATTTGCGTGTGTGTGGGGGAGTGCGTACATCCACACGGACTTTCTACTAAACTTGTTTACAGGAAACAGGAAATTTTTCGTCCGAGCGCCGTGTGTTTCTCCATAATATTCCGTGTGTACGAAATAATTTACTGGAGAGATAAGCAATAAATCCAGCACAACCACCACGAAAAAAACATTCATTTAATAGAAAATTCTACAAAGTGACTCGGTGGACACACAGTTAAAAAATTGTGACAGAGCAATTTTCGAGTACATTATTTCCTTTTGAATTTCTCATTATCATTATACCGGCGTTTTAAAAAATATGGTATATTAACGTCTTGCATACTTTGTCTCACTTTGTGCGTTCTATGTTGGTGAAAGGTAATATTTCATATTGGTCCCTTGGCGCGGACGGAAAATTTCAGCTAGAATTTCAGACTGAAAAACGTGCAGTTACTTGTACGCTCTACTGAAAGCTTAATTAACCTAATTGCCAGTTTCGCACCCGGTTGAACATCTGAGCTTTTTATCGTTTTATAGAACTTACTTGTTGTAAGCAACGTATTTATTATACGCCTTGGTTAGTTATTCGATTTTACATTAAACTGCCATTTTCTACGAGTGGGAAAACTTCAAAGCAACAAAGCGGGGTTTTATATACTAAACAAACGCTTGGCTTCCATAATGGAATTGAAACATAAAAGAAATTTGTCCATAAAATAATTGATATTTAAATAAACTCACCGAAAGTTTGTATATGTTGAAGTTCGAGTTGGGAGGACATTTATTTTTCTTTGTCACGAAATTTATCCCGCTAAGGTTAGTTAAATATCATATATGGGATGAAGTAATTTGCACTTGCACTAGCTCAAAAGACACTTGAAAATACAGTCAAGAATTTCAATTACACTTTACTTTGCAAAACATGGCATGAATACAAAGTTTTCATATAGAAATTCCTCGACATACTTTACAAGGTATGGTATCCACAGTTACCTAATAAATTTTACGTAAACTAAAGAAAGAGAAAATTTTTAAACAACTTGCGAGTAGCTTACGGAAAAAATAATTATGTTTAATGTCGAGCCGGTGGTGCATGAGCATGATGGCGTGTTCTTCTAGTGTGCACAGTTATGGTGTATGGTACTTTTCCAACTATGCGACAAACTCTTTGAATTTAATTATAATAGTTTAAATTAAATTGTGTATAGTACTGCAATTCCAAAGTAAGGCTTTGTGTATTTTGGGCTTCGAAGTTTACGGATACTATAAATTTATCACACCACTGGAATATACAATGAAGTTGTTAACTTGATTAATTTATGGTTGGTTTAAGGTATATCGCTTCACCTGACGTGTCATAACAAAACGTCAAGTATTATTATAATTATAAACTATAATATTGCTGGTATAACAACAGTAGCACTTGCTACCGATGCTAGTGATTGAAGTTTATTCCGAAATTATATATAATCGGAATTACGAGCCCTAACAACTAAATGTTCGGACAAAAGTAAATTTGTTTGTCTTTTTTCCATACGCGCAAAAGTTATCTAAATTAACTTCCATAATATTGATGGTTTTTTCTGTTATAATGCCAACATTTAGTTATATAAAAACGTAAATTTCGTAAAAATCCGCCCGGCGGTTCCAAAACTGTGGCACTTTAACCCAGCAGGATGGGAAAATTATAGAAACAAAAAATTATTATTTTCAGAACGTTTTGGATCTAGTAGTCGGATTTTGATGAAATTTACTTTATTGCAAAGCTGAATGTTGGATTTCTTTACAAAAAAGCTACACAAGTTTTTATTTGGTGATTTTAGGCATTTATCGGAGCTTCAAAGTTGCACCTTTAAAAATGTTAGAATTTTCTAGTAACTGTTTTATAAAATCACAGTTTTGAAACCGCTGGTTGGATTTGTGTCAAAAAACATATAAATCAAAGCTTAATAACCGTACTATATTGAAAAAATCCTGATATGTAATATGAATTTTTTTTGCATTTTTTTCGAGTTCCACAGTTCACTTTTCAAAAAACGTGTTTTTTGAGGGTGCTATCTACATTAAAATAATCACAGTTTTGGAACCGCTGGTTAGATTTTGGTAAAATTTACTTTATTGGAAAGCTGGATGTTGGTTTTATGTAAAAAAAATCCCCAGGTCTTTATTTGGTGATTAGGTTAGGTTAGGTTAGGTTATCAAGAAATTGTAAGATACAAAAAAGTTTCTAAATTGAATGGAAAATACTCTGCATATTGGTGCTGCAAAAAAAACCAGTGGTGTGCGTTTTATTCAATAAAATGTGTTTCAAATAAAATAATTGCAACCACTATTAATAAGAGAATACAAAAAAAAGATCTATGCAAACTTTCAGAAGACTAACTTTGTTTTGTTATTGATTTATAGCAAATTATTTAAAATAATTTATTTTCTTTAATGCCCTGTACATCGAAAAGGAAGCAACATTCGATCATAGTTTATTAGAAAAACCACCTAATTTTCGCTAAACTATCGACTGATGGGGAAATCCTGACGATATAAACTGGGACACCCTGTATACGAAGTGGCCTAGAAAAATTGTATAGAACCCAAGCTTTTTTATAATGCAGTTTTAAAAAAATTGAATTCTTCGTATTATTCCTTAATTAAAATTCCTCTCATATTCCGGTAGGGGCAAAATGACGTAAATATCTTCTCTCCCTCCCCCAAGTTTCCAACTTCCCATTAGCTACCTTTATCCATTACACTAACTTGAAATCTATTGTGTATTTATATTTCGGACTGAAACGAAAATAATTACTGAAATCATTCAAGCATGCAGAGGTATAATTCGTTTTGGACCGCAACACAATCATTTTTTATAATGTTCCGGGGGAGCGCATACACACAGCAGCCCTCTCTCTCCCTTGGAAATGTTTTATATATAGGCGCAATGGCCACCCCGTTAAAATATACGACAAACACACACGCACCAAACAAAATTGATAGTGTAAAGAGTAATTTTGGAGAAAAAACCCAAACATTTATAAATACAGCGGTGCGGTGTGGTGTGGTTTACTTTTCAGATACACACAAATATCCAATTAATTCGGAAGGGTGGAAAATGGATTCGTGTATATAGGAGACTTTTTTGTGTGACTGTACTTATATGTAATGTGGGTGTGTCAATTATTGTAATATATTGTCTAGTAAAAACGATAATTTATTGGAGCAATTATACAATAAAGTAATTCGGTGGGCGCGAAGCGGAAAAATATTATATAGGGCGATACAGGAAATGAAGCCCTTGCTGTACAATAAATTCCAAGTTTTATTTGAGTAAGGAGGAAATAAATAGGAGCGTTTCCGGCGACTCTATAAACAAATTATCTGGGCTGTAATTTGCTTGTTATGTAAATGAAGACTATTAGAATTTATATCGATGTGTTAATAAACTTGTCAAAAATTGTTGTAAAATGTTTTGAAACCTTAGTTAACAATTTAAGGATACGCCACTGCCAGAGGATGAACTTGTAATATAAAATCACGTCCAATTTTTGTAGATTATTTAGAAAAATCACTATACTTTTTTTTTAAGTACTTTTCAACTGACAGTAATGTTATAATATAATAATATAAACTTTTTGTATAGTTTTTTAACAACTTTTCAGTTGAAAAATACAGATTTAATTATGAAACTGTATACAATTTCTACAAAAGAATCGACTGAAAACATCATTATAAAATCATACTATTATATAAGTATTCTGCGCCACGTTTCCAAAGTAATTTTCCCAGAAGTTACTTGAAAAAGAAAATTTATATTTTGTATAACCGTATAGCATAGACCAATTGCTCTATATGCCGTGTGTATGAAAGACACGTCTGTAAAATTCAACTAACCATTAAAATAGATACGGGAATATAGTAGTACGACCCGATATTGGTTGTAGTTTACTCAGACATAAAAATTCTCAGCGTGTTCTCTTTCGTAAAAAGATCAGCTAGCGCTCCCGCTTCCAAACATACTTTATATGACGCTAATGTAGGTAGAATTATGAAAAGAAGCTTATTTTACCTTACATTTTCATATATGTGTAGCAAACTTTAAATTCAACGTACACACCGTTTTACCCAGATGGTGTCCTGTCTATTTTGTTCCAAGGAAGTGAGTGAGCGACGGTGGAGAAATTAATCAAAAAGTTGGGATCTAGCACAAATTGAATGGGTGGGAAAAGGGAACTATAGATGAAGTGAAATTGTTTGTACCTAAATATATGAGTAAAGTTCAACGGGATTTGTGTTACTATTTACTTAAATTAGGTACCTAGTTTAATGTATTTAAATAACCCACAAAATTTGTAGTTCCATTCAAAAATATCTGATGTGTCCAACACATGACTTTCTTATACATTACCATGATACAGTTTTAATCTTTGGAAAATACTGAAGGGGTAGCCAATAATCACATGCAGTCAACATTCAATACGTTATTAATATAAAATCACATTTATTTATTATTATTGTTTTCGTTATCATAGAAACCAGTAAAATAAAACAAAATAATGGTCCTTCTGGGATTCGAACCCACGACCTTCCGTTAGGCAGTCAAGTCCCTTTAGTCACTAGTCTATCTCGGCTGTCGGATTTCGGATTCAATGCGCACTATGAGAAATATAGGGTGGACCAGATTAAACGTCATTAATTTTTGGATTGTCTGTTCAATTTAGAGGAAATAGTTACTCTTGAAAATTTTTTATTTAATGTTTCGCTTTTGAGATATTTGAGTTTGAAGGTTTGGAAACACAACATCAAATGCTATGCTGAATTAAAGAAAATTTTGAATAAGTTCTCAAAATAGGCTTTGATACATTTTCGAGCTTTTTTAGCCCCGGAATTAATCGCTGCCAAGACTTGATGGCAATTTTCCGGATTTTTCAGACCTAACCGAAATTTTCTTTAATTCAGCACACATTTGATATTGTGTTTCCAAACTTTCAAACTCAAATATCCCAAAAATAAAACCTTAAATTAAAATTTGTAGAGAGTAATTATTTTCTCTAAATTAAACAGACAATCCAAAAATTGTATTTTCTTCGCAATATATCCAGTGGCGTCAAAAATTGGAGGGAAAAGTGGAATGGCCCCCAGTATCTACGCCACTGGAGATTTTTTTTATAAATGAACTCCATCATTATCTTGAAATGTACTACATTACTCTGTGTGCGAAATTTAATGGAAATCGTTCCAGTGGTTTAGAAGTTATGTTAAGAAAACGAGTTTTTATTTTAAATTTTGACACCCTGTATCTTTGTTATAAAACATTTTTGAGCAAAGTTTTTTAATATAATTCTACTTTTTTCATGATGCTCTATCACCTCCCAAAATTAATGACGTTCAACCTGGACCACCCTGTATAAGAATTTTTAGAATACCTATCTCGTTTTTTTGAAATTTTTTTGACGGAATTTCAAAAAAAAGTTCAAACAAAATTTGTTCAAAATTTAATTCTAAATCAATGTTAAAGAATAAAAAATCTCATAAATTGTTTATTTTTCAAGATATTCCTAAAAAACCTAAAAATGTCTTCAGGTAACTGTCACTTGTTTTGGTGCTAGATGAAAAACATTGAATGTGGCACCCACAATTCTGTTCAAACTCTTAAATATGAAATTTGAATCAAATCCAATAAGTCGTTTTTGAGTTAAGGTGGATACAGACAGACACACAGCCACACAGACAGACATCATGGCGAAAATGGTCAGAATGGATTCAGGGGCCCTCAAAACGTGTAAATCCATCAAAATCTCGAAGTCGAAAAAAATCACGATTACTATACTTACTTCCTTATACTTCGTATAAGAAAGTAAAAAAAACGGAGAAAATTTTATTAAATAATAAATTAAGGGATTTTTTACGAATATTTGGTACAATATTTCATACCTTAACTTGAACACCGGCGCATCCGCCAAAAACAAAAATTATTCAACCAATTTCTAGTTCTCCCATTTGACGTTAAATTTTTCTACAAAACTCTACTAATCTCACCTAAAATGTTCACGTATTAACATCAAATAAAAATGATACAAAATGGGAAGCAAAATTTTTGTTGATCAACTTATGATGTCACATTATTTTATATGTATACCTACTAAGGCTTTGATTGACCGCTACAACCTCATTTTCTAGACAAACTCCCTCTATAAATAAAGTAAACAAAACAGTCCATCGTTTCGTCCTCACACTACTCCACCACTGTATCGACAGTCAACAAAAATGAACTTGTTAGTTTGTCAGTCAAAAGCAACAAAAAGTTAATTCATCACCATGTTTACCTTTAATAAGAAATAGCAAATAAAGGCAAATACGATATTTAGCTTTGTTTACCCGATATTGCCTCTCGAGGATATTTATCACCAAAACAGAACATGTAACTGTCTATATTAAGTCAACAAACCACCAGTTTCAATAGGAAAAATCGGTTTGGGTCACGCGGAGCTCCGAATTATTTTCACAATAATCCCCGACAATGTCCACTGCATTATACACAAAATCACATTACAACCGCTGCATACATAGTTCAATCCTACGGTTACACTCTGTTCAAAACGACATTTAATTATTAACGTTGCAAATAGTTGAGAGACAACAATGTTACGGTAGAAATCATCAGTATTTAACGTGACTCCAAATTGAATTAATTAATGAATTTCATAACAAGCTAAACAAGAGCCTATATAGTAGTGCCCTGAGCTACAAACCAAGTCCTAGAGACTATGATCGGAATAGTCAGTAGCAGAGCGTCAGTAGACAGACAAGAATAAAGCTAGGGTACGTATATGTATAGCTTGCTTGGTATCAGATGGTAACAAACACAAAGCTTTGTAGTCATCAGTATGTGCGTTGGCCTAAACACTGTAAATATAACTTGTGTTGCATTGCTGGTCTAATTAGAATAAGGATATATGGATATAGATATTTACAGCGGTTCGTCCCGTGCAGCATTATTATACTAATTCCGGGCATGCCTTTGCTCTGAAATTTGCGGTTAGTATGAATTAATCATAAACGCAGGACATTTTGATCCTTGACGTAATTATATACGTATTTATCAGAAGTGCACCGGGTTATTGTGGGATTACATTTTGTGATAATTGAATATTTGACTTGGGTTAGTTTCACTTCCAATAGCACAAAGTGCTATTATTATCTAAGATTGTTGCAGTTTTATTTTTAGAAGCATAAATATCTCCAAACCTCCAACAGCAAAATTTCTCGACAATTTTAATTTAATCCCCTCGCTCCACTCCCCCACCAAAAATTCATATAACCAGCCTAGTTCTTTGTGAAAATCTGTTCCGTTTTTTTTTGTCAAGCCTTTGTGTTCTTTAACTTATATAAGACATTCCTTCCTTGTCGGCATGCCTGCGAGAGCATTATTTGCGGATCAAGTCTCTCGTTTAGTCTTCTCTACTAAAATTGACATCGTCACGAGATTGGTTTTGTCTCACCACACAAGTGCACCACCAACGAACGAACAACTCGAGAATTTATTATCTCATGGTGGACATCTGCACTAGAGTGAACTTATGAGCTTCCTATACTAAGAGTCAGGCGAGAATTTTCTTTAAGAAATTTATATCTTTTGGTGTTGCACAAAAGCTCAACAGACCGTGAAAATATTGTTTAGAATTTTTTGTTCTATTAGAAGCGCTAAACTAGAGTAGACTAGACTAGCTGGTTGAGGACAAAGGATAAAAGTGATTGAATTTGCTTTTTATCGACGTTTCTTTAGACTACGATAATCACTAGACGCTGATGGTTTACAAGGCATGCAAAAAGTTAGTGGGTTTTTAAACTGTAATCCGCGCAAAGAATAACCGGGTTATCTACAGGGGAGATCAATGTGCGCTGCTGGTGATGGTGGTTCTAGTCTACTAGTGCTGCTACCTTGAAGACAGTCTTACACGATTAAAGATCAGAGTAAAGCCCCTGGAGCTTTAAAAGCTTTCCGAAGTGATTTTATAATAGATAGATAGACAACCAACCACGGAGCGACCATGTTTTTAAATTTATTTACCACCCTGGAGGCAGGGCGCCCGAATATTTAGAAAATAACCAAATTTAATTTAAATTTAATTTACTCCTTAGAAAAAAATATGCGGACGCCCATGGTGAAAAATTTTGAAAGATTATCGTTGTTTTTAATAAAATAATTGTACAGGTGTTCTGATTTATCTTTTAAATTAAAATTTTCCACCATATTATGTTTCATTTTTATCATTCTGTTGCCTATATTATCGTACCTTATTATTCCGTCGTCCTTACGTGAGATATATTCGTACTATTGATACCGGCTTATAATTCTATTCTTGGACACAACGACAAGATTTTTGTGTAATTTATTTAAATCGAAAGCTACGTGAAGTTGTAAGTATACAATATTTAATTTTTAAGAGGATTTTAGTCGTTAAATATATCTCACTTGTATATATATACTAAAAAATATGTTTGAGACGTAAAACTAGGACAGATTAGATGGTTTTTATGATTTTAATGAGCATTTTCAGTCGATATATGTATTTAGATATAAACACACAATTTTGTTCAAAATTTTAAATATGAAATTTTGTTCGTTTCTGTTGGATCAATTTTTCGAAAGTGGTCAAAACGAATTCCTGGACCCTCAAGTCTATAAAAACCTCGAGATCGAAATTTTTTCTTATTTAATAAAAAAGTCAAAATAAACTACGCCAACCTTGGTTTATTCTTAAGTTCCTACCACAAATCCCTGACTTCCACAATAGTTTTCCGCCAAAACCTCGCCACATAATTGATAACTGCCTTTTCGTGGGGTTTATTTTGAATGGTGCGTAGCTGGATATGTAACGGTGGAGAGTCGCAGCCAAAGACTTAGAAAAGGGGCCAATTCCGGGACTTGAATACTAAACATCCATGTCGAATCCATCACGCCACCTACTGGGCCAAATTAAATTAGCTAGTAACCCGGCACTGTCATATATCGCATGCCAATTTCCTGAAACTTGCACCCAAGGAGCGCGCGTTTATGATGTATTACTTGTTATGAAGAGCTAGGTAGCTAGTTACATATCTCAATATATACTCTCGTATCATCTTGTGTGCGTGTGTTCAGTTTAAACTTGTCTCTTTGAAGAAGCTCGCCCTCTCTGCAACTCTAACCGTGTATATGCCGGGGCTTCTACGTTAATTACGAAATTTAATTAATAAATATCTTATCTATTAGCTGCTAATTGGTATTCTTGTCTCGGGTACAAACTATATTGCGTGCGCGAAGACACCAGACCAAGCCGATCAATATGGTAGAAGAGGTGTATATGAATTTAAATACAATAAGTACTTTTTTCAGTAAAAACATTAACGAACACACATACACAATTGACTGGATAATAATACCGTAAATAAAATCGACTTTAAAGAGCGCAAAGAAAAATTTCCTTGCCAAAAAATAAATCAAGTGGAATAAGTTAGACAGATTGACTTTTTCTTAACTTCCTCCACAGTTTTTCTATCTAGAGTTTTGATAGTTATTGCCGCCTGTGGGGGATCATTTCATGCAGAAAACATACAAATCCAAGGCTCGTTTTAAAATGGCATAAAATAGAGATTCCCAAGCTAAGCTTGTATTATTATAGCATAACATACACAATTTTTTGTAGCAACCCACGGTTTATGGTATATAAATATGTAGACATTTTAAATAGTCACATGAACGGAAATTGCGAATATTTCTGAAACTTTAAAATGGACATCTTCATTTGATTTTTGTAAAATTCTTAACCCTCATCGTCTATTATTCAGAAAGTCTAATCTGGCGAACATAATTGATCGAGATTCACAGAGGCAACTTTTAGTTGCTCAACAGTTTAGTTGCAAAGTTAAAACAACGCAATAAAAAGATATTTTACGTAAAAATTATAATTGAGTACTCGACTACTTTCAACCTAATAATACGCCATTAAAACCCAAAGCCTAACTTCCAAATTTGGGACATTAGGCGCCTATAAACAAAGTTTGGGTTAGCTATACTATAATATAAAATCCCTAATTGCGTTTTGCCGTGTGTTTGTTTTGTAACAAACTGTACTAAGTATAAGTCTACTCACTGTCGTTGTACCAACAATATTATAATTAAACGCTTTCGTCAAACCAATCTACCATATACCACCTCAAATAATTTACATAGTTAAATAAGTTTAATGAAGTTATTTTCCCTGCACGTTATATTGTATTTAAACACATTTCACGACGAAGCGGTTTTCTGTGCATATAGGCAGCCAGTTCGGTGTGAATTTTGTGGTTAATCGATGAAATTATATCAAAATATTTCAGTAATTTGGTTTTGTTTGCCATAAAAAAATTAGTTGACTTTATGCGGGTGTATAGTCTAAAAAAATACTGTCAATATATTGGTATCATTTTAAAAATTACATGCATCCCGCTACAAAAAATTTCTTCTTTTTGTTTTACTATATGAAGTGTGGTTTGAAAATAGCTGCCATTAATGCTTTATTCGTCATGGCCATTTTCCACCATCGCACGATTTTTCATCGATGACACTTCCATGATTCATTTTGCACTGAGGCAAAAACACACACTTGAACCTTGCCTAAGTTTTCTCACCATTTCTCGACTACGCCAGAAAGAAATTCGTTCTTTAGGAAAATTTGATTTTGGTTGCCTCTCTCGTCACCCATCTGTTCCACGATGAATGCAATTTGCTAGTTGAGATCGCTTTTCGGGTTGGTTGCGTCATGGTAAAAAGTTATGATAGCGCACACACCCGATATTGCAAAAGATAAAAATGGAAGGTGGTGTAGCTGGATGAAAAATGCTGTTAGTGCTAGTGTCACATTGGAATTGTCTAGCGGGGCATAATCGACTGGAGCGCCGATTGAGAAATGTGAGCACATTCGCTGGGTCAGTGGAAAACGACTATGAATATATTGGAATCGAATTCATAGGAGTAATCGAGCCTGGAGGGGTCAACAGGCTAGTCATTCGTATATTTTTGAGACCTTATTCTATATAAGAGGAAAAATTTGTTGCGTCTATTGTCTGAATATTTTACAGCGCGCACACACTATTCAAATGAAATTTTACTATCCATATAATATACGAGCCCTAGCAACTAAATGTTCGGACAAAAGTAAATTTTTGAAGTATGAAAGGAGAACTGGAAATTTTACGCAAATAATTAGTAAACACCTAACAATACGATAAGATAAAGCCTTAATAACAATATTATGCATCGAAGAAAATTATTTATTGGATTTAACAATATTTTAACCTTAATAATTAGCAAACTTTACAAAATGAATTTGCAACTAAATGTTGGGATAATTTTTAATTTAGGACCATTAATAAGAGGTTACGTCTCCTTTCGCTTTAATAGCTGCCTGTATTCTAGCAGGCATTGTATTTATCAAATTTTGGTACAATTCTGGCGTGAAACTGTCCCAAATTTCTTCAATTTTGGTCTTTAAGTCCCCAATGGTTCTTGGTGGATTATTGCGTAGAATATGTTTAATTTTATGCCAAAGAGTTTCAATGACATTTAAGTCCAGACTGGATGAGGGCCATGAAAGCACCTTTATGTCGTTTTCCCCCAGTTCCAAAACTGTGATTTTTTAAAAACAGTCGTTAGAAAATTACGTCACATTTTTCAAGTGCAATTTTAAAGCTACGAAATATGGCTAAAATCACCAAATAAAAACTTGGGGATTTTTTTGTACATAAAACCAACATCCAGCTTTGCAATAAAGTAAATTTTACCAAAATCCAACCAGCGGTTCCAGAACTGTGATTATTTTAATGTAGGTAGCACCCCCAAAAAACACGTTTTTTGAAAAGTGCACTGTGGAACTCGAAAAAAATGCAAAAAAAAAATCATATTAAATTTCAGGATTTTTTCAATATAGTACGATTATTGAGCTTTGGTTTAAATGTTTTTTGACACAAATCCAACCAGCGGTTTCAAAACTGTGATTCTTTAAAACAGTTACTAGAAAATTCTATCATTTTTAAAGGTGCAACTTTGAAGCTCCGATAAATGCCTAAAATCACCAAATAAAAACGTGTGTAACTTTTCTGTAAAGAAAACCAACATCCAGCTTTGCAATAAAGTAAATTTCATCAAAATCCGACTACTAGATCCAACGTTTTGAAAATAATAATTCTTTGTTTCTACAATTTTCCCATCCTGCTGGGTTAAAATGCCACAGTTTTGGAACCGCCGAGCGGATTTTTACGAAATTTACGTTTTTATATAACTAAATGTTGGCATTATAACAGAAAAAACCATCAATATTATGGAAGGTTATTTAGATAACTTTTGGGCGTATGGAAAAAAGACAATCAAATTTACTTTTGTCCGAACATTTAGTTGTTAGGGCTCGTAATTTTACGACATCACCACAAATAATAAAGTAGAATAAATTAAATACGAT
This sequence comes from Pediacus dermestoides, assembly GCA_963942485.1. Taxonomy (NCBI): domain Eukaryota; kingdom Metazoa; phylum Arthropoda; class Insecta; order Coleoptera; family Cucujidae; genus Pediacus; species Pediacus dermestoides. The sequence goes on from OZ012629.1 coordinate 11,561,772, forward strand.
AGATTTTTGCCTCGGTTTATTTTAACAACAGTCAATTATATCACGTAAGAATATTAACAAACTTTTACGTATAAAAACAGTTCATCGATTCAAGGGAAGCGCAAACTTTTTCTTCACCCTTTTCATGCTAGGTAAAATATTCACAAATCCGCGGTAGGTATCATCCTTTTAATAACTCAAAGTCATGTTTATTCATAGCTAGGCGATCAATATAAGTTACAAATCTGAAATTTACAATATTGAGTTAGAGTCCAATTAGCTTATTTCAACAATTCGAAAACAAATTGTCACATTTGCATTCTAACAGTTCGACTAATTTATAATTCTGATTGTAGTTAATATGTTCGTGTCTTGTGTCAATTTATGGACTCAATTACAATTGGGCGATGTCAAATCTAAACTATTCTGTATAGGCATATTACATACATTGCCTATTATTTCGACACTTGAAAATTCCGTTAGAAATCGCCAACAAAACGCTGCTCTAATGGGTTTAACAGAATACAACAAAAATGTGTAAAATATTGTGCAAAAATTCATGTTTTAAGGGGGGCTATTGATCTGACAGAGGCTGGCATAACCACTTTATGTGTTTTATATAGATATTGTCAGGCGTAGTGTATCGAAAAGGTTGAATAATATTCATTCAGTGCACGCAGTGCCATTTCTTTTATCGCGTTCCATGCGTAGAAAAGCCGACTTTTCAGTTATTTACCTCTGTTTAAGGCGAACGTGTACATTTTCGTGGCTGAAATGTTATGAAAAAAATGCGAAAACAGAACGTGTAACGGAAATGTCTAACCAGCCAAGCTTAGGCAACTTGCAGACACAAAATCGACACTTAAATCGAAATTCAATTTGTTGGTCTTTATCAGTTTGGTTGATAAAACAGGGTTTTATTTGGTAAATATCGACATCAGCTAAGAGAAGAAAATTCATCAAAAAGTGATCTAGCAGTCAAATGATGATGATATGGAATTTCTGCAAAATTCATTGGCTAGATGGCCGCTTATGAAGTCTGACGATTTAAGGATTCAAGACAAAAATAAGAGAAATGACTCAAAATTCTAAAGTTCAGAACACTCGAAATTTTAAAGATTCTTGATCTTGCTTTGAATTCAAGACTACGAGTAGTAAAGGTTCTCCAAATCTTGGATTTTATCTACTCCTAGTAGTCAATTGATGACAGTGTTAAAAGTAGTCTGGCCTAACCGTTATCTTGTTAGAATAAGTAAATCGATAACCGCTGCCTATTTTTCTTAAAAAAATGTCGTTCCACTCGTAATTCCGGTGTATAAGCGTTACTTCATTATTTAGGCAGTGAAATGAATTTAGACATGAAAGTTCCCATCGAGCAAAGCGCAAATTTATGCCCTTTGAAATTTGTACTGGTGGCGGTGGTGTAATATTTGTTTTTTAATGGCGTCACCCCTTGTCCAGAGTTGTTAAACTTAATTAGTCTTAATGTCTCTGTACAAATATCCGTTGCTGCTACACACCGTTTTTTGTGCCTTTGTACAAACCAACAAAGGTTTCCCTTATCTTGTTTTGTTTGTTCTGCAAATAACTGCCATAATAACCGTTAAACATTTTTGGAGCCATTTCACTTAATAATAATATCCCCCCCAACAATAGCAATGGTGTTTTGTTGGTTGTTTGTAGTTATTATGCCCCAACTAATTTCGAAATGTTTTCCAAATTGAAATGAACATCAAGTTAAATGAATGGCTAATGAATTTCCTCTCTATATATTATAATATATAACGCACATGTTGTGTGTGACTATAGGATGGATTACATCATAGATCGCATAGAAAGTAATGCGCGAGAACCGAAGCATACATATAATATTGAAGTTGCAGGGCGAAATTTAATTTAGCTCGACTGGCAAGGTGTGACGTTGCCGGTTAAAGTCATGTGAATTTAATTTAATGGATTTCAACAGCCGACAGAATTAACTTTGTGTCAACGGTGTCGTCTTGCCTAGATGACTAACCAAATTCTCTCAACTATTCTGCTGAAGTTAGAGCACAAACTTACTTCGACTTGAAGCTTGAGAAAAAATCATATAGAACAGTATTTGAATAAAGTGCAAATTGGGGGTAGAAAAATGCGTAGAAAAATTAATTCTTCCCACTGAATACCTACATTAAATTAGGTTTGTATAAGAAAGTCATGTTCTGCTAGCATCAGATGTTTATTTTATAATAACTTTTCGTGCAGACTCGAACCGCATTCGTATTTACTTAAATATATGCTGAAGTTTCCTTGGTTCCACAATTACGTCATAAAAGCGCTTGAATAGCTTCAATAAAACTTGGGATAAATACCCGGAAAGAGTTTATGAGTTCGTCCAGTCACCAGACAGAAATTAAAACGTTCACTTTACAATTTTTTTCCGTCGTAACTACTCTATTTATTGGTTAGGACAAAACAAGGCAAAAAATTTAGGTGCAGTTTGTAGATTTATGTGTAGAACAAAAATCAAATGATACGATAAGCTGTGGATCAAATATAAAAGTCTGCAAGAGAAAACTAGTTCTCCAGGAAGTGATCCTTAAACTACTTGGGTGCTTTCTACCGACATGAAATGTAATTTTGAAGTGAGTTAATGTCCTGGATATAATAGATATAAATTGTGTGCTTTACTATTTTATCCACGTGACGCGGGCTGGGGGATCACCACACAACCCCAACTTACCAAAACAAATTATTTGACTGTAGTATACCAATATGCGCGGGTCCAGTTTGGGATATAAGTTCTGACATCAGCGAACCTTATCAATATCTATCTGCCGGAGTCTTTTAGTTTTCTCCGGGGACATTTGAATGAAAGTAGTTATCATTTAGGCAAACTGCCAGGGATGCGAAAGGACCTCATTCTTTATAACCTACTTTACATAAAAGTTATTATTATGGGTACAATTTCATAATTAAGTACCACATAAATTTATACATTATGTGCGAATATCTGGGATGTCACTGCGAAATTTAATTTGTAGTATAGAGGGCAACAAAAAATATAATTAAAATCAAAATATGAAGGAGGACAAGAGATGTTTTAAAAGGGGTTTCGAGGGGTTTGTCATAAAGTTTTAATCGTCGCTTTTCAGATGAAATGAAGGTTGTTTCCTTAGAAAAATTGGACGTTTAATTAATATTATTTTCAGATGTACGATTTCTATCTCTATCTCACGTTCGCCGTACTTAAGAGCGAGAAAGACGGCGCGTGTCAGCTGAAATTAGTTTTATTAGTGTTAAAAATAAAAATTCTACTTGGATATATACAGATACATTTAATTTAGTTAAATAACTTTCGGAATGGTTTCATGTTTATTTTCCTAAATTGGATTTGTGTTGTATGAGAGAAAAAAACGCGGAAAATTCAATACCCATTTTCCTTAACATACTTTAAAAATATCGATATAATACCTTGGTTATATTAAATTTTGGATGGAAAATAAATACGTAAATAAAACAACAGCGCGCTGCACGTTGTGTACAGAAGAAACGTCGTATATTGAACGTCGCCTCTTTCGTTCGTTTATATATTTTAGTCACAGCACATCGCTAAAATAATATTTGAATAAGTATTGCGACAAAAATGTCACACATTTCAAATAATACCTTTTACAGTGCCCCCCAAAGTCCCTTTCAATGTCAGACTGTTATTACAGTGGGAATTTCTTTGATGGCTGATGATGGTTCATATCAGAAAATTTGAAGGAGGTGGTGTGTTTTTCAACGTTTGACGAAACGCTGATTCATTTTATCGAAAAGCGTTTTATTAACAAAAGCCACTGTGAATACTGAATCGCGAGCTGTATTTAGAGCAACGGAAGATGTAAACACATCAAATCCAGAGCGGAGAGCTTTGTTCCAGCACAAGCAAAATATTTTTTATTTGTTTTGTTGCAGAGTTACTGGCAGCTTTTTGTAAATATAATGGGGGTTTATGGTATTGTTAAACTTCGCGTGAATCAATATTTTACTAGGTGATAATTGGGGAAAAAACAGTGAGAAATTATTATTATTTTTAATAAAATATTACAAAGTGTAAAAATTTGGTCAAGGACTAAAATCTTCAAAACATTATTGAGATTCCTAGAATTTTAAGCATCTGATTTGCAAACGTATTAACGAATCTTGTTATTATTATGAAAGAGTCTCAAGATGCAACTGCAAACTTGCATTTTTAATAAAATCAAAGTGTTTCCTGACATTTAGAAATTCTAATTTAGCATCTGCATAGTTATTTATTTCAATAAGATACGAATAGACAAAACTCTTCTTTCACATTTCTGTACTAAACGAAACGTCTCGACGAAATTATTTTTAATGGTCTCTTCAGCTATTAAAACAAAAACTAAATAATCTCATTCTATGCACGTATATTGTGCTATAAAGAATAAATATATTCGGAAATTCCAACTAAATTAAAGATTCAGTAATTTCAGACGCGAAGTTCTTTATTATCTCCTACTGTAGCTTTAATGAAATGACTTATAGGAATTGCAAAGTACTTTCAGATTAATTGCAACATTTATAATTAACGCAAAGAGGAAATTAGAAAGTTTCGTCTTTTGGACGAAGTTCAACAAAAAAAAAAAATCTGTTTTCTAAAATAACAATTTAGTCCCTTTGATCAAAACCATGTGAAATTGTTTGGCACTATAGAGGTAGCGCGTTGGCTTATTAATTTTGATATTTTTCTTTTGTGTGCTCATAGAAATTTGCATTAAATGAACATCTGCGATGAAGATGCGACGCCATCGCCGCGTCGCTCTTATGTACTATATATATTTACACGGCAACTTCTAAAAACACTCACAAACTGACAGCATATTTAAGTATTTCATTTCCCCCTCTGTCAGAAATCCTTTTGGGACTCCAACAAACGTCTTTGTTGCTGCGCTTAAATTTCATCTCAATTAATAACAACTAAAGATGGATATTTTGTTGCAAGTAAAAACAAAGAAGAAAGGTGACAGTTCACACTGTAAAATTCAGTGATATTAGCAAAAATTCTATGTAAAGGAGAACGAGTTTCAGTAGGGGAAATTTTCGTGCAATTTTGACTACCTACAGAAAGTCAATTTGTTTAATAGAGAGAATTAGAGCTAAAAATATTTGGAGGGAAATATGAAGTATATTAATTTGATTGGGTGTTTAAGGACTTAATCGGAAAAGAGCTAACCAATTTACGTATTTTAAATTACACGCCAAATATTTTTAGTTCCAATTCTATACCAAAAATATGGACTGTAGTAGTCAATTCTCATATTTTGGAGGTTATATCCCTTGATGAAAGCAAAAAAAATGGAAATAACTTACATAAGTATGAACACCCTTCATTGCAGATTTTAATTTTAAATAAATAAATATCTGGAGTCTAGTTAAAATGTCTATAAAAACAAGAATTTATTTTCTTATAATTTTGGTGGATGCGCCGGTGTCAAAAATTCCAACTTTTCAAAATGCTATAAATCTCAAAGTAGATAAGCTATTTTGAAACTAGTTACGCTTCTATTGTCAGATATTAAGCCGTTTTAACAATCAGTAATAATATTATAAACAATTGGAATTTTTTTCATCAAATTGTTGAAAATTCTTTGTTTTTTTTTTAATTAAAGAAGATCTGGACCTGAGGGATTCTAATGCTTTTGTGATATTTGCATGCTTTTACTAGGAAGAGCTTCAATTAAACTAAAATGTGCAAAAATGCAGAAATCTGAACATAAATTTTTATTTTTATAGCGTTAATTAAATTAAAACGCGCCGTTTTCTGGGAACGCAAACCTCATCTAATTTTGTTGCTATCACAGTTGTTAATAATAATAAAACATTCATGAAATGTAAAGCTGAAAGTTTTCTACAACTAAAATTAGGATTTATTGCACGATATAGTATATAGTTGCATCCTCTTTCTCATACATCATTATGATGTAAATTTTGTACAATTTACAACTTACATTCTAGAACTGCAAGAAATGCAAAACTTTCAAAACACAGCAATGCAGCAGAAACGCAACAGCAACAGCATCAGTTAGAGTTAGCAAGTCCCTTTTTGAGCTTCTCCATATCTAAAAGTTGAATTTTTTATAAGCCGCGTTTGGTGTGGCCATACTGCATGATAGTTTCCGCTTTAAAGCGTTTAAGTTTAAGCCATTTTTGTGTACATAATTTATATGTGAAGCTTAACCGTGAGGTTGTCGCATTCTGCGCGCTACTTAACTGTTTAAAAAGCTATAAATCATTCTCTTGTCGCCTCCGGAGATGGAAAAGTTTAAACGAATATCTCAAACTGCCACCGTAACTTTTATGTAATCACTTAAACTCGTCTATTTGCATTTCTGACGCGTTGGCTTTGTTTTTGTTTCCGCGTGCCTATTCAACTGTGTATTTTTTCTAGTACACTGAGTATCCTAATTTATATTGTGATGTGTGCAAGCTGGTTTTTTGAGTAAGTTATTTCGGAAAGTTTCGGTTTAGCATATACAGCACGCGTGAATATCTTTCGTGGGGTTAATAAATAATTTATAGGCCCAGCAGAAGACTGTTTGTATAATCCACCGACGAAATAAACTGCACATGCACGTATTGTGTAATATACTTCGCTTTCTCGACGTTCTTTGGCGAAAGGCGGATATAAATATAGGGGAAACCAGGGTCAGTTTACGTATATAGTAGATTCAGAAACATTTCAGCCTCCGCTTGTTTCGCAAATTGGTGTTAGGGGCCCTCGCAATTGAATTTCTTACGTTGGGGTCTCTGTAGGTATACATGTGTGTGTAGAAGAGTATATTTCTCCGGTGGTCCCGCACATGAAGGCTGAGACGACAGATCCGTATTACCGAATGAGATAGGAAAGGATTAAGAAACTTCTCTACGCTTTTCCTGTTTATTTTTCGGTGAAAAGTGGAGAACGCTAAAAGCATTTCAAATATAATTTTGTGTTTGGGTTGTGCGGTTTTTGTCAACACCCAACTTGGTGAATCTAAATTTTCTCTGTCTTTGTTAAAATGCGTGCGACTGGGAAGATACTTCGTGTGGTTTAAGCAACAGAAAAAATATTTAGACTTTTACTGATGGGGGAAATAAAGTTTAGCCTCGTAAATTCGATTGACCAAAACTTACTTTCACTGGACGTATACTGGATATTTTGAGATACGCCACTGAACACATGCCCAACAAATAATTTCCCTTTGTGGATTGTCCCATCCTTCCGTTTTAATCCTAAAATCAGAACAGATTTAAAATTGTTTCGAATTCCCCGAGTTTCCACCTTGGAGACAAACTCATGAAGAATATTTGCTTTTTCTTTTAGACAATATATATCTATATATAACGAAGGAAAAAAGTTTCCTCTGATGCTGAAACTTCGTAAACTGTGCTCGACTAACAGTTTAAACGGTTCATAATTTTAATTTTATGCTGAAGCGAACAGAAATTCAATTATTTCTTTCTGTTCCTGAATGGCCCTGTTTTTTTGTGCCAGACAAATATTTTATTTCAAATGTTGCACGGCCATATACCTTTACGTTGTTATATTATTTTTATATTTTATATTTTTCCTCTCTTGTTACTGGGAAAAGAAAGCATCATTTATGTTAAAGCACAGGACAATTATTTTTTGTCGTAAATACGGGAATGGAAAATTATATTCATAACAATTCATGTAATGTGCCGAGAGAAACATTAAATTGTTTTCTTTTATATGCGAAATGTTTCACCGGATTAGTTTTATCTTCAAAATTGGATTTATAATAATTTACAGACTGAAACTGACATTTATTCTCTGAGAGTGTTAAAAAATTGTGTTATATACAATTAATTTATAAAATAGATCAAAAATTTACATTAATATCAACCTGAAAATATCCATGCAAATTTTTGTGTAGCCATTTTACCAAATTACAAAAGAGCTATTACTATAGATGACTAGCACAACCCGCGCACAGTATGATCACATTTCATCCCCCATTTATAGAAGAATAAACCATATAAAAAGAGAAATGAAAAAGCTGACAAAAACAATATGCATAAAAGATCCATTGTCAATAAAAAATGAGTATCATTTGCAAAATATTTGCAAAGCCATTACATAAATAAAAAAACTTTCCCTTTATTTATTTTTTTCATATTGTTTTTTTGTTGGCCTGAATGGAAACCCGAAATTTGTCTTTTAAACTGAGAGCTGTTATTTAATGTGAAAGTATTATAACGTGGAATCGGTTGCTTGTAGAACCCTTTTACATTTTATCCCCACAATTAAATTACATACTTTTTGAGATGAATTTTATACAACGCGAAATACAGACGGTTTATTTATATTCGTTTTAGTTTGGGGCCTGGGGAAAGAAAAACAACCGGTTAATTAGTACAATCAACACCATTTGATAAGAGGTTATTTTGCGTTTTTTTTTATTGTTTTTAATTAATTTAGCGCCAGGGTGAAAATAACATATCTTACTTAGAAATGTAGAAATATCTTAAAATTCTTAATTTTTACACAAGTCCAGTAATAATAGTAACAAACTAAGAAACCATCTTAGTTTTTTCTACTCAAAAAGTGAGCTGAAGACAAAAAATCATTAAAATCTCTCAAAATTTGTACTAAACTGCTGGCCAATTGAAACGTACCAAGCGAATTTTTAGGTTGAAATTAAAGTCAAATATTTTGAAAAGGAGAAAAGATATCAACATGAGGTCTTCAGGATTCAAGAGATAATTTTACTGCGAAAGCAATAGTGTGACCCGATTTTTTTACTTTGAAGTACGTTACTATCTACAGGGTATGAAAGAAAGTCGTCTTTTTTTTCTCAAACTTTATACCTACCGGAATTCCACAAAAAAATTTTATATTTGTTTGATGTCGATTTTTTTAGTCCCTGGTTAATGAGGAAAAAACCAATTTCTCAAAATTTTTATATTCCTCTTATTTTATAAGATACCGAATTTTTTATTAAATTTAATATTGTTGAACAGGTTTTTGCAATAATAATTATGCTGCCATTTTGAAAGCAAATGTCATCATGTGATATGTCGATAAAAAGGTAATTTTAAGTAGAATCTAATTCTTACGGAAAAAAATATACAGGGTTGTTTTAAAAATTTTTGGAAGTTAGTAGATGGCCCTTTCGGTGAAACTGGAAGTGTGATCAGATTGTTTTAAACGTCAAAATGATTATTCCTTTCAACAATCAAACCATGCCAAATTTCAAATTAATACAGTTAAATGTAACAAAATGGTGGGGGTTGTAAAACGATTTCGTAGCCACCCGGTATACACAATTATGAGCAAATTTTTGAAAAAGTGAAAAACCCGTTTCGAGGATATAAGTCACTTAAACCAATGCTGAACATAAACTAACTAAATTCCATTCTATTCCATTAAGAAAATAGCCTCAAAAATGAATTAAAAAATTTACCAATTAGCGAACGTGTACCGATTTTTGATAAGCCACTGGTTACCAATAAATTAATGAAAGAACAAAAAGTGTACTTTTTATAAGAAAGCCATTCATAAGGTACTATAATCAACTACAGAGATTGGTTCTTACAAAACACAATACGACTGAACGACAAAAAACAAAAATAAAATCAAATTTTCAGCAAAAATTCGGTATCTTATAAAATAACAGGGATATCAAAATTTTGAGAAACAGGTTGTTTTCCCATTAAATAAGGACTAAAAAAATCTACATCAAAAAAATATAAAAAAAATTTTGTGGAATCACGGTAGTTATAAAATTTGACAAAAAAAAGAAGAGTTTCTTTCATACCCTGTAGATAGTAATGTACTTCAAAGTAAAAAAATCGGGTAACACTATCGTTTTCTCAATTAAATTATCTCTGAAATCCTGAAAACCGCATGTTGATATCTTTTCTATTTTTCAAAATATTTGACTTTAAATTCAACCTAAAAATTCGCTTGGTATGTTTCAATTGGCCAGCAGTTTAGTTTTACTGACTTTCGCCTTGGTTTTGTTACGTATCGAACTACAATTTGTTTATTGCACATATAGCGCCACAACATTTAATCGCCCGCCCAAATAATTAGTTAATTAAATCGTATGTCTGATGCTATTTTCTATTGTTTAATTAGATCCATTAAGTAATTACGAAACGAACTGTTTGATTTAGCGTTAATTAAAGGGTTAAGATAATAAAAGGGTATAAGCTGTATATAGTGAACAAAAACATTTCGGGCTTGGTAATTAACAGTGTTGTATATTCAAAAGGAAAATTTCTCATTTCCCCACAGGAATAATGAAAAGGAGTTTTTGTAAGTTTTTTTGTTTGTTTGTTTGTCGTCGTCGACTTCCTTGTACTGTTTTAACCATTACTTTAATGGAAATTATTTCAATCGATGCTTTTTGTCATTAGTTCGCTTGTTTGGGAAACAAAAATTTCCAGTTTAATGATTTATCGTACATAGTGAATATTATTGGGGCTCTTTTGCTGGGAAATCGTATCAAACGGCTTCGTAAAGTGTGTTGGGGGAGATGCAAAAATTTATAAAGTATAACAGACGCAAATAGGACACATTAGACGATACATCTGCACGTTGAATGGCGCCCACCCGGCAATAGCAACCATCCATCTGAATTCATATAATGCCCGCAGATGGAATATAGCCGGATCTTTCATAAATATTCGTGCAACTGCTCTTCTACCTATATATATACATACTTTTCCATTTTCTCTTCCATATATTATATAAGTTTGATCTAAAGTTACTTGTGTACAATTCTAAAACTTGCAAGAAATGACGACGAAAGTAAAGTATCCAGCTTATTACCTAATTTCGAGTCAAATCTAGAAAATATGAAATGTTACAGATTTGTAGAATGTAATTTTTACTGAATTTATTTATTATTAAGAGTGGCCCCCAAATATTCGCGTTAACAGCGCCCCCTTCGCGACAGTTCCGCCATCTGTCTCAAACCTCATTGCAACTTAATTCGTCTCGTTTATTATTCATTCGCTGAATTGTACTTTGTTTTTCGTAACTTGTTGAAATTCAAGCCGCATTCGAAATGGCAGTAAAAACCCAAACTGAAACTGCACTTAGCCTGGCAGTATCAAGTAATGCTTACCGCGTAAAATCGGCACATGTGATAGGGTAATGGTGATGGTGCGCCCCCTCCCGCATCCTAAAAACCATCATACACATTCGATTCCGATATTCCACAACTTATACACATGAATCAGTGGCCAGAGCACATCATATAAAATTAATTTGATGGGGCCGGTGTGCACAGATGTTTGTAATCCAAAGATAGATATTGATGGTTGGGAGTTGTTGCCGAGCTATATAGTGTAGTTTGTAGACTAGAGAGCATCTAGAGAGATTCCCTATTCCCACCGTCACCACCGCCTGTTCGCGTCCGCTTGCTACTCTCCGGGAATAGAGAGCGGAAATCGTGGGGGCGGGGCAAGCGATCGCACTCACACTCTTATTTATTGCAGAGGATACTAAAACATTCATGCTTGCCACCCCCGCGCGCGGTCGCCACCAGCCTCCCCCAGTATGTTTGCTGTGATATTTATCAAGGTGAAAGCCGAAAAGGAAAATGTAGTTTTGGTTTTTTGGATAGGGAAAAAAGAACGCTGGAGCACTTGTTTTATTTATCGTGGTCTATAGAAGAACTTTTTGAGAATTTTGCTCAATTTTTTGACTGATTAAAAGACAACCTCCTCGCAGCTTCCGCACTAATTTAGCAAACATGTGACTTCTTTTGGGGCAATAAATAACATTTCCAATATTATACCAATCAGTTAACGTCTAGTTGAAACAATGCTATTGAATAGATTGGTCTGAAATAATGGGCGAACATGGAAAGCGAGTTTTAGTAGAGGAAGCAGAGGCGACTAATTGCTAATTTCATGACCCTAGAGGGATATGAGCCATGTCAGTGTATTTTGCAGCAGTAGGTTTCTGTTTTGCACCCACGCATTCTACCCAAATTAGTCAAGAAAGTTTACACATAAAAACTCGTAAAAATCCGGAAGTAACACCCGTTTTACAAGAGCAATTAAAACCACCCATGTCAAAAAACCCAACAGATAATAATTAGATTCTTTAATAGCTTGTAGGATACTTTAATAAACATTTACATATATAGAAGATGTAAAATTAGTGATTGAAATTATTTTTTTATTATAAGAATTAACGTTTCGCATATCAAGCTACTGGTTTCATCGGAATCAGTCTAACTCCGCCCCTTAGTTGCGCACGCAAGTTTGATTTATTTTATTTTACATTAAAAATCAGCCTTAACAGTCCTTTTTGTACTCGGTGTTTCTCTATAACAACAAGTCTATAGGAAAATTTGGCTGTAAAACAGGTAAAAACCATGTTAATAAATTACAGACAAAGTAACTTGAAGTACAGTGCGTTACACTTGCCTGGCGGTGTTGTAGGTGGTGTAAGTTCCTCGTATTTATGACTCATAAAACTGTGAATTTCTGGCTGGAAATTCCCAACGTTCACTTGCCTATTTTACGGTTACTTCCTGCATACATCTAAGATAATTTCGTTAAACAGGGCATTGAAAACAATGACCCAGTAAAGAAATGCGAAGCACCCCCATAATACCTGCTCCAGCGTTGTCTAATGTATGGACGCCAGGCAAAAAGCCATTCATGTCAGGCCTTCGTTCTTTGTTTAATCAGCCTAGTGAAGTGTTTTGTGCCACCCCCGCGTCCAGAACGACAAAAACAACCCGCCTTAGCTTTGCCTAGAATGAAACTGTAAGTGTTAATTTACAAAACGTATTTACGACTGTTTCGACAACAATATCTAATTACATTTAAAGTGGGGTAAGTGCGCGCAAGGCTGTGGGGGTTTTTGTCTGTATTTTGTTCCGTCGTCTGGACCATTCCGTTGGATTAGCGATAATCGCACACATGAAACATTTTCCTTGTTTGGTATTAACGCACAAAAAGCACTAAAGGGTGAGATAAAAGATTTGTTAAGCATCGCTTGTACAAATACACGAGGAAATGCGGGTATGCAAGGGTTGGATTTTTTTTTTGGTTATTGTTTACGAAGATTCATTTAAATTGGGTTTCACGTACAGCATAAAGGTAAATAGGATGGAATACTGAATGAATCATGGTTTTTGTTTGTAGCGCTTTGTTAAAGGATTGTACAGAAGAGAGTTGTTAAGAATTCCAGAAATATTTCAAATTTTTGAAATTTTCATCATTATCCCGAAATCTAACATATTTATCCGTTCCACTTATAAAAACTCCTAGATATCGTAAAATTTCTTTGGAAATATTAGACGTTTTTTAGAGTACGAGCCCTAACAACTAAATGTTCGGACAAAAGTAAATTTGATTGTCTTTTTCCATACGCGCAAAAGTTATCTAAATTAACTTCCATAATATTGATGGTTTTTTCTGTTATAATGCCAACATTTTGTTATATAAAAACGAAAATTTCATAAAAATCCGCTCGGCGGTTCCAAAACTATGGCACTTTAACCCAGCAGGATGGGAAAATTGTAGAAACAAAGAATTATTATTTTCAAAACGTTGGATCTAGTAGTCGGATTTTGAAGAAATTTACTTTATTGCAAAACTGGATGTTGGTTTTCTTTATAAAAAAGTTACACAACTTTTTATTTGGTGATTTTAGGCATTTATCGGAGCTTCAAAGTTGCACCTTTAAAAATGATTTTGAATTTTCTAGTAACTGTTTTAAAAAATCACAGTTTTGAAACTGCTGGTTGGATCTGTGTCAAAAAACCTTTAAATCAAAGCTCAATAATCGTACTATATTGAAAAAATCCTGAAATGTTAATATGATTTTTTTTGCATTTTTTTCGAGTTCCAAAGTTCACTTTACAAAAAACGTGTTTTTTGAGGGAGCTATAAACATTAAAATAATCACAGTTTTGGAACCACTGGTTGGATTTTGGTAAAATTTACTTTATTGCAAAGCTGGATGTTGGTTTTATGTACAAAAAAATCCCCAATTCTTTATTTGGTGATTTTAGGCATATTTCGTAGCTTTAAAATTGCACTTGAAAAATGTGACGTAATTTTCTAACGACTGTTTTTAAAAAATCACAGTTTTTCAACTTGGGGAAAACGACATAATGGTGCTTTAATGGCCCTCATCCAGTCCGGACTTAAATGTCATTGAAACTCTTTGGCATAAAATTAAACGTATTCTACGCAATAATCCACCAAGAACCATTGGGGACTTAAAGACCAAAATAGAAGAAATTTGGGACAGTTTCACGCCAAAATTGTACCAAAATTTGATAAATACAATGCCTGTTAGAATACAGGCAGCTATTAAAGCAAAAGGAGACGTAACCCATTAATAATGATCCTAAATTAAAAATTATGCCAACATTTAGTTGCAAATTCATTTTGTAAAGTTTGCTAATTATTAAGGTTAAAATATTGTTAAATCCAATAAATAATTTTCTTCCATGCATAATATTCTTCAAAAATTTACTTTTGTCCGAACATTTAGTTGTTAGGGCTCGTAATAGAATAATAAAAAAAACTAACCCACATTGCTATAAAGTAAAGATTAGAATTTTAAAATTCGATTTAAAATTTTGGTGGATGCGCCGGGACAAAAATACCTTCCTGAAATCGCTGTAATTTTGGAAGTGAATAAGATTTCTTCGAAAATATTACAATATTTTATAAAACATTCATCCTATCTTTCAAATCATTATAACAACATGTGCCAATACTGCTTCCATTTAATAAAATTGATCCTAATTTTCAAACCCCTACAGATTTGTTGTACAGCTCAAATTTAACTTGCTAATTCAAAATTGTGATACTTCGAATCAAATACTGCAATTTTAATTAAAAATTAATAAAAATAGGTTTTATGTTGAGTTCCTATGAAATAAAGCGAATGCTAATAAACAATTCTTTAATTTCAAAAAAATATACAAGCCTCGACTCGCTTGCGCAACCCTTTGTAATTTTCTGAGAACAATGATTGCAGTAAGGTAATTTAAATTGCAATTTCCTTATTCCCAACAAAACAACAAACACGAAAAAACCTTAGAATTTAATTTGTTTTCTTGTAATTTCTTTATAGCAGCAAAACAAAACTTCCTATCCAAAGTTAAGAATAATACACAAAATCTATAATACCTACAGTAAAATCTCTCTTATTCCTTCAAGATAAAGTTTAATCCTTACCTAACCAATGGCATTCGGCTCGTTTTGAAGGAATGCCATTGTTGCGCTGTAGGAATTTGATCTCACTTAAATTCCAGCAGCGATAAAGTGTTTCCTGCTACAATAAAATGTACTGCAATGAGAAAATTAGAAATCTAATCCAAGTGATATATGTAAAGATATATTTTTCCACTAAGTAAAAAAACTATTTAGTAGATGATGGTTTATTGTGTTATTTTAATTAGCAATTGTGGAAGTTGTGTGATTTTTAATGTTCCGTAAAAATAAAAAAGGAGGATGCTATAAAAACGTGCAGAGTCACCGCCTGTAATATATTGCTGTGTTAAATTAGGGATCGTTTAAAACTTATAGGTGTACTGCTAAGTTATTACCTCATATCTTCCTACTAAACTTGAAATTGATTAAAATAGTTCCAGTTTGCTGTTAAACAGATATATTAATTTTAATATGAGACTAGCTTTCAGATTATTACTTGCTATAAAATTTAATACTTACACCGAACAAATATCAACGGGATTTAACCGTTCCTAAAACTTAATGTTAGTAAGTATAGTATAGTATACATAATATGAATTAAGTGGCTTAAAAATAACAAGAATTATTTTGGATTTACTAAATTACTTCATGTATAAAAACACTCGTAATGTTATTATTTTTAAAGAGTGCCTTTGTAACGATAATAAAAATATACAGTCATTTTCTTATGTTCACATTAAAAACGCTGTATAAACACATTTTTATAATAAAAATTAGCCGTTTAGTTGAGCTCTAAAAATGCTTTTAGAAATTTTCCTACAGCACGCCCAGAGAGCGAGAAATATTTAGGTGCTTACGTTTCATTTAATGGAAAAACAAGTTTAAGTGTGTGCAGAGTGGAAAACTACCCACTGAAGGGTGATAATGAACAGTTTTTAAAGTGCGACAGTGCATTTTATTTTTAAATAACCCTAATAGGTCTGAAAGATTGGTGCGATGCACATTTTTTCAAGGGAAACTACACGTAAATATACAGGGTGATTCCTAAGTAGATTTTCTTTTAACAGTGTATAGAACTCACTAAAATATCACACATTTTTCAAATAACTTTTTTTAGGGATATTTATAGAAATGCGTCTATAACTTTTTTGTGCTAGATTTTAAAACCAAAAAATTACGCTATTTCTTATAAGTAGAAGCCCCTGGCATTATTCATCTCAAACTTTATCTGCATTAGCCAAACAAATCTTAAATCTGAAAGATTTTGCGAAGTTAAAATTTTGGTGGATGCGCCAGTGTTAAAGATTTTAAAATTATTATAACTTCTGACCTAAAGACAATTTTTCCTACATTTTTGTAGTGTTTAAATGAGCATTTACTGTAGTTTCAAAATCCGTCACAATGTCTGTCAAAACTGTTTGAACCGTCTCATAAAATTGAAAATTAGGCTTATTCAAATATTTTGATAAGAATCGTACTTTACACATTTTGCCAATTTTTTCCCATGGATGTAGGCCAGTAGTCATCCAACACCGCCTAAAACCCACTAATTACAACATCGCAACTGCCTCTCATCATATCCATGCACACCCATCCCAAAGATTCTTAATTAACTTTGATGGCTTTGGGGCGAAATATGTGAAACGATCCTTGTTTACTTTTAGTGGGCCGCGTGCCAAACCAAACCAAACTCTAAACTCGACTAACGTATCGCCTATCCACTTATATGTTTAATTCCTTCCATTCTTGTTTTTATAGCTGCTCGTAGAATACAAAGCAAACCGTTTAGCACCGGGCAGCAAAAAGCAATTTTCCAACGAATGATAGCGCGCGAGGGTCTAGCATGTTTTTAAATTATTTAAAACAAAAACACAAACCCCAGTCATCATTACTCACAATACACAGAACTAAGACCCCCGACGAGAGTCTGCTATTGGGTGATTATAAGGTATCATTATTATTAATAGGCGCAGATTGTCTGGAGGACGTGAAATGGATTAGTTAAATTAACCAGAAATTGTTGAGGTGAATTTTTAAGGAGGCACTGCGCGCGCTATGTTAACTTGCTGGTTGTATCGTTTTGCCATACACAGGGATTTTCATCATTTTCAATTAATTAATTATGCATTGTTATGGAAAGCCCCATGTTTGTGGGGATTACAGTCTTACAAAGTTGAATCCCACGTGAAATAACCCTTTACGCACCAGCTTGTGTTACACAGGCACCCGGCGCACCCCCATTGGTTACCACAATTCTTACACAGGAATTATCTAACAATACACATATATACACAACAATAATTTATATTACCCTTTAATATTCGCATACAGCTTCCTTCCAACCGGTAAACAATATATTGACTAATTTACCTACTACGGGATCACAAATAATATTAGATATTTTCTTAAAGTTTCAATTAATCTGATAAACAGCCCAAGGTGTAGTTATGTACTTCCCTTAATCTTAATGCTTCCTGCGATCGTTAA
The DNA here is from genome assembly GCA_963942485.1 of Pediacus dermestoides. Lineage (NCBI taxonomy): Eukaryota > Metazoa > Arthropoda > Insecta > Coleoptera > Cucujidae > Pediacus > Pediacus dermestoides. The sequence goes on from OZ012629.1 coordinate 11,579,427, forward strand.
GTTTGTAGTTAGTTCATAGAATGTAATTACTAATTACACTTCAATTTCGCCACCCTAAATATACTAACTAATAGTAAACCCAGCTACAAATCCTTCAGGATTATCAGCTTTTACAATTAACTAATTACCGAATTGATATTTCCTTTCCCTTGGGCGATGCAATTGCTGCAAACTAGTACAAACTGATATTGTTATTTGGAAATATGTCAAGTTTTGGTGATTACGTTCAAATACGAGAACCCAAAAAATCCTAAAAATTGTTATTATAACTACAATAAGAGATTTTTTCCAAACTAATTATCGTTTAAATCTAGTAATGTATGTTTCTTTTGTTGTATTTTAAAAAGTTATTTGTATACAGGGTGTCCAGTTTATATCGTCAAGATTTTACCAGTCGATAGTTTAGCTAACATTAAAGGTGGTTTGTCTAATAAACTATGGTCGAATGTTGCTTCCTTTTTGATGTACAGGGCATTAAAGAAAATAAATTATTTTAAATAATTTGCTATAAATCAATAACAGAAAAAGTTAGTCTTCTGAAATTTTGCATAGATCTTTTTTTGTATTCTCTTATTAATAGTGGTTGCAATTATTTTATTTAGAACACAGAGGCGTGCGTGCGGGTTTCATCAAGAACATTTTATTGAATAAAACGTACACCACTGATTTTTTTGCAGCACCAATATGCAAAGAGTATTTTCCATTCAATTTAGAAACTTTTTTGTATCTTACAATTTCTTGATAACCTTTTTTTTCTTATTTATTAAAGAGGTTCTTCCCTATTAGATTTCCAAAAAAAGCATCAGTACAAAGTTGTAGAGAAAAATATTTCCTACAACTTTCCTTTTAATATTTTTTGTGATATTGTCAATATTTAAAAAGATATTCAACAAATAAGTTGCAAATTTTAGGGAAATTTTTCTCTAGTTAGGTACGACTTACTACTACTACTTACTACTCTTTCCCCAAAATTTTCAAATTATTTGTTGAATAACTTTTTAAATATCGACAATATCAAAAAAGTTTAAAAGATAAGTTGTGGGAAATATTTTTCTTTACAACTTTGTACTGACTCTTTTTTTCGAAAATTTAATAGGAGAAAAGTTGTTCAATAAACAAAAAATCCAACCCTTAATTGAGGGCTGGTGAAGGAAGGGCGGGGTCTACGAATACACAAACTCAGTTTTAAACTTTCAGGGTGACCCTCTAGAAGATTCTACGAAAATTGGCTGTAGGGTAAAAAAAGTCTATTTATAGCAAATTATTTAAAATAATTTATTTTCTTTATACTTTTTTAAGAATAAAATGACCATAATTGTAAGTGAAATAGAACAAAGCCAATTTTTTGATATCTAAAAGGGGGCTATCAGAGAAGCTTAAATCCGGATTTTCGTATTGCTATGTGGTGGCTTCCGGTCGCCATATTGGAAAACGCAAATCGCTCTATATCTCCGAAATTATCAGTTTTAGTGGAAAAGTTCTAAGGACCAAAGTTATAGACACTGGAATTGTATTTCATTTTTATATATACTTTTTTTCTGTGCGGGCAATATTTTTTAGGTTATGAGTATTTGAAAATAATTTTTTCACTTACTCCCATTTTTCGCTCAAAATTTTTGAAATGCACGTAACCTCAAAAATATTTTCCGCGAAAAAACTGTACATAAAAATAAAAGATAATTTAATTATCTACAACTTTGGTTCTGTAAACGTTTCCTCTAAAACTAATAGTTTCGGAGATATGGGGCGATTCGCGTTTTCCAATATGGCGAGCGGAAGTTACCACATATCAACACGAAAATCCGGATTTAAGCTTCTTTTATGGCCTTTTTTCAATTTTGAGAAAATAAAAACTTTTTTACAAACAACACGAGTAGAGAAAATTTTTATAAACCGAAGTCATGTAACGCGGTTGATTTTGCGGAGCTGTAAGTTTGGACTGTTTAATCGCACCATCATCAAAGATGTATGAAAAATATTGGAAATTTCACGTAGTTTATTTTTTATAAGAGGTTGCATGTACGTAACTTTTTCCGGAAAGGAGTAAAATGGGAATGAGTGAAAAATTTTTTTTCAAATGCATATAACCTAAAAAATATTGCCTGCTGAGAAAAAAGTGTATATACAAATGTAATACAATTCCATTATCTACAACTTTGGTCCTTAGAACTTTTCTGCTAAAACTGATAGTTTCGGAGATATGGGGACATTGAATCTGGCACCCACAATTTTGTTCAAACTCTTAAATATGAAATTTGAATCAAATCCGATAACTCGTTTTTGAATTATGGTGGATACAGACAGACAGACACACAGACAGACATCATGGCGAAAATGGTCAAAATGGATTCAGGGGCCCTCAAAACGTGTAAATCCTTCAAAATCTCGAAGTCGAAAAAAATCACGATTACAATACTTCCTTATACTACGTATAAGAAAGTAAAAATTAGCCTTGGTGTACTTCACTTACAAATAAAATCTAATTTTACTGGACTAACTAGCCAAAAAGTGCCATTTTTAGCTTTTGATATTTTAATAATTAATTTAGCATACGATACTGATTACTGATATCGAATTCATTATAATTTGTTGCAATTTTGATTTATTTATTTAATATATTTCTCCTTTTTTTCTGTATTTATTTATTAAAACATGTAGACTGTATGTTTTATTAAAAATCAGATAAGCCCCATAGTTTTCCAGTCTGCAGCATAACTGTTGGGCATCTCCACAACAATTTAGGCTTTATTATATGACAATGTTCGTATAACTGTTCAGATACGATCTTTATACTCGCCAATTTCAAACAGAGAAGCAACAGTATGTTACATAATTCTGAATTATTCATATGTTGTAGTAGTAGCACCGGTTGTAGTTATATTTCCTTTGAATTATTATTTGTTTTATAATGGAAGCAAATGTCCAATGTTAGTTTAATTCAAATGGAAAACCGCCCAAGTTTTAGACAATGTTTAAGTAGTACCAACCAACTCCACCACAGACATAATCTCGAGAATCCTGCTAGTATTTCGACTTGCAGAAGTGATGAGGCGTTGACGAGGCCGCGAAGACACACAAACCATGATATTTTAATCTCGAGCTATACACACTAATGGGCCCGGCTCCACAGTCGGCATCACCATCACCCCCGCGTGCCGCCACGAAAGCCCGTCGACTTGTTGCTACAGTTTCTGCACTTGTGATTATTACACATCCCATTTGCTTGCACTCAGAATTTCCTGGCCACATCCGAGTTACAAACTGGATTTGCTTGCAAATGTGTAAAATTATACCGCACATACTCCCACGCAACCTTATGGGGACTCGTTAAAATCACAGTTAATTTAATGGATTATTATAATAGGGGGGTAGTTGACACTAAGTCATGGAAAATAATCTTGCTTTGTGCTGACTTTAAGGTAAAACAACCAATTATAGTCAGTTTCTAATTCTTATTGTGAGGGTAAATTTTTTAAAACTTTTTCACCCAAACCTAATAAATTCTTTCGCAGGGGTTAATCTCATTTGATGTTGTTACATGAAATATTAGCTTTTAATTGAATTCCAAATGACGTAGATGAAATGAATGGAAACATTAACGGGTATAATTTAGTATTTTTCATACAGCCTCATCAGCGATTTTTCACCAAATTAATTAATAAATTTTCATGAAATATCTGGACATTAAATCGTTGTAAATAAAAATGTTTAAATATAATTTTTCTCGGTTATTTCGGCCTATAGTTTCGTATTGAACCATTGGCCACAAAAACTAATATTAATTAATGAATTTTCGGGGCTCGCCTCCTCGAATCCTAACCCATCATGCTGATGGGATGGTATAGTATTGTGAAAAACCCTGATTACCTTTCCATTGTATTGAATCCACATTTTGTGATGTAATTGAATAGCACGTTAAAAGTTAATTTAAATCCCCATTAGTTACTAAATCATTTTGCCAGTGAATGAAACATTTCAGATGTTGGTTGTGTTTGGACAGGAGGAGCGGTGGTGGCGGGGGCGGATGGTGCGTTGTAGTAATAAATCATAAATATTATCCCAAAGAAAGATAGAGATTGGACGATTTGAAACAAACAAAACAGTGAACAAAAACAATTATCACGGATAATATAAATCTTGGTGAACAATAAATCCGTGCCAGTAAATGTTGGAAGCGCTTGAGGGCAGGTGGGGTAGTCGGTATATGGTAGCTAGCGTTCGAAAACGCCACAGTGTATTGCAACCCCACACTCGACCTGGTTTCGTGTTTTCTCCACGCTATTCTCTTAGACAAATTACTATCGCCGCTCGCTTCCTTCCGTGTACAATTCCTTCCATACAAGTGCGGGGACTCCATTCACTACACACTAAAATTCGCCCCTTAATTTCGCCTACCTTAAATGATGTTCCAGTCGCCTTCTAGCTTGGGCACAATAGAAGAATTCTGATACCTAAAGAGAATGCTGCTGCTCCACAAATCCAATTATTATATCTGATTTGTTTGCAAGTTCTCGAAACATAGAACTGAATAAATTTTTAATGAACATAGGACAAAAAATACACGAAAAGTTTTAATGAAATCAAACTGGGAAACTTTTTCTTTTATGCTTAACGTATACATAAAATATAACTAATTAAATGTTTGTCCAAGAAACCGGTTTTTAGCTTCGCCATAGCTTAGAAGAAAAACTTTTGAAATTTATGGTAAGCTACGCCACTTTCACCTGGGTTATTGTATATTCATAATATTTCCCAAAAAATGTTATAGGCCTCAATACGCAAACTATTCAAAGTGGAGCCCGCGCCATAAAACCGGAATATTTTCTGCATAAATTTTTATTTAAAAATAGAATTTCGCGTCTGAGAACAGTGTGAACAGGTCAGTTGGTCCCCGGAGTCCACTGTGTTGACCTTTCACCTACAAAAAGGATCCTACGGCCAAATCACTAAGGGTAATTTGAAATATGAGATGGAAATACGCGCGCCCGGCACAAAGAATATTTGTCCACATCCCCGAAATAATCTCATTTTTCTTGTCTCTACGAATAATAGAAGCTATTTCACGTTATGTTATTGGGTTTCGTGACGGCCAAATAAAAATCCACTCTGATGATATTTACCTAACTCTAACTCTAACCCCTGTTGGAAAAAAACAGAAATGCACCAGCATATTTAATGCAGAAATTACTTCCGCGCATAAAACAAAGCCTAGTTCAACGTTTCTCAGACAGTTAATTCCACAGATTTGATTCTCTCTCTTTAATTAAAATGACTGGAATCGTTTTAGAATGCTTCAGGGTTGAATACGTATACTGTAGAGCGCTTAATTAAATGCAAGAAATATTTACGAATTTATTCAAGTAATGCAGCGATTTTACCCTTTATTCGGATTCATGTTTGAAGGTTTGTAAAAACATCTCTGTTATTGTTTGTTTCAGTGCCAATTATTAATATGGAGGCAGTCACTGGAGAGGCGGTTTATTTACCGTGTGATATTTCGACGACGGATCCGAATGATCAAGTGCTGTTGGTGTTGTGGTATAGGGAGGATCTTGGTACGCCGATATTCAGGTAAAGATTCAAAAACTTAACTGTCACATTCTTTGATATACGAAACTTAGTATTAGTTTAACTTAATCTGAAAAATTCTCAGGTCGATTTTTAATCTAACTCACTTTTAAGCCCATGTATATAATTACTTGATGTTGCCACCTAAATATTTTAATTTCAGTGCCATACGAACTGGATAAAATAATTATAAATAGCGTAGAATTATTACAGCGGACATGGATGTTACTATCTCCCTCTCTCTCACTCTCAACAGAAGGGAACGAGAGGTAGAGACAGATATACTGTAACGCACATGTCTACTGAAAATAATCCTATTTCTCCAAAGCATTTTAGACATATTTTTGTATGAATTTTGAATCTTAATATAACACAAAGAATCTCATCCTATAAGGGGTTTCACATTTCTCCTGGAACACCCTGTATACAAACTAACTAAAACTAAACGGAATTTATTTTCTTATCCGAATTTTATCTGCTTGACGAAACATCAAAACTGATCCCAACTTTAGAAAAATCAATTACGGCCAAACATCCCAAGTTGTTTGTCAAACAAAAAATTAATTTATTTTATTTACTGATAAATTTGGACAAGAGTTAAATGGCGATGGAGGATGGGCGCCTACCACCACCGAATCTTAATAAATCAAAATCAGATATACCCACGAGCGTCTGAAAAGTTTTCCCCAAATCTGTAATGCTTATCGCTGGGGGAAGACAGCATATTTTAGCTAATAATCCCGGCTGGAAATTTTAACACGTTTCATACGTTTTACTTTTCTCACAAACTTTGCATTATTGCGACAGCGACACTCCCCAAAAATCGGAGGTAATTCAAGTTTATTTGCTCTAGTGTTTCTATAGGCAAAAGTTTTGAATGTTGATTTGTTCGACGCGTTTAGCTAATTAATGCTTGCATTATTTTGTTTAGAGTGGAGGTTGGAACAATTTTCAAAGTTGTGTTGCATATAAAGTGCAACAACACAGTAGGATACAAATGGAAGTTGCATGAACATATACACATGTTCAGCAATTAGTGAAACTCCAAACCATATCCTTTTAACTTAATTAGTAGTTGAGAAATTCTTAATTGGAAATAATGGAGACTCATGTTAACCAATGTTGCTGTACGTATAAGACTAGAATAACTTAATGAATTAAATTAGAAGTTTCGGTACGGTGTCTGGAATTTTCATGGAGGAAATTATGACGCACAATCTCTCATCTCATATCTACTAGATAGTCCAAGGAAACTCTACTTTTCTCTAGTGTAGTGGAAAAAAATTTCTGGCAAGCCGAAAATACGCAATATTTTTAGTTCCACTCTGTACCAAAAAACTGAACTTTATATGTTTAACAATATTTTTGGTCATGCGTTGGAAATTAACGGAAACTTTATATGTGTTTCTGTGAAAAGTAATAAAAATAATATTAACCATGGTTTGATGGTCTAGTGGCGAAAGTTGAAAGAAGTTAACTGGGGAAGCAGTAGCGCACTATACCCGCACTCAATTAACTTTGGATTTATAGTCAATTCTACAGGATCATTAAAGTAAGAAGTATCGTGAGTCACTAAGTAGTTAAACCTATCTAGACCATTTATATCTTCTCTACAACGCCTATTGAAAATAAAGCGCAAAAAAGTTTTATTAACTTTACCAATATAATGGCAGTTTCCGCCTTGGAACAACAAAATAAATAGTTCTCTCTCGCGAGAGGGTGTTTTCTACTTTAAACTGTTATGCACAAAGTTTTTTCCAGTCCCAAACCATTTCTAGCCCATCATCCCAATTTAAATTGAACCATGTTTTGTTAGGCCATCACTAATTAAAGCGGTTATCCCTAATGCAACACACAGCAGAAAACTTAGAATAGCCTAGTAGATAAGACAGTGAAAGGGGCGGAAGCCCCTGGAAAATTGTTCTTTGAAAAAACTTTGGCACGACCAAAGTCAAACAATCGACCGGAATCTAACAGAGTTTCCTGTATTTACAGTGTGGATGGACGGGACCGGGACTTCAACCTTGCTGAGCGTTGGTCCGATGAAAATGTGTTTGCTAACAGGGCGTTCTTCTTGCCGGAGAAGGAACCGGCCGTTTTGGGGGTGGATCACATTAGGGAGTCGGACCAGGCGGTGTACAGATGCCGAGTGGATTTTAAAGTTGCACAGACGAGGAACAGCAAAGTTAATCTTACTGTTACCGGTAAGTAAGGTGGATTTTTTTTCTACAAGAAAGTTTGAGGAATTTTCTTGAAGCATGTCATAAAAATTCAGAACGCAGATTGTGGGTAAAATTTAATATTTAATGGGATGCTCTATTTAAACTAAGAAACCAATAAATCCAATGTTGCGGTTCTACTTAAATTACAGAATTTTAATACGTATTTAATAAAAACAGTGAAAGTGTATCTAATAATTTGAATATAATTTTAAAGAATGAGCTTTCAGGAGATTTTGTACTTATTACTGTTAGGTCGCATTTTGTGTCCTTTTTACCACTGAAAATGTTTTCTTTGCTTGCTTACTCCTTAATATAAAAGTATCAGCGCCCTCCATTATTGGTATGACAAACTTGTAAAATTGGTATTTCCCCGGATATAAAACTAGGTTAGATTAAAATCTATAATCGGCTATACAAAATCGAAGGTTTTTATGACTAAAATTATCTTTTTTTTAAATAAATTTTCACTCTAGAGTTTTATATTGTCGAACTGGACAAAAGTTGGAGCAGTTTTCCACATTTCCACACTGTAGATAACTAATTAAATATGTCAAGTAGACATTTAATTGACAGTTTATATATGTACATTATTGAAGAAATTTAAGTGAAATAATAATTAGGCATAAAAGGTTGCTTTTAATTTATCTAAAAAATTAAACATTCTATACGTCACAACCTCGTTTAGTGTAGGCGGCAAATTTAAATATTTAATTATAATGCAGAGTCAACTATACAGGGTGATCTGTAATTGCCGCACTCGGAGCATACTGTGATAAACTTTACGTATTAAGAATGACGAATTTTTTTACCGCAGTGCTGTAAGTCCTTTCTTTACAAAGATATGACCACTTTTGTGAAAATAAAAGTGGCAACACTGCATTGAACATGTGAATAGGTTCGACGAGAAAAAAAAAAGAGAAACGTTCAATATTTTATGATGCGAGAATTTATAGAAACGTCAAATTAATTTAGTACTGTCAATTTTATTAAAAAAACAGAAACAACAATTGAAATTCATTATTAATATTTTCATGGCAATAGAAGGTATTTTAGTTTATCCCAAGGGGAGCTTGAAAGGTTGCCAAACTTCAAAATTCTCTCAAATTTAGGTATTTTATTAAATTTTAACATTTTCAATTTCTTTGTATTAGAGGTTTTGTGAAAAAAATTGATCAAATCATATTGCATTTTATCCAGAGATTATAGTAGCATGAATTATTCACTTATTTTTGTATTAGTTATTAAAATAATTAGCTTGTAACTTGGATGAGGGAAACTCTATAACTCGGAAACTAACCATCAGATTTAATTTTTATTTGCAGATTATCCTTAGTTTTAATGTGCTCTATAACGCCCTGTATTCGGAGTGCGCCAATTACTGATCACCCTGTATAAATAAATAAATAATTTTTGTTAATAAATTACTGGTCATAATGCAATTAACCTCTAGAGCTTCTATAAAACTAGATAATTTCGGTTTTTTTTTTATAAATACGTTCCCTCTTTACAAGATTGTTTAACCTTCATTTTCTATTTTTACATTTCCCAAAGCTAATCAAAGTGCTACTGAAAAATTACTGTTTGTGTAACTACGATCAAATCACAGATTTCTAATTCCCTTAATTGCAAACTCTATTCATCAAGCTTTAGAAAAACATTCCATATTAGAGGAAACTGGCGATTTTTCATATTGCTTATACAGAATGGTATTAAAGCACGAAGCTCGCACATACTAGAAATCCAATAACACTGAAAAACATATTTTATGACTGTATTTTAAACATTATTCTATAGAGATGAAGTAAAAGATAGCCCATAAACAAACGTAATACAGGATAATTTACATAAAGAACGTCGAGCAAAGGAAAAGTTAATTTATTGTCTTTGTTGTGATATGTTGAATTATTACAAACAAAACTGAGTTTTTTATTACTGATGGAATTATAATGTTGCGGTATCCTGCATAATATTGGCATTGTTTTGCAAATCAATGCCCTGCGTTGTAAAATATTGAATCTACCGAGAAAATTAGTCAAATTACCGTCCAATAAATTTACATAATAAACATGTATCACTGTATGTAATGTTGCATTTGTTCAGTTCTCATGAAATGAAAACAATTTAAACTATTAATTGTAAACTGCACTAACATTATGCTTAAGCACTGGTTGTATTCAAATGTAAATGATTCACCTTAATTTGCATCGCGCCCAGATTTACACACATGTAGGTACACTGCGTTAAGTATCACAAAACAAACTATGTACGTATATTGTACATACGTTGCAACGTATGAAACGTAACTTAAGCGGTGGAATTACATTCCACTTTGCAAGTAGGTATTTAAATAATAATATTTAAAATTAGTGCGGGAATAGTCGAGTCGTTTAACTTTTTATTTAATGTTTTCGTATAATAATTATACAGAGTTAAAATGGTACTTAATGTAATGTTAATATTGGTATTATTGATGGAAATCAAATTTTCATTAAGTTTAAATGTTATATGTGCAGTTCTAAATTGTTTGGTTTGAATAAACCATTTTAATGATTTACTATTTTAGCTGTTGAATAAATTGGAAAATATATTTTATACTTTGACTTGTAGATAAATAAAATTACAATGTTTTAAATTAAAAAAGTCACATTAATATTATAACCCGTTCGACACAATCAATGATTCAGAAATTATCAGGGGTTTAAATTTTGGCGGATGCGCCGGTTTATTTAATGGAGAATTCTGCGTTTTTCCTGTAAATAATTTGGGCAAATCTGGAATTTTTCCTGTAAGTACTTCATTTATGTACAGTGACGCAGATTTTCTATAAACTTACAGTAATTTGCAGATTTGCTTATACAGGGTGTCGCAGTTTATATCGTCCGGATTTCACTAGTCGATAATTTAGCGAAAATTAAAGGTGGTTTGTCTAATAAACTATGGTCGAATGTTGCTTCCTTTTTGATGTACAGAGCATTAAAGAAAATAAATTATTTTAAATAATTTGCTATAAATCAATAACAAAAAAAGTTAGCCTTCTGAAATTTTGCATAGATCTTTTTTTTGTATTCTCTTATTAAAAGTTGTTGCAATTATTTTATTTAGAACACACAGGCGTGCGTACGGGTTTCTTCAAAAACATTTTATTGAATAAAACGTACACCACTGTTTTTTTTTTGCAGCACCAATATGCAGAGAGTATTTTCCATTCAATTTAGAAACTTTTTTGTATCTTACAATTTCTTGATAACTTAACTTTTTTTTTCTTATTTATTAGAGAGGTTCTTCCCTATTAGATTTCCGAAAAAAGCATCAGTACAAAGTTGTAGAGAAAAATATTTCCTACAACTTTCCTTTTAATATTTTTTTGATATTGTCAATATTTAAAAAGATATTCAACAAATAAGTTGCAAATTTTAGCGAAATTTTTTTCGAGTTGGGTACTACTTACTACTCTTTTCCCAAAATTTTCAACTTATTTGTTGAATAACTTTTTTAAATATCGATAATATCAAAAAAAGTTTAAAGGATAAGTTGTAAGAAATATTTTTGTTTCTAACTTTGTACTGACTCTTTTTTTCGAAAATTTAATAAGAAAAAAGTTATTCAATAAACAAAAAATCCAGCCCTTAATTGAGGGCTGATGAAGGAAGAGCGGGGTTTACAAATACACAAACTCAGTTTTAAACTTTCAGGGTGACCCTCTAGAAGATTCTACAAAAATTGGCTGTAGGGTAAAAAAAAGTCTATTTGAAGTCTTTTTTTCTCCCTTATTTACTGTACTATTAGGTTATTTTGACTTAAGTTATCAAAAAATTATAAGATACGAAAAAGTTTCTAAATTGAATGAAAAATACTGTCTGCATATTGGTGCTGCAAAAAAACCAGTGGCGTACGTTTTATTCAATAAAATGTTTTTGAAGAAACCCGTACGCACGTCTCTGTGTTCTAAATAAAATAATTGCCACCACTATTAATAAGAGAATACAAAAAAAAAGATCTATGCAAAATTTCAGAAGACTAACTTTTTTTGTTATTGATTTATAGCAAATTATTTAAAATAATTTATTTTCTTTAATGGCCTGTACGTCAAAAGGAAGCAACATTCGACCATAGTTTATTAGACAAACCACCTTTAAATTTCGCTAAACTATCGACTGGTGAAATCCTGACGATATAAACTGGGACACCCTGTAGATGTGTGCATAATTGGTTTTATAATTATAAATTTTCCACTTTTTTATCGCGTCGAAGCCGTTTGTTAATTTATTACCTACAATCAAGTTATTATATATCTAACCAATATCCCTTTTGTCATGGCATCTTTCCGAAATCCAGGCGACTAATCCCGGAAACAAAGCAACGGACGAAGAACCAATTATTTTCTAAATTATCCCCAGTGATATTACCTACACCTTTCGTTTTTATATGATATCTTCCCTCATTATTAGAGATTTTGGTGGTATTCGCTGAGCGTGTGAGCAAAATACCAAAGAAAACGAGGCGAAAAATATATAAAATTAATTATGTAAATAGTGAGCAATGTAACGTTGGAAAGCTAATAAAGAAACCTATATCCGCTTGTAATATTGCAACAGAGCCCCAGAAAATGGGGTAGAAAAGAAATTTAACTGCTCGTTACATGTTGGCAAATAAAAAATAAATGTGTCTTATAAATGGGTGAAAAATACTGTGTGGAATTGTCGCAAATAACGCCAGGTTTTTAATGCAACAGCCACAAAAACTCAGTCAATATTGCCACCAATACTGACTACATTATATAAATCAATTACTCTTTCACTTTTTATTGCATTTTTACGCAAGCCATAAAACAGTATAGTCGACTCCGTCTCGAGCCCCGGTTGTGTTACTGGTGAAATTTTACGAAGGGTCGTATACTTACCTAAAAAGGAAAAAAACCACCACCACCACGACGGCATACACTTCAATTAAATTGTGTATTTCTGGGCAACTCTGTGGGATTTTACTGCTTTAATTTTCAAGGGGGGCCCCCAACCATCCAACGAAAATTCAACAACTTTTTAATTATTACATCCTTAGTGAAAGAAGTTAAAACAAAGTATAAGGGAATTATTAAAACACAAAACCGAAATCATTTTTTACAGGGGGGTAAAGAAGGAGCAGTCGCTTTAATATTTTAGTTGAAAGGCAGTCGGGCGATGCGAACCAACCAAAAAAAGACCAAAGCCATGCAACTGCTTTATTTAGCTTGGTTTATTATGGAACAGAGCGCGCAGGGTTTTCTTGTGAAATGGTATAAAAACGACAAAAAGTTTTTTTGGGTACCTCGCAGTGAATATGTTAAAAAACGACTTGGAGTATGAAATAGTGATATCTAATCCAGACGACACCGAAGCCGTGAAAATGCGTCTATAAAATCAAGTTAAAATTTGAAATACCTACATTTTATTAAAACACATTTCCTATAAAAACCCACATATTAAATTTTCAAAGAAATTGCTTCTAAAAGGCACTCAAACATAACCTTTTCCAGTTTGGTTTTTCCACATTCCCATACAGTACAGTAATGGTACAGTGGAGAAAAACCATATGCAGTCGAACATGAATAGATCATTTAGAATTGAAATCAGTTATTGAAAAGCCCTTGGCATTTGCATGAATTTCATATGAGTGGTGGAGAGACAAGACAAATTGAAAAACCTTTATTTCGTTTTCTGTTGATAGAATGGCAGATGTGAAATTCATTTATAGCAAAGTGAAACGATATATAACGTATAAAATAAACATCTATATGTGGAATAACGTAATAGCTTATATGTCATATCCCACATATATATGCGGTATTTACCACATTCGATAAATTTGTACTTAAGCGGCACGACAACAATCTATCAATATATGTCAGCGCACAATCTATTTTGATAAACTGCATACCTATACTCGTATGGTGGGACATAAACTTAAACGAAACATTTTCCTGCTCATTAAAAACTAATTAAATTTGGATTATGCTTACTCATATTTTAAAACAAAAACAGTATAAAGAAATTTATTTATATTTCTATGTTTGGCGTAAGCTAACCACACAAAACACAAAAAAGCTTTCCGATGATCTTCCGAGTTGCACAAACAGGAAATGCCGTTTGTTTTGTAAGAGCTTTACGAGATAAAAGATGTGTAGGTAGGTATACATTTTTCATAAGACATTCTACGTCAATGAACAGGTAAAAGAACCTATAAATTGCCCAATAAAATATATTTCGATAAAGGGGAATCTCATCAAAGACATCAACAGGATATTGGGATTGCTACAAGGCGCATGCCACAGAGGAAATGTAGCTAAGTTGTTCTAACAGGCTATAAAATGGAAGTATTACGTATGGTTTTGGAAATATGGGGGAAAATGATCGATTAATTCTATGAAACGGTTTGTAATTTTGGTGGATGCGCCGGTTTCTTGGAGTTTTCGGTTGAAATATCCTCAGAATAAAAGTACTCGTATTTCATTAAGTTCAATTTCGTATAATTTAGCCCCAACGACAACATTTCGTCAAAATTACAACTTTTTCTTAAGGAAAGGACCTAAGAGTGTCCCAAGGGTCAGTTAGACTCCTCGTCCTTGTTTATTTTAGTTTTCCTCCACATTACTTTGATGGGAGTAATAATTATAGTATTTTCGTGCAAGTTACACGAGCCATAGTTTTCATATTAAAAATTAGTTCACTTAAATAAATCCTACTCATGAACCGCCCACATGCTCATTAAAAATGATCAAAAGTGTTTTGTCTTTGATTCTTAAAACACGATTCGTCCCTTTTAGGATTTTAGAATTTTAAAATATTTGTCATTATTTTATAATAGGAGGAGAATGTCGGCATACAAAAATCCATCAGTACGACTATATGTATATTTCAATCAATAATTCCCGGAAATCACAACTAAAGCCTCTACAAAAGACGTTGTTAATTACTGCAAACTCATACCACTAAAGTAAAATTACAATTTTTAATTACCCTTTGGTTCCCCAACGACTTTTTTCCGGTGCACATCACATGGCAAACGCACATTACCCTCACACACACACACATTTCCCACGTTTCCTCCTCTTTATCCCAAAATTAAAAGACAAAAAAACACGCCATAATATAAGGATTTTTCGACGGCTGTTAAAATTAATTCCACATTTCGGGTTTGTGCTGTGCCCTAATTTGCGTTTCTGTCAGCACGGTCCGGTGCTCCGTTTGGATTACCATTACACGAAAACTAACCCCACCATACGGTTTTTTTTTCTCTCCCATATACGTGTATGTGTTTGTGTGTTATTTATGTGATTCGCGAGAGTTGGTATGTGTGTGTGTGTGTATGTACGCCGACCGTCGGAGTGTTAATTGCAAATTCGATAATGGTGTCAACAACACCAGCAGCTTCAACAGCAACAGCAACCAGCCATCATCATCGTGAGAGTGAGGTTCAGCGACGCATACATACACATATGTCATACATGTGTTGTTAATGTCCTTGTAAAGGCATATTTGCATAAATTACTACATCAGTTGATTTTGGCCGTGGGCGATAATTAGGATTAGCAGATGGTTAAGTGAAAAACGCGAAATTTACAGTTAAATCTTGTGCGGAAATGTTGAGGTTTCGATATTAGAAATTTTAACCGGCGCACCCACCTAAATTTCAAATCCAAATCAACCAAAACTAAAAATAGTTCTTATCTATAATTTTGTACATTTTAACCGAAATTACCCAAACCTGAATATACGAGCCCTAACAACTAAATGTTCGGACAAAAGTAAATTTGATTGTCTTTTCTCCATACGCGCAAAAGTTATCTAAATTAACTTCCATAATATTGATCGTTTTTTCTGTTATAATGCCAACATTTAGTTATATAAAAACGTAAATTTCGTAAAAATCCGCTCGGCGGTTCCAAAACTGTGGCACTTTAATCTAGTAGGATAGGAAAATTGTAAAAACAATGAATTATTATTTTCAAAACGTTGATCTAGTAGTCGGATTTTGATGAAATTTACTTTATTGCAAAGCTGGATGTTGGTTTTCTTTACACAAAAGTTACACAGGTTTTTATTTGGTGATTATAGGCATTTATCGGAGCTTCAAAGTTGCACCTTTAAAAATGATAAAATTTTCTAGTAACTGTTTTAAAGAATCATAGTTTTGAAACCGCTGGTTGGATTTGTGTCAAAACACATTTAAATCAAAGCTCAATAATCGTACTATATTGAAAAAATCCTGAAATGTTAATATGATTTTTTTGCATTTTTTTCGAGTTCCACAGTTCACTTTTCAAAAAACGTGTTTTTTGAGGCTGCTACCTACATTAAAATAATCACAGTTTTGGAACCACTGGTTGGATTTTGGTAAAATTTCCTTAATTGCAAAGCTGGATTTTGGTTTTATGTACAAAAAAATTCCCAAGTCTTTATTTGGTGATTTTAGGCATATTTCGTAGCTTTAAAATTGCACTTGAAAAATGTGACGTAATTTTCTAACGACTGTTTTTAAAAAATCACAGTTTTGGAACTGGGGGAAAACGACATAAAGGTGCTTTCATGGCCCTCATTCAGTCCGGACTTAAATGTCATTCAAACTCTTTGGCATAAAATTAAACGTATTCTACGCAATAATCCACCAAGAACCATTGGGGACTTAAAGACCAAAATAGAAGAAATTTGGGACAGTTTCACGCCAGAATTGTACCAAAATTTGATAAATACAATGCCTGCTAGAATACAGGCAGCTATTAAAGCAAAAGGAGACGTAACCTCTTATTAATGGTCCTAAATTAAAAATTATCCCAACATTTAGTTACAAAATCATTTTGTAAAGTTTGCTAATTATTAAGGTTAAAATATTGTTAAATTCAATAAATAATTTTCTTCCGTGTATAATATTGTTATTATGGCTTTATTTTATTGTATTGTTAGGTGTTTACTAATTATTTGCCTAAAATTTCCAGTTCTCCTTTCAAACTTCAAAAATTTACTTTTGTCCGAACATTTAGTTGTTAGGGCTCGTAGTCTACATAATTATTTCTCAATAATAAACAGTATCCCGACACCTCCGCCAAAATTCCAACTCGCTCATTCCTTTCTATTACTAAATCCCCTTTACAGACCGCAGACTATTTACTTACGTCTGCTAAATCCCCAAAGCACAACAATTTATTTTTTCTTAATTGAAACCTCCCAGTTAATTTTAAAAAATTACCCTCTCTGTTGACTCAGTAAAATTGTACCTTTGTGTATTTTATTTGAATACAAAAGCTAAAAATAATTAAAACACTTCATATTACATCAGATATCTTTTGTTGGGCTCTTGGAACATAGCGCTCTGTAAAATGAAGGAAAATTTATTTTGATAATTAACTGTTTTAAAAAAACATATTTAGATTTTCCTTGATATTAAGTTTCATAAAACTAAATTAAAGTCGCAGTTTGTATATAAAATTGTACTATAGGCATTTGTGAGAGATTAGTTTCCTAACAATGAAAATAAAGAAGTTTTGTGTTGTATGTGTTCGTTTTGGAGGCACTCAAGCGCGAGATACAAATTAAACGGAACCCCTCTAGGTGTAAGCTTTTGTTAATGTAATTAGATGCTCGACTAAAAACATAATTATATTTTAATAAACTCTGGATACTTGTATCTTTCTCACTCACTCTGGTACAGTCTGTCTTCGATCCAATATCCCGTAATTTAACCTTTAAGTATTTTTAGGTCTGTCCGTAGTTGAGGGGAATTTTATTAAATATGCAGCTTGGCTATACAATGAGCTTTTATTTAATAATAATGCAAGTGAAGAGTTTCTAGGATGTAAAGAAAAATAAAAACTATCATAAAATATGGGAACATAGATTTCTGTGTGAAATAAGTTGATTCTTCGAGAAAATGTAAACCAATTCAAACTCCAAATCTAACCTCATTTATAATTTAATTCTCCTCGTACCAAGTTAATATAAGCACTGATCATTTCATATTTAACTTAATGGCAAACGTAGAAATAAATTTAATTGATGTACATGTTATGTTGCTTATTCTCTCTATAATAATTCAAACTTTTGTTAGTATTTTTCAACTACCAACATTCGGATGTAATTATCAATCTTCAAAATGGACAAATGACTACCGAGTTAAAGTTCAATGTTGGATGTATGATTGTAATTTATCTTGCCTTTTATATGACAATAGATGCCACGAAATGTACACTCATTTATTTTCCACGTTCAGGTTTCACCTGTAACTATGCCCTGCCAGAAAACCCAGCATTAATAATATGTACAGGGTGTCCCAGTTTATATCGTCAAGATTTTACCAGTCGATAGTTTAGCGAAAATTAAAGGTGGTTTGTCTAATAAACTATGGTCGAATGTTGCTTCCTTTTTGATGTACAGGGCATTAAAGAAAATAAATTATTTTAAATAATTTGCTATAAATCAATAACAAAAAAAGTTAGTCTTTTGAAATTTTGCATAGATCTTTTTTTTGTATTCTCTTATTAATAGTGGTTGCAATTATTTTATTTAGAAGACAGAGACGTGCGTACGGATTTCTTCAAAAACATTTTATTGAATAAAACGTACATCACTGGTTTTTTTGCAGCACCAATATGCAGCGAGTATTTTCCATTGAATTTAGAAACTTTTTTATATCTTACAATTTCTTGATAACTTAACTTTTTTTTTCTTATTTATTAAAGAGGTTCTTCCCTATTAGATTTCCGAAAAAAGCATCAGTACAAAGTTGTAGAGAAAAATATTTCCTACAACTTTCCTTTTAATATTTTTTTGATATTGTCAATATTTAAAGACATTCAACAAATAAGTTGCAAATTTCAGGGAAATTTTTCTCTAGTTAGGTACTACTTACTACTACTACTTACTACTTTCTCCAAAACTTATTTATTGAATAATTTTCTAAATATCGACAATATAAAAAAAAATTTAAAAGATAAGTTGTAGGAAATATTTTTCTTTACAACTATGTACGGACTCTTTTTTCGAAAATTTAATAGGAAAAAAGTTATTCAATAAACAAAAAAATCCAACCTTTAATTGAGGGCTTGTGTAGGAAGGGCGTGGTCTACGAATACAAAAACTCAGTTTTAAACTTTCAGGGTGACCCTCTACAAGATTCTATAAAAATTGGCTGTAGGGTAAAAAAAGTCTATTTGAAGCCTTTTTTTCTCCCTTATTTACTGTACTATTAGGTTATTTTGAGTTAAGTTATCAAAAAATTATAAGATACAAAAAAGTTTCTAAATTGAATGGAAAGTACTCTCTGCATATTGGTGCTGCAAAAAAAACAGTGGCGTACGTTTCATTCAACAAAATGCTTTTGAAGAAACCCGTACGCACGCCTCTGTGTTCTAAATAAAATAATTGCAACCACTATTAATAAGAGAATACAAAAAAAAAGATCTATGCAAAATTTCAGAAGACTAACTTTTTTTGTTATTGATTTATAGCAAATTATTTAAAATAATTTATTTTCTTTAATGCCCTGTACGTCAAAAAGGGAGCAACATTCGACCATAGTTTATTAGACAAACCACCTTTAATTTTCGCTAAACTATCGACTGGTGAAATCCTGACGATATAAACTGGGACACCCTGTATAATCGGGCATTTATCAAGTTTTTTTATATCGACTTGGAACGTCATTAATTTGTAGGTTTTATATTAAAATTTGTTCTAAAAACCTACATTTTTTACTATAAAAATTGCTATAGATTTATTAGTGCCTGCATAATTTATTTTATATAATAATTAATAACTGTATGTATTCCTACTTGTTATAATAATATTTATGCTGGTTTTATATTTCATTATTTTTGTATAGAAGAAGTAATAAATAAAATAATTAAATTTGGACGTATTACAAATAATATACATGTTAAATAGTTGTAACGAAAATGACGAAATTTTATATTTATTAAATAAATATATAATTATAAATATATTATACAAATATTATTCCTCTGTTTGTTCTGTTTCCAATCATTTTTTCATTATAAAAAATTGTGCAAATGGAAAAATAAATCACCCATGTAATTCATTTTAAAATAAATATCTGTAATATCTACATTTAATTTATTATATTTTAAATAGTCAATGATAATATATTTCGAACAAACCCATTTTCCGCTGCGAAAAATTATTTAGGTCGAGTTGCCCCTTTCACATATAATCTCAAGATGGTACTTGCCATATAAGATAAAATCGACACACACACCTAAAGTACGCTCTAATAATAAAACTCGTTGCTCTACCACACGCCTTTAAATTTAATTTGTAGACGCAGGAAAAGATCTCCTTTATTTGAAATTATAACAGTGCGGGAAAAAAAGTTGTTGCGAAGAACAAAAATCGAAGTTAATGTACCTTATGATACCGTAATTTCGAACAAGCATTACCAGAGTTTATAGCCAATAAAATGGTAATGTTTGACCATAAGAACTAGCCGCACATGTCTTATAGGCACTTACTGATCCACGACCACAAAACCAATTATTTACCTGTATAAATACATAAGTTTTTCGGGGTGGATATATAAAAGAAAACTAATAATAAGGTTCGTTTTGCACCAACCCAACACACTTAATCAAAACTAAAATTCTATATTCTTTAATCAACGGTGGGTGAGTGTGCAGAATAACTTTTATACTTTGAAAGGCTTAAAATGTTGCTTTTTTCTTCTATCGTCTATCTGGGGTTTGCACCGAACGCCGCACAGACAAAAACCAAGTAGAAACTGATTAAAAACGTCCATGAATGTGCCGCATGAGATTAATGTCTGTTCTGAAACCTTCAGTGGCTATTACTGGGCATAAAAGCCGACTTAGTTTATTGGAAATACATGTTAAGCTTTTGATAGGTGGAGAGAAGCGCGGGGGTTCCCCAAGCGAAACACCACAACTACATTTAATAGCTTAAAACTTCCTGAAACTTTATTATTGGTGAATATTTTATAATTAGCTGATTAGATTTACTTAATAAAACGCACTGAAAAGTTTACTCTTTAACGAAATATCTAATATTTATTTCATGTATTTTTAGCAAGAATTTTTTAATACATAAATCAATATTATATTATAATGTTAACTCTTTTATTTACCTACTTCACTAAATAATATTGTTTTTTTTTAATCACAAGATAGTTTCAGGTTAAATTTAAAACAATAAATTTTTTCTTCAATGTGATTATTTATCCAAAATTGTTGGCTATTGTTATTGTTAAGGTGTAACAACAACAAACAATATGTGTATTGGTTTAGAGCGCGCAATATCATAAATAAGCTGCTAGAGTCCTGTCCTGAGCCTTGGTCCTCAGAGTATTGATCCTGCAGGCAGAATTCTAGTCCCGCCCGCTAGCGGCTCTTGCTACACTCCTGCTGCACCCTCTGCAGGATGAAGGACGTATTGTGCTATTACTACACTCTCAGCAATTGAAATTATTTCACACGATTGTTTAGTAAACTGATGCGGGCTTGTTTTTATCCAAGTCGAGTGTAGAATTGAGGCTTATGGATAATTTGAATTTGTCTGGAACGGAAAAATTAATTTACTCGTCTTAGCTTTGAGTTAAAAGTGGATATGATGGTTTTAGGGAATTCGTTGTTTTGTAAGGAGAATTTAATCAGGCGGGAGATGGTATAAAAACAACTTCATAAACTGTACTTAGACTTATCCCAGTTTAATTTGTAAATATACATTTTTGCTAAGACTTATATATTTTAATTTTTATTCTTGATAAGGCGTTAAAGCAAGAACTTGTAATTAGAAAATTTGCTACTAATCAACTAGTTACCTTTAAATAAAAATTGTAGTCTATTTTGTGATAATCAGAAAATTTCTTTAAATCTTGATAAGGCGTTTAAAAAAAACTGTACTAAATAAACTAGAGCTGCATTTATACAACCGAATTCTTCTTTTCTCTCTCCTTCTCCAAAACCAGCAATTATATTCCAATATTTTTATATTTCCAGTTGAGTATCTGTTATAAATTTAAATAAAAATTGTACGTCTTTTTTGTGAATAAACCAACAGAAGCTCATTGCGATTCATGTCATAAACTGCAGGCAAATCATCCTTTTATTTCGTTTAAATTTCCAATCAATATTCATAAGCCTCGTCCACCCAAAATTAAACCAATTTTTGTGACAAAAATTTAAAAAAAAATTGTTTCTTTAGTTTAGAATGAAAATTCGAAAAGTTAAAAATTTGAGCTTTAGTTATGGTAGAGTATTAGGTTAGGGTAACTATTGCGTAATCCTAAGCAAATTTTTTCTATTTCTAATAAATCCTACAACTTCATCGTATAATCCTCAAAATAAATACCTACCGAAAATGTCTTATCCTCATTGAATAAGCCTCATCCACTGAGGCAAAACTTGTTAGACAAGTAATAGTGCGTGAGGGCGCAGTGCAATTTACAATAGATATTCACCCCCCCGTAACTAAAATCCCTTGAGCTAAAGTGGCATGTGATCCTTGGGCAATTGCCTCAAACACTTAGGCAATAAGCCTTACACAATCCTCTTACAATGTACAATTGACTCCAAGTGACTCCACCTAAACAATAATCAAGCTGATCCCCCTCCATTACAACAAAATATTTTTCACATTCACACACGTTGATATTTTATTGTTCGATGGATATTGTTTTATGGAACTGAAGCTTATTTGAAGGTGTCGTGTTGTTTTGTGTATTATTCTTTTGGAGTCGCGAGTGTTGAGCGGGTATTCATTTTATTATCCTGTGGGAAACAAACGCGACTCTAAACGAAAAACTTCACATCGGTTAGTATTAAAAGGGAGAATTTACATTTTTTTCTTGTTGGATCTGATGGGAGAAACCACGAGGGAATGCAAGGGGACAGTAATAAACGAATTCTTCGTGCGCTTTTGTTCTATAAATATATTTTATAGGCCAAAATTTGGGTTCCAGGACTCATCTGCTGGATATTCAGCATTTATTTATGAGAAACAAATCGTGCTTCCTAATTAATAAAAACAATTTACGAGGTAATAAACTTTGATTTTAACAAAATTATGATAATTTGGGCAAATTGTTTTATGTTTCTCATCGAAATCGGTTGTTTTTCAGAATTTTTAATTAATGAAACCGGCGCATTCGCCAAAATTTCGACTCCTGAAAATTTATATTTATGCTTAAGATATAACTAAAATATTTTCCGGATTAGTCAGCTAGTTAACCATCAGGTCCATTCCACGAATATTTCTAATTCCTTATTTACCAAAAACAAATTATCCATCCTAATTAACCTAATGAATTTGCGGATTTATATCCACATCCGACGCGAGCGTTGTTGTGCCCAATCCAATTTATTCGGTTTAAAATTATTAATGCCTCTCTCTCTCTCTCTTGCTCCCAACTGAATAATTCCAAACCTAATAATGTACGAGAGAGGTCAAATTAGACGAAATCTATTTCGCATGAAAAACTGTTCTTTTTTGTGGTACAAACAGGGTTCATCAAAGGCATTTCACCATAATAGCATACGATACGATGGTGTGGCATGAATTTGACAGGCGTGTTTTTGTGGTTTATATTCTGTATAGAAGCGTAGCTTGACCTAACCCAGGATCGGTCTCAGGAAATTATTTATTACCGCACCCTGAAACCAGATAACATCCAATAAAATGTTTTGGGTACCTGTGGAAGGTCCAACCCGTGCCATTTAACATATGTTGCAAGTTAAGAGCAGGATAAGAGGGTGGGACTGTGAGGGAAAATCGGTGGAAATATTTTTCAGGTTACATTAAAATTCGTCCGTTTGAATTAATTCCAAAAGGGGTAAGTATTTAGGATTTTATCTGTTTTAATTCAGTTAATTATGATTTTTATGGCTGGAAAAATTTGGGATATTCCTCCAATCAATACAAAAAATTTATGACTAGGCTCGCTGTTTTTTGGCTGTCGCTCGTGTTGTTGTGCACACACAGAGCAACCTCAAAAGAGCAAAGCTTAAATATATAACAAACCCACCCAGAGCTTCTTGTGTCTGTTGAATACTTGGAAACTTGTTTTACAACTTTTCGAGCCGAATTTGGACCACGACGAATGTTTATTCCACTTTCAAATTTAAATGTCATTCAAAGTTTCTCAAATGAAGCTATATAGTATGTATAGAAACATGGAAAGAGATGGAAGGATCATTTAAAGTCAAAGAATCAGGGTAGGGTATTATCATGCATAAAATACACACAAATTTAATTTGGAAATGTTCGAAAAATATATAAAGGAACACTGAGCTTTTGTCTGGGAGGACAGAAGGGGGGTGGATTTAGTTACGGAATTAGGAGAGAGGTTTGGTAGAAAGAACAACAGTAAGCTATTTAATTTAAGTCGTTATAGTGTTTTTAAAGTTTGAAGACTAATATAATTAGTTCTAATCATAAAATGGGTTCCTTGTTAAAAAATAATTTCTTTGCTTTAAAAATACATTGCTTTCTCTGAAATAAATTTTATTTCGTTGAAGAGTAGACTTTTCAGTGTGCATGGATAAATTCACGCCGTTCTATATTCAAAGTGTTAAGTTTAGCTTTTCCGTAGATGATAAATCCCTGGCCAACATCTTAATTGTTTCGAAATTACTAGTTTAGCTACGTCAGTCAGTTTGAACATGAGGTGCCTTATGAACGGAAGAACTAATGAAGATTAAGTTGATGTGTGGGGGTGGTACCAGGTGTGAAATTAATGCACGCGAAAAGCCTTATTTATTACCCCACAATTAAACGTGAGGATAAGACGGCGAAAGCTGACGTAATTATCTGGTATGCAACACATAAAATTCAGTATTAAATAAAATGGCTGTCTGAGCGTGGGTTTTCTTTTAATAGATTGTTGATTAGACACATTTGGGTTGTGTTGAAAATATCCATTGGAAACCGTATGTGAGTGTAGCTAAACAAATTTTCGGAAATCATTGGGCTATACAACGCATTTCCCGTTTTAAATTAGATTTCCGGGTCGGGCGACGACGGGCCTGATTCGCATTTGACTCCCTTTGGAACGCATCAGCCATCATCTACATACATACCTACCTGTAACACACAGTCTATTTTTGGCTCATTAAAAAATCATATGTATTAAACCATGCGGGCTGGTCTGCGGGGGTTTCTCATTAAAAACCTCTTTGTTTGCCGGTAATAACCGTATGGAAGTTGTGCGAAGCCCTTTTTAGGCGGTTTACACAGAAACTTTGTGGTATTAACGTTGGCGGTGGCGGCAGACGAAACTACAGAAGCACCTTTTGTGCCTGGATGCTGCGAGTGCCATCAAACACAACCAGGGAAATCAAGCAACAATACTGCTCAATTTAATTGCGAGAGTAGTAAATTGTAAAATCCATATTAATTAAACAATAAAAACTGCATGTGGGTGTACCGTGTGTGAGCCTTTTCGTGTTTTGTTGGCGGGCGTGTGAGCGTGACAATTACCACGCTAATCTACCGTATGAAATCTTGCCCCTGCGTTGTAAAAAGAATTTTCATTCGAGATTTACGATATGAGACATATAGGGTATAGAGTTATAACCCCTCTGTGCCACAAAGTTGGAATTAGTAAAACTTGTAGTCAATTAAAGCTCTGTTGTTATACCAAATTATAGTGGTTTTGTATTAATGTTGATGCTTCAGGGGGAAAGGAAGTCTACATGGATACGAAAAATAAATGCGTTTGTTTAGGAATTGAATTTACATGAGTGTTCTAAAAATATTCATATGAAATTAAGTACCTAAGTACCTAGTACGAGTTCTAACAACTAAATGTTCGGACAAGGGTAAATTCGATTGTCTTTTTTCCATACGCTCAAAAGTTATCTAAATTAACTTCCATAATATTGATGGTTTTTTCTGTTATAATGCCAACATTTAGTTATATAAAAACGTAAATTGCGTAAGAATCCGCTCGGCGGTTCCAAAACTGTGGCACTTTAACCCAGCAGGATGGAAAAATTGCAGAAACAAAGAATTATTATTTTCAAAACGTTGGATCTAGTAGTCGGATTTTGATGAAATTTACTTTATTGCAAAGCTGGATGTTGGTTTTCTTTACAAAAAAGTTACACAAGTTTTTATTTGGTGATTTTAGACATTTATCGGAGCTTCAAAGTTGCACCTTTAAAAATGATAAAATTTTCTAGTAACTGTTTTAAAGAATCACAGTTTTGAAACCGCTGGTTGGATTTGTGTCAAAAAACATTTAAATCAAAGCTCAATAATTGTACTATATTGAAAAAATCCTGAAATGTTGATATGATTTTTTTTGCATTTTTTTCGAGTTCCACAGTTCACTTTTCAAAAAACCTGTTTTTTGAGGGTGCTACCTACATTAAAATAATCACAGTTTTGGAACCACTGGTTGGATTTTGGTAAAATTTACTTTATTGCAAAGCTGGATGTTGGTTTTATGTACAAAAAAAATCCTCAAGTCTTTATTTGGTGATTTTAGGCATATTTCGTAGCTTTAAAATTGCACTTGAAAAATGTGTAATT
The DNA here is from genome assembly GCA_963942485.1 of Pediacus dermestoides. Classification (NCBI taxonomy): domain Eukaryota; kingdom Metazoa; phylum Arthropoda; class Insecta; order Coleoptera; family Cucujidae; genus Pediacus; species Pediacus dermestoides. Next base: position 11,605,747 of record OZ012629.1, read on the forward strand.
TTCTAACGACTTTTTTTAATAAATCACAGTTTCGGAACTTGGGGAAAACGACATAATGGTGCTTTCATGGCCTTTATCCAGTCCGGACTTAAATGTCATTGAAACTCTTTGGCATAAAATTAAACGTATTCTACGTAATAATCCACCAAGAACCATTGGGGGCTTAAAGACTAAAATAGAAGAAATTTGGGACAGTTTCACGTCAGAATTGGACCAAAATTTGATAAATACAATGCCTGCTAGAATACAGTCAGCTATTAAAGCAAAAGGAGACGTAACCTTTTATTAATGGTCCTAAATTAAAAATTATCCCAACATTTAGTTGCAAATTCATTTTGTAAAGTTTGCTAATTATTCAGGTTAAAATATTGTTAAATCCAATAAATAATTTTCTTCCATGCATAATATTGTTATTAAGGCTTTATCTTATTGTATTGTTAGGTGTTTACTAATTATTTACGTAATATTTCCAGTTCTTCTTTCATACTTCAAAAATTTACTTTTGTCCGAACATTTAGTTAAAAGTTATAAAAAAAATTATAAGAAATAGAAAATCATTATGGTTTGTTTGAAACAATAATTAAAGAAAGGTAAAACTTATTGTAGATATTATTAGTTGCATCAATACACAATCGAGTACTTTTTTTTAAATTATTAATACTTTATAAGCAGTTTTTCTATATTTCAAAACACTTTGAAAGTGGCGCGATTTATTTAACACTGGCGCATCCGCCAAAAGTTTAATTGTTTTTATTTAATATTATGACTGAGTTATCTAACCTAATTTCAAAATTAAAACCTTAGTTTATTTTGCATTATCTTATAAATTAACAAGGAAATCTAAATTCAGATAGATTGTTCTTAATGTGTACTTGTATGTAGAAATTTCGATTTATGTAACTGTGACTTATCCTATATCATGTAATGATCTTTTGGATGAATAAAATACTATTTACTATTTATTATTAAAACGTTGACAAAACTGTAGTTTTAGACAAAAATGTAAAATATTCACTTCGATAACACTAGTTTACAAAATAAAATTTTTTTCATGGACATTTGATGAGAGGTGGCTTTTCTTATGTATTTTCTCCCGCTGAATAACGAAATTAAGGTTAAATTTTTTTGTATGGAACAGTTTTTGAGATATTGTTATTTTTTTCATTTTTTCTACTTTAAAAGTTAAATCTCGAGCTAGAAATGTCAAATGACAAACATATACATATAATCGGATCTTTAATTGGTTAAGCGGTTCAAAAGATATCGATGAAAATAAACCAGATTTAAAAAAAAAATGATCTCAAAGTCGTCTGCTTGTTGTGTGGAATGCAGGGTGGTCTGCTTTCATCGATATCTTTTGAACGGCTTAACCAATTAAAGATCCGATTATATGTATATGTTTGTCATCTTAATACCTTTCATTTGGAACCAAGAACGACCAAATCGGACATTTCTAACTCGAGATGTGACTTTTAAAATGAAGAAAGGTTGAAAAAATGAAAAAATTAGAATATCTCAAAAACTGTTCCATAAAAAAATTTTTAACCTTGATTTTCGAATTCAGTGGGAGAAAATACATAAGAAAAGTCACTTCTCATCAAATGTACATTTTTAGTGTAAACTAGTGTAATTTTACGAAAAAAATAAATTACTAGTTTTATTGAAATTTAATCTTATTAAAAATATGTAATTAAATTGAAAGTATATTCTCCATTTCCATATTAACCTAACCTAACAATTGTCGAAATTTTAAGTTTATTTTATTTAATTAAGATTAAGAGTTACTAATACATCCCTAGGCACTATGAAGACATCTTGTACAAATGCCGACAAAGTACCATGAAATTTATGAATCTGGTTACAATTTCAATTTTAAAAACACTCAGGATACTTACAGAAAGAAAAAATTAAAGATTTTTTTAATCGAGTTATTTCTTGATAATATTAGAGTTCTATTTTAAGCTCCTCTTTCATATCTTGTGGTACCCACCATTTCCCCCAACTCTCCTAACAACCCCACCCCAATTCCCCACAATTTTTCCCTATTTGCCATTACTTAAAACCCATTAAATTTTCTCCTCATTGTCAAAACTCCATTTGTAATCAGAGCCAATTCACCAGCAGCGACGCTGCCATTTTATTCTATCCCCTTTTTCTCACTATATACCTGTGTTGAATTACAATGCGCGTCTGATTAGCAAAATAACCGAATTAAATTTAGAAATCGGTTAGCTACACATTAACCGATAAATCTCATTCTCAATTGGTTTACCATTGAGGAAATGCAAGCGTCAAGTTGTTAAAGCAGCAGCAACATCAAAATGGGTCGGGCATTCAGTTAGTGTATAAGAGCGCGTCTCGTCGTCCTTGCCACTTCTCTCTTCCTTATCACAAGGCACCAGTTCTAATTCAGGGGGATTACAGTTTTAATACAGTTCTTACATCGTAGTTCGATTCTCCTGGCACATCTGCACCTTTTATAATCCGTCTTTAATATTGCAAAAAAATATCTATACATCTATATATATAGCGCACAGCGCACCATCAGCAACACTGTGGGGATTTATGTGTGCGGAAAATAAATTGTTAAAGTTTCCAAAGGGGCTTTCTTTCGAGCCGCAAGATTTAGATATTCACTCAGATCGGGAATGTTTTATTATTGTCGGAGTGTTGTTCCGCATTGTGGAATTTTTCCACACAAATCCTTCAGTTATTAACGGGGTGCACGACGAGTTAATAACTAATTAATAAAGCATGGGAAATTATGCGCTTTAGTTTATAGCCGTAAGTCTCTATATCTTAAGACACACTTCTTGTCATTCGAAGCATTAAACTCTAGCTACATTTTATAACGCTGGGGGTTGTAGAAGGCTTATCTGCAGGGCGTTGTCCTTTTTAAGGACTTCACAGCCTGTGCCTCAGCATAATTGTCCGATATCTCTTTATTAAAAGGATTAAGGGTTAATTCAGCTCTAAAAAACGCTTAATTACTGCCATTGTATTTAATTAAGCATTAGAAAAATTCGTTTAGGGAAAATCAAACAATATAAATATTGTTGTTAGTCAACTGTAATAAAAGTATTATCTGGAAACAACCAAGCAAACACTTAAAATTAATGTAACTGTCGTGTACAATTGCTTGAAAAATAAATAAAATTTTATTGGTAAATAACTAAGCGTTATTTAAATTACTTTATAGTATAAACTAAATAGAAAAATAAAATTGTGTGCTATGAGAACGTTACGCTTAACAGTTCGTGCCTTACTAAGCACAATTCTTCGTGTAGAAAATAATACGAAACACATGAATTATTTTATATCAGTGCATCAAAAGTGGCTTACTACGAATCAATACAACACGTGGTTTGTTCTAAATGCCGCTGGGAATTAAATAAAATGGTCTAGAAAGTGTTTAGTTTAATCTTCAAAAAATGTAATAAAGTGAAATCAATAATTTAATTATATAAGAAATCCTGACCATTCTAGAGATGTATAAATTCCTAATAACGCGATTTAATTATCTCTATTAAACTTGATAATAAACTGCAATTATTACTTTATAATTACAAATCTTGCAGTGGAGACGCAATTAAGATATTTTCTGCTTAGTTGAACGGGTATTCAGTTAAATCAGGTGAAATAACAACTTGTCATTTTCAGTTACGACAAAATTCCCCAGCGCTTTTACATACCTAGTTACATAATACAAGAGCCAGCATCATCGCGGGAATTGATTTAAATTTCTTATGACAAACTGTCCAAAACAATGTTAATTTGATTACAGACGCAAAAATTCTGTTTGTCATCATCTCAACATGTGTTTTCGTAAATTGAGAAATCATGTGGAACAAATCAAAGAAAAACAGGAACAAATATTTAAAAGAAAAATCGTTAAATCTTCAGTAAATAGCTAGTAAAGTTGGTCATAAATCCGTCACATCTACCCATAGATTTCCAATAAAGCGAAATGGCTTCCGCTTTTACATTTTGTTACACAGCTTTTATTTAAGAATTTTTGACCGACCCAGATTTATGTTGGGCGGGTTCATATAAATTACTCCTGGGCGCGCAGCGCAATCGAAAAATATCTATAAATTTATTTAACAATATCTGAAACATATATCTAGATATATATGTTTTTATGTTTTAACATCCCGTGATGGTGTATCAGCTGGGGGATCTGGTACAATATCATGTCCAAGTGATGGCCTAAATTTTTATCAACTAATCTCGACTATTGCTTAGCCAAGGATAAAAATATTGGAACAGCGTTTACAAAACTCAGTAAAATCATATGCATACGAGGAGAATCTTTATAGTTAACTGAACTGGATATGTTAGGGTAGGTTCGGTTAAAAACATCGACCTTGAACTGCTACAAACCACAAATCTGATATCTTAAGCTTTTGATGGATGGAAAGACATATTTTCCAATTAAATTATAGCATGTTAGGTATAGATTAAGGCTTTTAGCATTTAAGGACCAAATCATCTTTTAACTAACGATGTGGATGAACAGAATCGGATTTTTCATTAAACCATGTATAGGCAAAAATTTGAAGTACAATATGTCATGTACTGGCCACATCAGATATTTATTTTAAATTTCACTTTCTGCGTCCTATAATTATATTATAAAACTGTTGGAATTTAGGTTTTCAGTTATATCAACGACAAATTGTAGGTTTATATCGTACAATGTAGAAAAAAAACATTTTGAGGTCAAACTACACCTTCAAAATTTATCCAAAAATGAGAGTCGGAATTTCCAACTGGTGTATAAAAATATCAAATGGTATCACTACAAGTTCCACGACTTTTTTGTTAATAAAGACAGTATTAAACTGTAAGGAAATGAAAATTTCATTAAAATCTAACAAGCAGTTCCAAAATTATACTATTTTTAAACTACACCTTCGAAAGTTACCCAAAAATAAAAGTCGGAATTTCCAAGTGGGTTAAAAAATTTAAATATTATCAATACAAATTTCAAAATTTTCTCCTTAATAAGGACAGTTATAAACTGTAAGGAAATGAAAAATTTCTTTAAAATTTAACCAGCAGTTCCAAAATTATAATATTTTCAAACTACACCTTCGAAAATTACCCAAAAATAAAAGTCGGAATTTCTAAGCAGGTTAAAAAATCTCAAATGGTATCACTTAAAGTTTCACGATTTTTTTATTAATAAAGACAGTATTAAATTGTAAGAGAATGAAAATTTCATTAAAATCTAACCAGCAGTTCCAAAATTATCATATTTTTAAGCTGCACCTTCAAAATTTATCCAAAACTCAGAGTCGGAATTTTCAAGTGGCGTAAAAATATCAAATGGTATCACTTAAAGTTTCACGATTTTTTTATTAATAAAGACAGTATTAAATTGTAAGAGAATGAAAATTTCATTAAAATCTAACCAGCAGTTCCAAAATTATCATATTTTTAAGTCGACAGTTTAAACATTGTCCATATTTTATTCTGTTTTGTTTCAATTTGTGTTTTGGAACCCTTGGTCAGAATTTGGTTAAATTTACCAATTTGCAAAGCCAAGACTTGGTTATATATCCTAAAAAAAAAACAAAGTTTTCACTGTTTGTTTTATATAAATTTGGGCGCCTCAAAAATATTCCTATTAAAATAGCAACTTTCGCAGAGTTTGACTGTTCTATTTTTTTATATTACATAAAGAAGACGTTCCTCTTTGAATCAAAGTAAATTTGATAAAAATCTGACCAGTGGTTCAAAAATTACCACATTTTAAACGAGATATTTTGAAAATTGAAACAGATAATTTAAGTTCTCAATAAAAAAAAAATTAAAAACGATAGGAGACCTCAATGATGGACTTTTTTGAAAGCGGCAACGTTTCCCTTTGTAAAAATTCAAATATGACTCAAATCCGACCAGTGGTACCAAAACTACGAGTAACAACTTAAAAAAAAGTTTTTCAATGGAGTTTAGTTCTTATCTAGATTGGGAACGCCTGATTGGATTTTGGTCAATATTGAATATTTACATTGAGAAATATTAGCATTATATGTGAACGTTGTTTCGCCACCATTTTATCATTTTCTATAAGCTAAAAACACGCTGTCATATTTTGAAGAAACTTTAAAAGCTCACATTGAGATAAGTTTGGTTGGATTTTGGACAAATTTATGTTGTTTTAAGTAAAATTTCACAAAATATTGCTAGATAAATATAAAACCAACATTTCGCTTCGGGAAAAACTTAATTTTGCCAAAAAAAAGCCAGTAGTTCCACAACTACGAGCTAATTCCGAAAATACTAGTTTTTCAACAGAGCTTTCTTCTAAACCCCATAGTTTTAGAAACTCTGGTCGCAATTCAATGAAATTTACATATTTATAAAGAGAAATATCCACTTCATTTAAAATTTGTAAAATATGTCCAACAATGCTTTGTTTCCGAGATACAGGGTGTTAAAGTTAAAAAAAATTATAATGGAATAATTTTCATATATCTCGAACACAAAGCTTTGTTGAATAAATGCTTATGCGAGCTTTTAATCTTCAGATAAATTAAGGAATCTCTCTATATGAGGTTTCACATTCCTCCTGCTACACCCTGTATATTTTGTAATGATTTGATTTAGTAGAATTATTGTAAGAAAGTAGAGTTCTTCCCCTTCCGAAATCTAATCCACAAAAGAGTTTGAGTGTTATATGACACTTTTATAAAATAAACAGTTGTTTGAGGTTCGGAAATTAATTTCCCTGGTATCTATTTGCTTTGATATCAGATACTATATCAGAAGATATTTCAAGGAACGTTGGACTACAAATTTGACAGAGAAGCAATAAAACCTAATAATAGTAATATAGCAGTGTCACAGGCCGCTGTAATTGCACCCAGGTCTAAGATAGCGAAATTCTACTTTTGATTTATGACATTTAATTTGATGTCATCTCGGTCGTCTGTCATTTACGTCAAACAACAAATAAATGTTACATACATACAACCCTGTCTCCTCTAGCTAGAATAGAAATATATAGGTCATACATTTATCATTTTTGCCAATTGATGTGTGGAACCAAAAAACATATAAATACACTGTCGAGGACAAAAACCAACAGTTTCAACGTTGTGAATGCTTTTTGCTTCTTGCTGACTGTAATATTTAAGTTGGATTATTCAAGCGCCCGCACACATGCACACAGCGAAAACCTCGAGTTGTTTTTCATGTTTGCGCTTTTGGTCTGTTGTGTTGCAGCAAGTTTCAAACTACACACTCTTGACTAGGAATGCATTTAAGAGAAAATAAACCAGAGTACACCCTATGCCAGAGCAATGCATTTTATGTGCTTTGTTCAGCATCTCTGCAATAATACATAAGGATATCGCATTACGACAACGGCGATGTGGATATTTTCTTGCCCCTTGATAATCTATGGTACTACTACAGCGTTAATGGCGTTTCTTTTAGGGTATTAATTTTGTTAATGATTGTACGATAGTAATAATACGGAACAGTTGTGGACAATGCACTTTCATAAATTTAGTCCACTGCCAGATTTTTACGTTACTGTAGTAAATAAGAACGGATTTTTCGAGATTTTTATGAAGTTACACGTTTTGGGGATTCCGGAATCAATTTTGACTATTTTCGAAGCTGTTCGATTACTTATGTAAAAAAAGAGATTTTAACACTAGACAACTTTTCTCTAACATATTTTTCTCTTGTATATTCAAGCGAATTTGTGTATCTAAGTAAACTGTGGTTTTTCCCCCAGAAGCCTTTGCAACATTATTCACTGAAATGGTCGCAGACAAATCGCAGCTTTATAATTGGGCGTTCGCTTTGGGTGATTCTTAAGGGATTTTTATCGCTGGCAAGTCACGCTATTGGAGTCACGTTAGTTAATGAGATGTGCCGAGAGATAGCAAAGCTGATGTATAAATTAAAGTCCGACTATAAATCGTATCGATTTCTCAGTGTTCTCTCTCTGCACTAATTCAGATTAACCGCAATAAGCCGTGTCCGTTTCCAATGCCCTACGACAATAATTATTACATTTCCAGCGGAATTTGTTCGTTTCACTGAACAAAATCATAATTGAACTTGTGCATACTCGTATGTTTGCATTTGGTACAAGAAACAACATCGATAAATGGATTGCCTGCCCTCATTTTCAGAACATTTAAATGTGCTGCTGGGATGAGGATGAATCGTTCCACTCTCTAGTCTTTTTCCTAAATGCTTGTCGGAAAATAACACTTAACCTTAATTCGTTAAGGTTTTTGTTTAATATGTATTAAAGGGGGCTTAAATTTACCAAATTTATAACGTGCAGAATTTCACGTAATTACTTTGCATTTGTGTTTGTTCATTTTCATTTTATTGTTCTTTGGAATATTTATTATGGCCACGAAAATATATTTGCCGGCAACGCAAATTTACAACCGCAACTCTTTCTTAGTTCATAAAGTTTTCTTTAATGGCTCGCATATTATGTTTAAAATGGTCAGTAAATTTTCTGTTTGTATTTGTGAGTGGACTGTGTTTTATTGCCTAGCACTATTTCAAATTTAATTATAAACAGTATTATGATCGCTGTTTTGTGTTTGTGTTGTGAGCCACGCTATAATACCATAAAATTTGGCTTGGAATTCTTTATTAATATCCTTGTCGTCAAATAGTTTTAGTCGGACGTATACAGGTTATGCATCTTTCCGCGGGGATCCACCGACGTCAGTGATGCGCGCGAGCTGAAAGGCGCAGTATCTACCAATCTGCTTTTGCTGGGTTAGGTTAGGTCAAGATTATTTCCGCCAAAATAAAATAAAATGTTAACTTATGTCGAGGTTAACCCAAAGTTAAAACATTTTTACAAAGCAAAAACGACATAGTAGAATAAAATAATGCTCTGATGAGGGAATTTGCATTTTAATAAATCTAAAGAAGGTTAAAATGAAGTGGAGATGTTTTAATTAAGTCGATTTTTTTGCTTTTTTACTCCAGAAATAGTTGAAGAGATGTTTCATAAGGAAAAGCAAACTTTACAAAGTACTTTTACGTATTACAGAATTAATACAGATAATGAACTATTATAGAACAAATTTGAAATTTAATTGAAAATGAAAAAAATTGTGTTTTAGAAGTTACTTGAAATTAATTGAAGGAGAATTACTAGAAATATTCCTTAATTTACCATGGAAAAAAACATTTTTTGAGATAAATTAAATGAATATTATTTATTATTATTATAAAGCTTTCTTTTTAGTCTAAACCAAAGCACGTTCCCATGACTCATTATCTAAATTATTTGGAACCCTTTCATTATACCCCAAACTAGTTTTCAAATGGCTGAAAGGAAATTTAAATGAAATGCTCTGTTTTATTTACTGTTAGCCCGCATCACTTGGGGTTTCCGGTGTGATGTAACCAAATATTATGCAAATACGTGATCTACATTATTAAATTACCTGTTGCGGTTCAAGCAACAATTAGTCATGTAATTCTTGTGCTCTATTACCCACATTGTATGACCCGACTCGATATATCGTCAACTATACAATTGAATTTTTCAAAAAGCTTCCAACTAAAACACGAATTGATTTATAGGAGAATCTCTCTACCACTCTCCGGTTTGTTGTTATGAAATTTATGCAGTGAAACGCGAATCTCCTCTTCATACAAAAATTTATGAAGCATTTTAGTCCATTAAGTTTATTGACTGATGAAATACAATCCCTCGCATTTTAATTAGCAGAATAATTAAACAAACTCCGAATGAAAGACAGAGACGGAAACTGATGATTTCTGTCTACCAGCAGACTGCATCAGGCTTCTTGTTGTTGGTTCCATTCAATTCCGACAAAAACTCAGTACAAATCTACAATCATTTCGAGCCACATGCAGATTAACTAACGACCCAGATCCGAAATGAACAAGAAGTTTGTGCTGCTTGAATTGGCCTGACACTTAACAGCCAAGGACCAGGGCAGTGGGGGCGGTTTCAGTTTCTGTTGCAGCGTTGGCTATGTATCTAAAACTTCAAACCACCCCCCGGGGCAGCATTAATCAAACTTGGCACAGGAAAGTGTTGGTGCATATCCTAAAAGACGATGCGCCACCATAAGTTCTTAAAATTGTACTTTGTTATTGTCGTCTGTTTCCGCCAGGATTTACTCGGTTATTTGTCGCGGAGTGTCCCTTTAATGGGTTTGTTTAGCACGCCTAGCCGCGACCTAGGAAAATTTTTGAATTTGCCGTCACGCTGCCTTAACCTAACTTAACCTGAAAATTATTAAATTCCTCCCTGCAAAAAGTACTCGCAGGACCTGCCGTATACAAAGCGAGCTATTAGGTTAACCTTGGTTATTATTACCCTTTGTGCAGGGGGAACGCAATCGAATTTACTGTTGCCACTTAAGTGTCACAGCCGGAATGATGATGATAACATCTGGATCATGCTGGTCTTTATATGCAAAGCTTTCAAGTTGACGTACAAGCTGGAAGTTATGTAACGCAAGCAAACAAACAAACAAAGCTGAGAATGAGAAGCACCACATCCATTGTTCAGGACATTAATATTCATTAGGGCAGGTGTGTAAGGTGAATATTCTTTTCTGCATACGTTGAAACTGAAAGATCTGTAGGATAATCTGCATACATTAAATTTAATTATTTATAAATAATATAGAATTAGGACAGTGGAATGAATTGTTTTAATATAAATAATTTATTTTTCAATTTAATATAACATAAAACAGAGCTTTACTCGATTTGTATAGATGAGCAATATTAAAATATATTAAATTCATTTGGTAGAATAACTAATTTCGTGATTTGTTGTGTGGTTCAGTTATAGAATACCTAACTAAATCAAAAATAAATTAATTTCAAATTTAACATTCCTATTAATTAATAAATAATGTAGTTTAATAACGGTTTATTAAGTTAGTGAAACTTCTATTTCATTTTGTTGATTAAATTCTATAACAAATAAAATATTTAGTTTCATTAAAATTAAATAACATTGCAAGTACGTCATGGTTTCAGGTTCTAAAAAGCTACCTACATTTCTATGAAAACCAGACTAGTTGTGGAAAAATGACAACTTTTCTAAAATATAGTTATTTGCCCGAGATTTATAAACATCAAGTTATACCCGCGATACATACGTTTTATTTTTCACTTTAGAAAAACCTGCACAAATTTGAAGACAGGAGAAAAAAATTTCCGTCAAAACTGTAAGGCTATTTTCAGGAATAGGGGCGTAATGATTACGCCTGCTTTTATATATCTCGTATCCAAGGTATTAACAACGAATTATAGTCAAGTGAAAAATAAAACTCTTTAAGAGTCTGATTTGAAGGCGCAAATTAGTTTTTACGCCCTAGAGCGATAAAGTAGCTTTTCGTCGTAGAGCTTTTTTTCTTCGAAACCTTGCTACTCTAATTTTCTAATAAATACACCTTTTAAAACTGCGTTTTCAAAATTTTTGTTAATTTCTTGCAGATATTCCGTTTATTAACCTTTTCTAATATTCCAGTTGCCTTTCCATTGGACCTTTGTTGAGTTTTAGGTCAGGGTTCTTAACAAATCCTCATTAATCATTTCTTGGTAACTAGGAGGAAATTATGTAACCTGTAAGGACATAATACCTCACATGTGAACTTTTTTCTTACCCACAGCAATTTCTTATCTTATATCTCGTTCAGTTTTTATCATCGAAATTAATGATATATAAATAATATAAATTGTGCGTTATTATACACAAATTGCGTGCTGTACAAAGTTGCATGTATTTTATTTACAGTTCTATACTAAATATAATATGTTTATGAACCATATTTCAACTAATAACAGAGCAGTATGCTCTAGTTGCATTGGTATCATTCTTCATGATCTCACAATTATACATTAAAATGTTTCAATTGTATTTACACATTTCTCTCATTAGTTTAGTGTTGTATTATCATAAAGTAATTTTATTGATTAGTGTTTATTGTTGGGAAAATTTCTGTAGTAAAAAAATAATACTAAGTTTTTATGGTACTTAGTTTGTGGCGAAAGCCAACAAAACCCTGCAATATTTGCAGAAATGAATTTCAATAAGAACATCTGGCTTGGAAAACGTTTTCTGTTTCTGCCTTGTAGAAGATTAACCAACACAGCAAAAACGCAGAAAATTGCAAGAATATGCTGTGCTGCTTACAAAAGATTTTATTTCCAACACATCGAATTGAACATAATATAACTTAATTTTTTCCATAGCAAATGACGAACTAATTTGCGTAAATTATAACGTTTTTCTTGTTGTTTTCCACACGGTTGCAAATAATTCTGTGTCTGCTTGCCACGGAGTAATTAGCAAATGATGTAATGGCGAATAAAACGTTGGTTGACAGCTCTTGCTACGATTGAAAGCAATTTAATTGGCTAACGAACCGCCAAGTGTGGTTTGGGCCCGCAGCATAGCGACGTAGCGACGCGTGATGCGAATTCATGCCGTCGTGACGTCAGTGGTGTTCAAAAAAATCTCACACAGCCAGAGAATTGTATAATGTGTGTGTATGTGTTTATTGGCGGTGGTTTGTGGCGAGCCACGCATGATGCATTTTGCTGAAATTAGGGAAATTTATGTAGGTAATGATGGAAAAAAGTAGGTAGGCGATTTGCTGATTAGATTTGATACGTTTTATAAGAAAGTTTGTTAACTCAAAATATTTTATTAATTTTAAAAATGCTTAAATTTTCATCAAAAAATTATTACATAAAACAAATAATTTACGATTTATTTCAGTATTCTCTGCTGAAAAACTGTGCTAACACCACACACCTACTATAAAACTTTCTCTTTTTTGTACGTTCCAGCATTGCGTTGTGACTTTGACCTTTGTACAATTAAATTATTTTGGACACTTGACCACACCCAAACGCTGTAGGAATTGGCAACAACTTTCGAAGTAGATCATTAAACACAGCGAATTTAAATACATTTTTTATTTAATATGGGGGGCGTAGCTCAGATGGTAGAGCGCTCGCTTAGCATGCGAGAGGTACCGGGATCGATGCCCGGCGCCTCCAGGAATTTTTGGAAATAGCAAGAAAAATTTTAGTTGACTTGGTGCAGCGCTACAAAATTTTCTATATAGTTAAAACATGGAACGATAGATGGCTAGAATTTATATTTTTAGTTATATTACACCGACATTTGGAAATAAAGTCACAGATAAGAAGCTGGTATAGCTTTATACTTGTACATACATTTTTAAAGTAAAGTCAGTAGTCTATTATGTTTATTATATTACAAATTTTTGGAAGGTCCTTTGGGCCTGTAATTTAAAATAAACAAAATTTTTATAGTTAAATCTTGAAACAGCATACTCACGATCTTTCGAGAATGTACTGGAGGAAATTTACTTGTCTTTTGGATTTTAATAATCCATTCATATTATAAACTAATTTAAGGGAATTACTCTAAAACTGGATAAATAATTCAGGATTTAGGACCAAAATATCTCATTTTGTATACCGAAATTTGTTCCAACCGTAAAAGTTATTAACAATAATAACCACAACAAAAGTTTTATTACTAATTCAAACTTGGATAAGATTTAAAAAAGATGTCAACATTTTTATAAGGAGCAGACTTATCCTGTTATCCTATTTCACACTTAGAAATTATCATTAGATGATTAAGTTTCTACACTTTCTACAAACGGTTGTAAATTCTAAATACGCCAAGATTAGGTCTCCTATCAGGTTTTCCGAATCTCATCACAGAAGAGGGAAAAAAATTCCTGATCAGGATAAACATAATTATAATAGGAAACATTCTCTTACAAACTTAAAAAAAAGTAATAATTTAATAATTAGATTGTAATACAATGACTTGGTGCAGGATTACAAATTTTCCTATACATATAGTTCAAATATCCAACGCTAGATGGTTAGAATAAATATTTTTCATAATATTACACCGACTTTTGGAGAAAGGTCAGCGATAAGAAGCTGGTATAACTTTATACTTATACTGTTTGTATTGCCTAATATATTATATTATAATTCCGTATCACAAATTTTTGGAAGGTCCTTTGGGCCTGTAATTTAAAAGAAACAAAAATATAGTAGAATCCTGAATCAGTATAGTTAAGATCTTAGAGAGTATACTGGAGGAAATTTGCATGTCTCTTGGATTTTAAGAATCCAATCATATTATAGACCAATTTAAGAGAATTACTCCTAAACAGAGCTTAACTCGATAAATAATTCAGGGTTGGGCACAATAAATATTTCATTTTGTATACCGAAATTTACAGCAACCGAAAAAGTTATTAACAACGTTATCAATAATAACAGCAACAAAAGTTTTATTAATAATTCTAACTTGGATAAGATTTAGAAAGGATGTCAACATTTTTATAAGGAGCAGACTTATCCTATCATCCTTTTTCACAGTTGAAAATTACCATTAGATGATGAAGTTTCTACAAACGATTATAAATTCTAAATAGGGTAAGATTCGGTATCCTATTAGGTTTTTCCGAGTCTCATCCAAGAAGAGGAACAAAAGATTCCTGAGCAGGATAAACATAGATACAATTAGACACAAACTTTTATAAATTTTACAAAATGCTTATATAGTTCAAATATCCAACGCTAGATGGTTAGAATAAATATTTTTCATAATATTAAAGTGTGTTTACACTATCTGATTTTCCGTTTGACTTTCAATTCGAGAAATATATAATTTACAAATTTCAAAATTTCTCGATTATATTCTATTTCAATATTTACACTATCTGACTTAGCTTTCAAAACTAAGTCAGATAGTGTAAATATTAAAATAGAATACAATCGAGAAAATTTGAAATTTGTAAATTATATATTTCTCGAATTGAAAATCAACCGGAAAATCAGATAGTGTAAACACACTTTTACACCCACATTTGGAAGTAAAGTCAGAGATAAGAAGCTGGTTTAGTTTTATTTTGTATTCAATTTGTAACCTAAATGCACTATTTTGGTCAATTTTTGGGAGGTCCTATGGGCCTGTAATTAAAGAAACAAAAATTTTATAGTAAAATGCTGAATCAGTATAGATAATCTTTCGAGAATACCTATACTGAAAGAAATTTGCATATGTTTTGGATTTTTATAGTCCAATCAAACCAATTTAAGCGTAACCCGATAAATAATTCAGGATTGTAGGTCAATCGATGTCTCATTATGTGCCAAAATTTACCGCAACAATAAAAGTTATTCACAATTTTATGAACAAGAAACATCGTTTTGGCTTTTTCTAAAATATGTCTCGAAAACTAAGAAATATCTGGTAATAAACCTGGTAAGTTGCTATACGGCTTCAAAAATTGAAAAACTTTAATATAGCGTAGTTTTTCTTAACCAGTCAAAAATCATACCTACACAATTTGAAGACCTTGAAGAATACTATTCAGATTTAAAAAATTTTTAACAACAACTGTACTTAAAGTAGGTATTTTATCCGCCTGAAAAACTTTACTTAAACACTGAACATTTCTCTAAATACCGTTTTTCCACCTCAACATTAAATACCGCCCCAAAATTAATAGACTTGAAAATATTTGAATAACCCATTCATCCAGTTTAAAAAACTTTAATTGGTGTTTTTCTTTGGCCTTTTTGGGGGCGCGCGCTCTCGCCGAATAAAAGAAAAATTTAAAGTAGTTGTAGAATGCTGAGTGTATCTCCTTATAAATAAACACTGTCTTTGATGTTGTGTTTTTTCTCAGTTGTCGGTGGTGGAGCTGGAGGAACGAAGTGCAATTTTAATTAAAATTATTTGGGTCACCAGAATTAGAAGTTTACGGTTGAGATGGGAAATATAAACGCAGTAGTACCAAAATTCTTTAATTACCTTAATTAAATCGTGTTCGAGTTGATTTAGTTTTTTTAGTAAGACGAAAAATTCTGAAGGCTTGTAGCTATTAGATTCTCGCACCAAATAACAGCGAAATATTAACCTCGATGATACGCAAGACCAATGGCTTGTTCTAACTAAGCTTTTGCAGATGGTAAACTTTTCATTAGATTTTATAACGATATTCCAGACTTTAACTGCCGTTTCAGGCACTTCAAACAACTTGAGCAAAAGTTTTGTTTACACTTTCATAAGGTATACTAAGGGAACCAGAAAAGTTTTACCAAGAGCAGTTCTTCCATATAATACATAACTCAAATCATACTTATTAAACTGAAAAACTGCACTCGAACATCATGCTTGGGTTTGTGTTTTCATTTTATAAGAAGTATTATATATTCACACAATTTCATTAAGCAGTAAAATTGAATTGTTATATTATCATTAAGCTGTGTATAAGCATTTTAACTACTGGCCTTTTAAATGCATTAACACCACATGTGTCGAAATTGAATTTAGAAACAGCACCATCAACTTGTCTAACAACTAAAACATTTTCCGTGTTGTTTGTTGAATGCTGGCTAAATTAGAACGGCACAAAGAGAACTCTTATAAATTCAATTACATCATACAACTCATACGCGGCAACGTGATCGATTATATTTCTCCCCAAACATCACACACAAAGAAAAATAAAACCACATATCAAATAGTTTTTATTGCCCAGCATCCCATCATCATCATCATCAAATATTTACTTTTCCTACCGAAACAATAATAATCACATTATAATTTACAAACGTAAACGAGTTTGTATCTTCTCAATCCAATTACGGTGTTTTGTCATGTTTCCTTGGTCAGTTAATGCTAATTAGTCCCTCAACTGTGAATATATTTTCGTGATCAAGGGGAATGTTACCTAAGCTACCGGGGATTTCACTGGAAAAATTTTAAAGCAAACAAATAATTATTTCGAGTTGGATTAATGAGGATTTTAACGCTTCAGGTGTGTTATTGTTCAGGGCCGGAGTTAGTAATAAGGTACATAATAGTTTCAGGAAATTTTACAGGAGGTTTAGTTTTACTTCAACTACACACAAAAAAGATTTGTCTTTAGTGGTTGAAACATGCGTAGCCCGTGGCGTAGCTTCAATTGTATCCTTACCTCCCTAGGTGAAAAATAAACTATTATCCCGGATTATAATACAAATTAAAATTTTCTACAGTTTTTTTTTGTTCAAATCTTAGCACAACATGCTGTTCATTAATAACCGTAACAAAAGGGCACTTCCACAGCAATATCAACCCAACAAATAGTATAATACCGTATAATACATTTCCTGTCCCTCTTATTAAATGCAACAATTTCATGTACACACACACTCTTGCTGGGGGTGGGTATTTAGCGTAAAACGTGGTGCGTGTATATGCGCCCATAAACTGTAGATGGAGTGGCGTGGTGTTGGTAAAGGGCCATCAGTAAAGGGTGGTTTCGGTGCAGAGGCAGGGGTTAATGGCAATGTAATGGGCGAGAAGAGATGTGACACACAGTGTCTAAGCTCGCTGGGAACTTTATGATAGCCGTTGGTGTTTTATAATTCAACAACAATGCAAAGAGCTACACACACATACAGCCAACCAACTTACATTCTGTTTATATATTTAAAATGTATTTATTTAGGGGAAAAAAACTGTGCAACATGGAAAAATTTTACTTTTACTTTGTGCGCGTGCTAAAACCAGTTTATGGATATGAGTGCATGGGCGCTTTTGACAGAAATGAAATCCGTGTGTGTGTCGTCAGATGTGCTTGGGTACGGCTGTAAACAGCCTGAAAAATGAGCGAATTATAAAACATTAAACAAAGGCATGGGGCTGGTGTATTATATAATATAAAAGAATAAAGGGTGTTACGTATGCACGTATGAAAATTTTAGCGCCCGTCTCTCAAAAGTTAATTGGGCTTTTTTGTCATAAAATGGATTAAATATCATATAAGTAGTATAATTCATACTAGAGTACAGTACTGTATATTGGAAAGTTTAAAACTTACTAGTGAGAGAATGCTTCAGTGGGCAGGCAAAATAAACAGATAATCTTCTAACCCATCACTACATTTTTAGATACGGTCAGTTATTAAATATTCCTTTATCGTTAATGTTCGAACATCAGTTAATAGTGCCGTTAATATCCGGAGTTTATGGTAGTTTAGATAATTATGCAGACATAACGTAAATGACCAATATTAATATTAATAGTAAGCCAATAATATCTCCTGACTTTGGAGCTGCTAATGTTGCATATCACCATGTTGAGAATATATTTCTAATCCAGAAAAATAACCGACAAAAATGGTTTATTATGATACATTTATTTCAATTTATGATATTTACTGGTTATTATTTATAATCTCCAGCTTACGATGGTAAATATGGTGAATGACGCGTAATTAGAAAGATTATTGTCACCTAACCTCCTCTCAATATACAATATTAAATTATATTTCAAAACTGTAATATTAAGGAATAATTTCCCCACTCGTTTGTCCATTTATCAATTTTAAATTACAAAATAAAGGATGTTAGTCCGATCCTGGCAGACTGTTCATGTTTTTCAACTTTCTGTACAGCCAAAGCCCCCACAGTAGCAGATATAATAAATATTATTGTGACGTTATTTGAAAGCAAATATAAATAAGTGTGTTTGAAATCAGCAAACAAAGCTGTAGTGGATTATGAAAACAGTATACAAACTGGAATATAAATTTCAAAAAGAAAATCATGGAAGGTATTAGTGAGAAAAGTCTGCATTTTGTCGTAACATCAGGTAATGTATCTCTCGCATATTTGTGCACGTCATTAAATGTTCCAAAGCAAATATTTATTGTAGGTAAATAATCCCCTGAGTGTAATTCGTCCTCATCCCTTCAGCTTAGTTTTTGTCAGGACGCTGCACACTTTGTAATAAACATTTCCGTTTCTGTAGAAGAGGATTTATTTATAGGGAAAAAATTAAAGGAAAATCATATTTGATAAATTTAAACGACGCAACTAACTAAACTTAATATTGCGCTTTTTTGCATGAGAAGGCGCCCTAGTTAATTTAATTGCACAGAGTCACGTTCGTGGAAAAAATAATAGCAACTTTCCATCTTTGTCCTTTTTTTATTTTTCTGCAAACTTAACCCTGACGGAAATAATTATTTTACTTATGTACACTACAGTATTATAACTTGTCGTCTGATGTTCCATTAGATTCCTATACCTGAGTACTATTCGCTCAGGTTAACAAGAACAACAACAGCAGCTGCAGCAACAACAAAACAACAAGAATGTAGTTGTTAGAACTGGAGAGCAGACTGGCAGAGAGACTAAGACGATTAAATACCTCCTTTGAGATATCAAGCGGAAGCACTCGTTGATGATAACGGTCAAGCGACTGACCCTCCATCCAGTATCTACTCATTAAGTAGCCCTTGCTTCTGCTCTGACTTACTCTTGCCTCGAGAGCGCACAAATTAACTAATTCTCAATTTACTTTAGTGGAAAATTAATCCGACATTATTTCGGACGGTCTTTCATGTTGGGACAGAACAGACACTGTCGAACTTAATCAACTCACGGTAATTCCGCGTTGGCCAGGAGATTATGACAATATTTTATGATACGGCCACTCCAAGGACTATAAACTGAAAGTTTAGGACGAAGTGGGAGCGGGGGTTAATATTTCGTTTAGTTTTCTAAAAATCTTGACTTGTATATATCATAACAGCCAAGGGTTTAAGTCTAGGATTGACTATAGTAAATTCGTAAAAGGAGGACAGAAATTCAAAAAAATTCAGTTAGAGTATATCTAATAGTAAGTCAGATTTAGTAGTAGATCAAATTTATTACACGCATTATAATCATTGACAAAAATAATTCTGAGACAAATTTTTATTTTCAGTTGATAAATTAGTTTCCCATACTTTCGCAAAATATTGACAAATTTCGTCCGTTTTGTGGTTGTTCATTGTCCACAAATCAATCCATTCACCACATTAATTTGTTTTTCTGGTCACCATCTACTGTGCTGCAGCATGCAAAAGACCCAGAATGATGAAATTGGACGCGCGTCGACGGCGGTGCTGGCGGTTCACCCCGCTGCTCCGATATACGCGCGTTCATGGTAGCGGTTTTGGCTGCGGTTAAAGCATCAGCGCCTGCAGTGTTGCTGAACAAATCATTCCTACGCTTTGCCTGACAAATACATCTGCAGTCATAGTAGACAGCAATTGTCCAATTGTTTCCGGAGTTCACCCAACTGGCTGGATATTGCTATCGCATCGTTAGTTCATGTGGCGATACTCTGGAGGGACGAGGGACAGAGTTGCTGAGTACCGTCATCGACTATTCGCATTGTTGCAATTCTGGGTGTTGATAAGTGTGATGTGGGGTAACTACACCGCCGACCTTTAGACCTTTAAACTAGTGAACATAGCAGGTCACGTAATCTGATCCACAGATAGTCGAAATACTTGCCCTACATCACTCTAAAGTACCAGAATTCTGTGAAAAATATCGAAAAATAAAATTAAGAAAAGTTATTCAGAATAAAAAATTATCCTTCTAATTTTGCTTAGTAAAATGTCCTTCAGGAATTTACTAGATATACAATTATATTATTTCCAAACTAATCCTTCCACTATTCTAATATTACAACTAGGTGTAAACGTTTTAAGGGTGACTAAAAATTAATGAGACTGGCGAAGAAAGTGATTTACAGAACTATTCCACAACATTAAAGTTTCAGGCTGTAGCGAAAGTGAACTCGCTAGAAAATTGAGGCAACATGGAGGTTTACCAGCGACGTTTAGTCGTTTAATATTATAGAGAGATTGTCCTTCAGACAAGGTTATAAAAATTTTAGAATTTGAATCAAGGACATTTGTTAAATAGAATTGTAAACAAAGTTATAACTATAGAAAGCCTGATGACGTAAAAACCAGAATAGGATTTAGGAGCTACGAACCCTAACAACTAAATGTTCGGACAAAAGTAAATTTTTGAAGTATGAAGGAGAAATGGAAATTTTACGCAAATAATTAGTAAACACCTAACAATACAATAAGATATAGCCTTAATAACAATATTATGCATGTAGGAAAATTATTTATTGGATTTAACAATATTTTAACCTTAATAAATAGCAAATTTTAGAAAACGAATTTGCAACTAAATGTTGGGATAATTTTTAATTTAGGACCATTAATAAGAGGTTACGTCTCTTTTTGCTTTAATAGCTGCCTGTATTCCAGCAGGCATTGTATTTATCAAATTTTGGTATAATTCTGGCGTGAAACTGTCCCAAATTTCTTTCTATTTTGGTCTTTAAGTCCACAATGGTTCTTGGTGGATTATTGCGTGGAATACGTTTAATTTTATGCCGAAGAGTTTCAATGACATTTAAGTCCGGACTGGATGAGGGCCATGAAAGCACCTTTATGTCATTTTCACCGAGTTCCAAATCTGTGATTTTTTAAAAACAGTCGTTAGAAAATTATGTCACATTTTTCAAGTTCAATTTTAAAGCTGCGAAAATTGCCTAAAATTACCAAGTAAAAACTTGGGGATTTTTTTGTACATAAAACCAACATCCAGCTTTGCAATAAAGTAAATTTTACCAAAATCCAACCAGCGGTTTCAAAACTGTGATTATTTAAAACAATTTCTAGAAAATTCTATCATTTTTAAAGGTGCAACTTTGAAGCTCCGATAAATGCTTAAAATCACCAAATAAAAACTTGTGTAACTTTTTTGTAAAAAAAAACCAACATCCAGCTTTGCAATAAAGTAAATTTCATCAAAATCCGACTACTAGATCCAACGTTTTGAAAATAATAATTCTTTGTTTTTTTATATAACCAAATGTTGGCATTATAGCAGAATAATCATCAATATGATGGAAGTTAATTTAGATAACTTTTGCGCGTAAGGAATAAAGACCCTCAAATTTACTTTTGTCCGAACATTTAGTTGTTAGGGCTCGTATAAAAAAAGGCGTCTAAACACCTAAATTTAGATTTTTATTTTCGTTTAAGATTCAAAAACTACCCCAACTTTTTAGATATTGTAACAAAATAATATGCCCATGGAATTTCGGGACAATTTCATTTTTAGGCAAATTCCACCGCATATCCACAACAGAAAAACCTACATTAACTTAGAAACACACATTTTTGGCGACAACCTCTATTCATATTATATTATTCATTTCATGCATCAAATATTTTTCATTCCGTGAACATGAAACCAAAACCGGACATGCTCTTTCTTTCTCCCTGTTCGTATACACTACAAGATGTTTGTATATATAGGACTTGACATTTCGTAATATCCCCCAGGACTCCGTTGGAACTTTCGCAAAAAGTCGGTCAGTAGAAATTACTGCTAAAATCAAACTTGTACGCCTAGAAAATAGCTAAATAAAAAATGTGCAAATGGTGATCCATATTTATAATAAAGTACCTACCATTCATATACGATTAAATTTATTCATACTGCATCTATTTATTTGGTTCCATGCTCCAGTAAATTTCTATATAATTGATTAAATCGGATCCATGAGTTTGTGCAGCGTACAATTTTACTATAATTGCACGATTCCGAATGTTAATTTTCTGCGATAAAAATAATAAACGCATTTATATGATTTGTACGCGTGGTAATCGAAATAATTTGATATAATTAATATTAGCGACTGCTTTTTAAAAAGCGAATAGTTTCCAGGATTATGTTTTGAATAATTGTTGACGCACTTTCAAAACAATAAAATGAATATTCCGTTGTTAGAGAATTTATTTTATTGAAAAAATAAAATTGAATACTGCCGCCGCCTCCGTCACCGAGCATCGCCTACTGTTTCACTCGAAGAAACTCTAATATTTATTCTGCAAGTGTCTAGTAAGAAGTTGTTAGTTTACCCAGTGGAACAATTCAAATAATATGAGCGGTAGGGTGTTAAATAGCATTCTATTCTATCCACAAAACCACCATAACTTAACTTCAGGAGTTGGGACAGGTTTACATCATTCATGTTAAAAGCAAGCAACGTTCACAAGAGTAGAAGAAGCTTTGAATATGTGTGTGTGGGCCCGAGCCATTTGCTTCCTTTTGGCTGGAACTTTACCACAAACTTTTGGAAGAGGGAAATACAGCAAACCGTATGTGAAATTATTAAATAAAAAACTTGTAGGTATCTAATTAAAGAGGAGTTCTAAATATATTTCAGAAAAAATTTTCATTAATCAACCAATAAATCTAGCAGTGTAAATTTTTCTTTCGAATATGTGGAATACAGAGTAAGCAGTTTAGATCTACAATAATTTTGAGTCGCCCCGTATTTACTTGCTTCGTAGTAAAATGTGTTTCATTTACAGAAAACTCCCATTTTATGAGCGTTTTTCACAACTCATGAATAGTTAATTAAAACACCGATGGAGTAGAATAAATCAGGAAAAACGTAAAACCATATAGGAGTAGTATATTTAAATTGAAACTACCCCAGCTAAAGCAACAAAACGAATTTAAAGGTTTTCATCATTCCTTGCGCCAAAGAAAAAAAATAATCATCCAACGAATATTCCTAAACAGATTGTTTCTGCTTCAGTAAACTTTAATGGCGCGTGGAAAATAAATTCGTCGGCTTAATTGGTCGATCGAGTGAGTGATTTAAAATTGGTTGCTTCTTGAACCGATATCAGCGCCCAAGAAAACATAATACTTTATAGTTTAAGAGCAATAAATAATTTACGCAGCCTTAATTCGGTTATTTCTCTAATTCTAATTCTTTTACAGAAAAAAGAACAACTTGATTTGCTTCAAAAGAGTGTTTGACAGAAAACGTGCAATAATCACGGTACTTTTCACCCAATGCACGTGAACGATCCGCGTTTTATAAAATAACTTCCTGTTAATATATCGCGATGTGCACGCGATTTACCCATAAATTCTTAAAAACATTTCATACAACAAGCGGCCCCTTCAGGGGATGAATCGATACGCACTTGAACGTGATCAAATTACCCTCTTAAACTCACGGATGTATAATTACCATTGATTTCTAATTAATTTTAAATTATCTTTATAGTGATAGCGTCCGTTGTCTTGTCTTTTTCAGTCCCCCCACAGAAGATAGTCATCACAAATGAATCGGGAGCTTCTTTGACATCTGTTGTTGGACCCTTTCCTGAAGGTGCCTCGTTTACTCTCAGATGCGACGTTTTTGGAGGTAAGAATAAATGATTAATTATTTGGTTTTAATTTTATACCTACGTTATATAACATTTATTCATACAAAACACACATTTACTCGGATACATAACGCAAAGCCTTGCAACACCATCGTGGTAATATACAGTTTTCTCTCCCAGTGCGAGCATTTCCTTGCAAAACTTTTTCTATTCAAATATCCAATGTGATTAATGATTTTTTTCTCAAATAAATGTAGCATTCAGTGAATAATGTTACGAACAAAAATAACATGCAAATGTTCGGCCTGTCATTTATCATTTCTTATTACGATAACCAGTACAATAGATACTTTTTAACAATGAAATTTAATACAGAATTTATCAATTATTATAATGAAGCAGGCTCTACTTATAACCGGAACGTACAAAGTGAGGAAATTTACATTTTCGACGATAATTTTAAAATGTAGAAGGAGCCAAAACATGCAGATACATCACGTTTGGTCTCGTAAATAAATTTATAAAAAAACAAACCGAAATTAGCAGGATTTAAAGTGTTAAAGTTTTGGTGGATGCGCCAGTGTTAAAATTTTATTATTTTTATTATAACTTTTTTACAAATCAAGATATTTGCAAGCTGTTTGCACATTTCTTATAAACAATTATCCATATTTAAAAATGTTTTTTTAAATGTTCCTTCTTTTTATGCAAATTTGGCCCAAACTGAAACACCCTCAAAATGACTTTTATTTACGATATCATGATTCTATGATGATGCAGAACTACAAAAAAGTCTAGAAAACCCACCAGCAAATTCGTTTTTATCTCGACCGTAAATAGAATGACTTGTGGTAAAAGAATCCGTCGGTAAATAAAATAATTTGCGACATATCGAAATTTCGGTACAAAGCAAACGTTATAGTGTTAAAATTTTGGTGGATGCGCCAGTGTTAAAATTTCATTATTTTTAAACTGTTATAACTTTTGTACAAATCAAGATATTTGCAAGCTGTTTCCACATTTCTTATAAACAATTATCCATATTTAAGAATCATTAACATATTTTTGTAAATATTTCTTCTTTTTATGCAAATTTGGCTCAAACTGAAACACCCTCAAAATTTTATTTACGATATCATGATTCTATGATGATGCAGAACTACAAAAAAGTCTAGAAAACCCCCCAGCAAATTCGTTTTTACCTCGACCGTAAATAGAATGACTTGTGGTAAAAGAATCCGTCGGTAAATAAAATAATTTGCGACATATCGAAATTTCGGTACAAAGCAAACGTGGAATTGAATTTGAAAGACGTAAAACAAAATTTAATTCCCATACTTTCATCCGACGAAATGACATTACACAAACATGTATATGTGTGGCACTGTCGACAAGAAGAATCAACAAAGAACTTACTATACCGAATATGTACAAACAAAATAAAATAAAGCTATCAAAAAATGTCAGTGAGTGATATTTGTTGTTGCTTGTTGCTGATCTATAAAAATATTAGCCATCGTTGCGCCTCGACATGTATACTTACTATACATCCAGGCAATTTTCGTCCTTGATGTTTACATAACTGAATAAAACATACGTCTAACATTTACACGAATATTTCCCGCAAAGTATTTTTCCAATTACTACGACGGAAACTGTGTACCACATCATCCTGGTACATTTTATCAATACCTATAAACGAGGAAATGTTTGCACAGGCCAGATTAGAACCGTAACTGTTTTATTATTTGTAAAGAAAAGAGCATCCAGTTATTTGCTTTGCTAAGTAAATACACTTAGTAAAGGGTCTTAGGAAAAACAGCATCCGGAAAAAATTAATTTCGTTTGATGTTTGTGCTACCAGTTGAAGGGAAACATGCACACAATTTATTCGAATGCAGGAACGTAAAAAAATAGCAAATATAAACTCGATTGGAAACACTTGGAACAATAATTAGTGGACGCGCAAAAATTATTCTGATGTAGATGTAGATCCGGGTATGTCTCTAAACTCCCTTAAACTGTAAATATTAATGGAATTATAATTCTAATCAAAATATTAATAATTAAGCAGTTGTAGACTAGACAAACTTTCCATAAAAACTCCATGTCCACTAACTAACTACCTCCCCTCCCCAATATAATTTATAAAATAATAATAAGCAACTCCAAAACTTTATTATTCAATAATTTTCGCATACTAAACTACAACAAAGTGTTCCTAGCGTCAACTTTGACATAACACTTTAAAACTTCCCGGTACATAATCGAATTAAATATTTTACGA
The DNA here is from genome assembly GCA_963942485.1 of Pediacus dermestoides. Lineage (NCBI taxonomy): Eukaryota > Metazoa > Arthropoda > Insecta > Coleoptera > Cucujidae > Pediacus > Pediacus dermestoides. Next base: position 11,632,138 of record OZ012629.1, read on the forward strand.
GGCAACACATGTGTGAAAGGTAATTGGTCCAAAAGCACCTCCAGTTCAGCCAACCTGCCATGTGCTATTAATTATTAAGAAGCACAACATAACGACCAAATGCAAGAACAACCCAAATTACGCAAAGTAAATATAAAGTTGCATGCATATATGCAGGGCCGTACTGGTAATGGTAATAAGCATAAATCCTTTCTGCCTTATATGCTTTTCTGCACCTTGTGACAGACACTAAAACCGGATATTAATTTAACGTCATCAATGTCCTTTCACATGGCGCATTCTTCTATTTACGGGTGACTGACTGGGTCTTAATATATGAGTGACAGGAACCGGATGCATATTACCTTTTTGGATAGCTACTACATATTTTACTATATCTATATTAAAATTCCTTTCCATTCTCGTGATAGCACACATATCACCCTGGCTTCAATTCGACTTTTATGTACACATAAAATTTCATTGGGATTTTCTGGTATGTCGCGTTTCAATTTGGAATTATAAGTAAAAAAATCTAATGGAAGTTGTTTGTGTTGTAGATAAGTGAGTCAGAAAAAATTTGCATTAAAGTTATGAACAGCAATTAATTTTGCTTTTAACTATTTACACACGCGTTCTGGCTGTTCTGCGTGTTCTCTCATTTAAATTTTTTGCTAACCGAAACCAAATTGCTTTGAACTACAAGAAAAAATCGTCTAGTGCCGCCCTCCACCTACATCACACTAATTGCAAAGTTGGTTAAACATCATCAGACATCAGACCTCAGACAAGATGCTTTTAAACAATTTAAAACCAGACTGCGACTAACCCTGCGACTGAAAATCCGAGATTGCCCATATTATATATGAAAGAGTTAAGCAAGAGATCCTTTCCTGGGGGTATGCGTCAGACCTGGCTGGCAGTTGGGGCCAAACTCTAGGGACTAGTTTCTCAAAACTTTTCTATTTAAAGCACCTACAGAAAATGTCGACGGCTGCCTGCCTTCCTGTCTGCCTCTGCCGTTGGCTACACATGGGGCCTTGATAGATAGGGAAGGACACTTTAATTTTCAACTTAGTGCTTTTGCTCGTGTGTCCGGCTCCGGTCCAGTCCAAAGCCCCCCGGAGTTTACAATGACGAAAGAGTGTTATTTATCTGAAGGAGTTCGGGCATTAGCATTATTTTTGGTTTGGGGTCAAGGTCAATATGGAATATCTGGTAATGAAAACAACCATGATTTTTCTTTATAAACGAAATTATTTCAGGGTTAAATCAAGCATTACTTTTTCCAAAATTTTAAGGTAAAAATGTTAGGTTAGATTATTAAAATTCTTCAATTAATAAAAATCATGTTTTTTTAATTCTACACAAAATAAACCCTCTTCCACATTTTTATCTAAAAATAGGTACATTTCAGTGGGTACTAATCCTGTTAACAACTTGCTCCCTTCACGCCTTAGATAATGTCATTCCAGATCAATATTTTTTCTCCCACAGTAAAAACTGTAAGCAACAAAGTTTCAAGGCATAAGATTAAAAGCGACGTAGCTCCATTTCGCAGTATAAATTTACGCAACCAATCCCCCAAACTCATAATCAAATTCAATACTGATACCCGTTGAAACATTTTTGACGTTTAATTTTTGGGAACAACTCTCTAAGGAGAACACATTTATCTCGTGTGATCCAAAAAAATGAATTAGGGTCTGCTAAAGTATAACACTACTTTCAATGCTCAGTTCCCCAAACGTGGTTTAAAATAATAATTAACTATGCTCTGATTAATTAGAAAAATAAGCCAATGAGAACAATAATTCAATGTTTATTTGACGTTTGTGGTATCGGAGATAAAATGTCTCTAATAATGAGTAATTTGAGTTCTATTTTTATAACCTGCTATTGTATGATATTGAAAATTCTTTACAAATAAACTGCCATGAACATTGCAAATATACCAGGTCAGGACAATAGCAGTTTCAATGCACCGCCCAATTAAAAATAAACTACTGCATGTACGCTTCAGCAAACATTATATTTCCATTGTAATGCACTCGATGAATAAACCATCACAATCAAAAGTTATATTTAGGATTACTCAAGTTCTCCCAAACGAAGCTCATAAATAAAAGATGGATGCGAGTATATTGACCGTGGTGGTAGTGTAGTTGTGTCTCTGTGTGTTTATTTACGTAATCAATTTACAAGAACAATGGGCGCTTAAACCCTTCCGAAATATCATCTGATAACAGTTATTTATAGACGTTAAGGGCGCCCAAATAAATTATTTTTACTTATGGAAATCTGTGAAGCACATAAATTACAATCCCCAAATGTGCATGTGGGTTAGCACATTATTTTCTCTTAATGCAGTTTGGAAAGTATTCCCGAAGGGGTACAATATGCTCTAGGATAGTAGTTGAGCTAAAATAGTTCGAAGCTTTCATGGTTTTGGTCAATAACATCACATTGAAGGGATTTTCCGGTTTTGACAACTTGCAGATGTAAACAGAGATAAGAGTTGTACACTTCGTGTGATATATTACATATTTTTCTTGTAGTGTTCATGCAGTTTGGTAAAAGTTTCTGGTGTTTTGCTGAGTTAGTCTGGATTTGTAAATGTTTTATACAGGGTGTCCCAGTTTATATCGTCAGGATTTCACCAGTCGATAGTTTAGCGAAAATTAAAGGTGGTTTGTCTAATAAACTATGGTCGAATGTTGCTTCCTTTTTGATGTACAGGGCATTAAAGAAAATAAGTTATTTTAAATAATTTGCTATAAATCAATAACAAAAAAAGTTAGTCTTCTGAAATTTTGCATAGATCTTTTTTTTTGTATTCTCTTATTAATAGTGGTGGCAATTATTTTATTTAGAACACAGAGGCGTGCGTACGGGTTTCTTCAAAAACATTTTATTGAATAAAACGTACACCACTAGTTTTTTTTGCAGTACCAATATGCAGAAAGTATTTTCCATTCAATTTAGAAACTTTTTTGTATCTTACAATTTCTTGATAACTTAACTTTTTTTTTCTTATTTATTAAAGAGGTTCTTCCCTATTAGATTTCCGAAAAAAGCATCAGTACAAAGTTGTAGAGAAAAATATTTCCTACAACTTTCCTTTTAATATTTTTTGGATATTGTCAATATTTAAAAAGATATTCAACAAATAAGTTGCAAATTTTAGGGAAATTTTTCTCTAGTTAGGTACTACTTACTACTACTACTTACTACTCTCTCCCCAAAATTTTCAACTTATTTGTTGAATAACTTTTTAAATATCGACATTATCAAAAAAAGTTTAAAAGATAAGTTGTAGGAAATATTTTTCTTTACAACTTTGTACTGACTCTTTTTTTCGAAAATTTAATAAGAAAAAAGTTATTCAATAAACAAAAAATCCAACCCTTAATTGCCCTGGTGAAGGAAGGGCGGGGTCTACGAATACACAAACTCAGTTTTAAACTTTCAGGGTGACCCTCTAGAAGATTCTACAAAAATTGGTTGTAGGGTAAAAAAAGTCTATTTGAAGCCTTTTTTTCTCCCTTATTTACTGTACTATTAGGTTATTTTGAGTTAAGTTATCAAAAAATTATAAGATACGAAAAAGTTTCTAAATTGAATGGAAAATACTCTCTGCATATTGGTGCTGCAAAAAAACCAGTGGCGTACGTTTTATTCAATAAAATGTTTTTGAAGAAACCCGTACGCACGCCTCTGTGTTCTAAATAAAATAATTGCAACCATTATTAATAAGAGAATACAAAAAAAAATCTATGCAAAATTTCAGAAGGCTAACTTTTTTTGTTATCGATTTATAGCAAATTATCTAAAATAATTTATTTTCTTTAATGGCCTGTACGTCAAAAAGGAAGCAACATTCGACCATAGTTTATAAGACAAACCACCTTTAATTTTCGCTAAACTATCGACTGGTGAAATCCTGACGAAATAAAATTATTTTTAAGAAAGGAAACAATTTAATTATTATTTAATCAGGAAATTATTTTTTCTTGATTTGAACAATTTTTTCTGTGCGGCAGATAAAAGGTTTAAGACATAAACAAGTAAACTAAGCTGAAGTTGATGCATCCAGATTCCTCCAGATGCTCCAAAGGATATTCCCTCTTTTTCTTCTGGGCTATGATTTTAATAATTCCATTTCCAGTTGATTTGTCAGTGAAGTAACGCGCGGTGGAATTTTCCAAATAAAACCAACTGGAAACTTTGTGTAAAGTTAAAAAAATTAAACTCGTTAAAATCAGAAGAAACAGCTCAAGTTTCCTTTTTCTTTAGTAGGGGATTACATTTAAAATACAAGAAAATACACTTTGTGCTATACTGTTATACAAGCTACAAAAGAGCGGGACTGTATAGTTTGTAGGAAAAAGAAGCGAACGGTCTCCGGGGATTTTGTTTGCAGATGTTTACATGCAGTTACTGCCACATTTATATATTTTAAAACTACTTGGCAATTTCAACTGGTGGGTTCGGTTCGTTCTAGATGGAAAAAATAGTTAGTAAAATAACATCATGGATTTATGGAATAAACAACTAGCAATAAATAACAAACATTCCTTTAATCAGAATTCCGTTGTATACCAAAACATGAAATTGCTTGAAGGTCAACCGATTCTAACTAGGGTAAACAGACATTAATATCTGACAATACAGCCCCTATATCTTGCAAGTTAATCAGTAAATCCTAGCGGGTGTTCAGTCCATACGGTTCTGCCACAGAACATCGCCATGTACATCATAATTCATCTCAACTACGTCATTGATCTCTACAAAAACCAAACAGCGACTATACAATAGACATCGAGTTTTTATTTGTAATAACATGACACTGGAATGGTTTTTTTTAGTTGTGTATGTGCGCACGCTAGCAATAATAACGAAAAGAAAACTTGGAACTTGTCTATCCATAGCTCGAGTTGTCAACTGAAATGAACTGAAACTTAAAGTTGGCTTTATCAGCATTGCGGCACGGCTAGAAAATCCCAAACTCCCGTTTAAAACAAGTTTGCTAAACTCCCAGTTATTATTATTGTTTAGTTTCTCCCCAATGGCAAAGTAAAGCATATTTAAAATTACGTTATGTTAGTTAGGTACGAGTATCATAATCGCGATGGAAAATTGCACGTGATTTTTTTGAATTGAAAGGCTTAAGTGTGGGTTGATTCAGATTAAACACTGGAATATTGCGCACATGCTTTATTATGTATTTAATCGTGTTATTTCGTGTATTCTTGGTATTTTGCTTGCATGGAAACTACGATCTTGAAACAATTTAACAAATGGAACTGCTCTGGATTAAATTGAACTAACTTGTCATCTTGAATGTTGGTACATTCTCACTCTGTCGTCCGTGCTGTTCTATACTGTTGTATAAAAGCGTCTTTTCTTGCATAATATGTGGGGAAATTCTTATATTTATTTTATATTTAGGCAGATACTTTGTTAAAATATACCTACCCAACCAAAGGGAGTTTTCGCATAGCGTTTATACAGGATGTATCAGTTTTAATCGAGCAAACTGTAATGGTACATTCTCCTAGTCGTCCTGATTCGGAAAAATATATATTATATACATCTACCTCGATTCCTAAGAAAGATACAGGGTGTTGAAGTTTACAAGAAAAAAATCTCTTTTTTGCAATAACTTCTATAAAAAAGCTTGGATTCAAACAGAATTTTGCATGCCTGCCCTCCTCCCTAAGGACAATTTTATGAAGATATTTTCGATTTTGGGGGGGCAACAGTGGCGTGCAATTCGGCCACATCTCAATTATTTCAAAGAAAAAGCATGCCACTGTAATTTTTAAGAAATATTTTTGTCTATTGAATTCCTTGTTCAATTTGGAGTAAACTTTTCTTTTACAGAACAAAAATTGAAGTTTTAGTGCCAGAGATAATTAGTTTTTTCGAAAGAAGTGCCAACTTGAAATTAGTCACAAATCAAATAGGAAATTTATTAAAAAACAAAAAGTAACAAAAAATAATTAAAAAATTACAGTAACAGTTCAAAATGCAACCCGCCAGCCTCGATGCATTTCTGACAACGACGAACTAATGAATTAACAGCATCTGTCATCATTCCCGGATTTTTTAGTAATTTCAAGTTAGCACGTCTTTGGAAAAAAATAATTATCTCTGGAACTAAAACTTCAATTTTTATTCTGTAAAAGCAAATGTCACTCCAAATTGAACAAGGAATTCGATAGATAAAAATTTTTTTTTTTTAAATTACAGTGGCATACTTTTTTCTTTCAAATAATTGAAATGTGACCGAATTGTACGCCACTGGTGCCCCCCCAAAATAGAAAATATCTTCATAAAATATTCCTTATAGGGAGGAGGACAGGCATGCATTTTGTTTGAATCCAAGCGTTTTTATGGAAGTTATTGCAAAAAAATAATTTTTTCTTGTAAACTTCAACACCCTGTATCTTTCTTAGGAATCGAAATAGAGGTATATAATATACATTTTTCCGATTCAGGACGACCAGGAGAATGTACCATTAAAGTTTGCTCGATTAAAACTGATACACCCTGTATAAAATGTTAAACCATAAAGTCATGTGAAAAATATAGTACTACTTTCGGTGTGTACTATTCCCCTTGTAGTTAGGTTAGACAGACTTCAATAATTAAATATAATTAAAGTTTTATAAACTTAATAAAGATTTTTTAAGTACACAAAAGGGTCTATTCTGTAAGCAAAATGTTAAATTTTAACACCTGTTGATTTTTTTGGTCTCTTTTTAACTTATTAAATTCTCTCTTTGTTTTCCTGTTTAGCCGACGTTAAAATTTAACATTTTGCTTACTAGACCCTAAAGTCTATAATTAGATAAATTAACTTATTACTTTCCAATATAGCAAATTACAAAAAATCCGATTATTTTTCTAAATTTTGTAATAAAAGTTTTGAAGGACACAAAATCTAAAATTTCAGAAATTTTAAACTGGGCAATAAAATGCGGATTTTTAGACGGATTTTCATTCTGTTTGAATTTTTTGATATAAAACTAAATTGACTTTTCGTAACAAAGCAAACCACAAGGAAATCTGTCCACTTTCTAAAATTTTATAGCAATTTCCAGGACATAAAGCCTAAAATTGTACACATTTTAAAATTAATAATAGGAAAAAAATTCAGAATTTTACTGTATACACAATAAAAATGGAAAAAGCGTGGCAAAGAAATAAAAACATTAATAATTAATGTCGTATTATGATACAAACCATAACAAAACTTGTCTACTTTTCTAAGTTTTAAAATAAGAGTTTGAAGGAAACAAAGTCTAAAATTTTAGAAATTTTATAAAGTAAGTCTGTAGAATGCCTGATCATACTTGTGCTATCCACGTTTTATTGAAATGAGCAGATATTGGTCCAAAATTTGATAGAAACCCATCATGTGTAATGTGTTTTGTAACGATTTAGAATTACCTACTTACAGTGCCGTAGATCACTGAAAGTTTCCTTGGGAATATTTGGGAAGTTGTGGGTGCAAAGAAACATCCGGATAATACCGAAGCGAACTGATTTACGGTTAACTTATTGCATTTTGAGGGGAAAATATATTTTTCGGCAGCAAACATCTAAATCGGATAGAGAGACGAAGTGGCAATTCGAAATGGAACTTTTTGTTTTGCGATGAACTCGTGTTCAGTGCAAACATTGTATTCGCGTCAAGATTGCTTGAAACTGATAAAAGTCATAAAAGTTAAATCAAGAAACCAGCAAAGTAAAAAATTATCTGAATAAAAACCTGACGTGGCGCGAGTATTAGGATAAAGAGGGAACGCGCGGGGCGGCAATAGGACACAAAATGGAAAACAGTCACTGTAAAATCAATCTCCCGCAATAAAAGCAAATATAAAATCTTGATTGTTCAAAGTTTTGGTTCCGCCGGCACCGCCGTCGCCCGGAGTCGACTCGTCGAACACAGAAGATAAAGTTTTTGCGGAAACTTTTCCAGTGACTGGGAAATGGCAGCATACAGCAGCTAGCAGCACCATTCACAAAGAACACATCTCTTGCAATGGCTGACTGATTAACATCGTTGTTTTGTTCTCTCATTAGTCTCTCGAGTAATCTGGATGCTAAGTTTGGGAATTATGGGGCAAGAGTGTACTGTACCGGTCCCTGGCAAGGGCCACTCTCTTTCTCACTGAGCTGTGTTCACTAGCGCCCCCAGGGAGATTTACTCTAACATTATCTTAAACTTTAATCAGTCATTTGTGCTTTTAATTTAGACTTACTTTCGGTGCGCTTTCAAATTTTTTCTGAAGACGCGCGCGCAAAACGGCTTAACGTGCCACACTTTATTAAAAATATGGCCTTTCAACGCAAAAATTAAATTACTTTACACAGGTAAATCACCCCCCTAACACCACTATTTAATACACAAGATAAATGCGACCAGCCTGCCATAAAATGGTAATTATGTCGACACGCGCACTCTATTTGCTTGCATCCTCGCTCAACCCGGACGCCGCTCTTAAAAACTAGAAGAACTTTTCCACGGTTATTTGTCAGGGTAATTTATGTCAAGGTCTTCGTGAAAGGAACTGGCTTATTTGAAAATTTTAGGGTAGATTATTACATATAATATAAATCCTGACACAGTCTGAAAATAACGTGACAACTCATGACTTAAACTGGGAAAGATCTTGGCGTTTGTTTTTAGTTGAACTGTAAATTTTTAAATCTGTAGCTTACGTTAAACTGTTAGTGACACATTTGCAGCACCATAATTTTGGCGAGTATGGATCATTTCTTACGATCAAATGTAATTTCAATTAAAAATTATATTGTTGTTATTAAATGTTAAGTGATAAAGGTGGATTTATTGCAAATACACCAATTAATATGAGGATAGTGCCATAAATCAAAAACAATAAAAGAGAGCTAAAATTATTACTACATTAAATTTTACAGATTCGTTTGTGCTCTCGCTTGTTTTTTTCTCTAATTATCCAACACAATTTTTAACAAAAATTGTTTTTTATAAATTTTAAAGTAAATATTGTGATATATCTACAAGCGAGTGATATATTTTGTTGTTGAACATTTACTGAAGATCCAGCAGGAACTGACAAATTTCCCACCATGACAATGTGCGTCTATTATCGATTTTTGACGTAGTTTTAATCACAACATATATTTGGCGTCGTGAAATTTGATTACGTTTTAAATTTTATTACGCCATTAACAAACGTTTGTTCCGAGAGTTGAACTGAATGGGGATTTAGAATAGCGATGTTCTACAAAAGCAAAACCATTCATTTTAGCAACTTATGTAATGAACAAACCGCACATCCACCACACACACATACACACACCTGTCAGACAGTAAAAGCTGTTTTTGGTCAGAGTAATTCGTTTGTACTATTAAAGTAAATCCGTGGAAAAATACAAATAGGTAATCCGAACGCCTTTTTAAGTGGATAATACCAACTGGGCAAAGCCCCAAGTATATTTCATGTGAGCTTCCCCTGATTTTTTTTGCGTTACAAATGGACGGTGTTCAGGAGCAAATCAGTTAAAAGCTACTTATTTTGATTGGGGGTGTGCAAAAACAAATTTCAAGTAAAGCGTCGGATTTAATTGTAATAATCATCAATCAGACGATGGGGAAATTGGCCGGAGAGAAAATTTGGGAAAAAAGCAAAAGGTCCAAGGGACTAAGTAACAAAAATAAATGGAATTTTACTGGACGTGCCGGGGTTTATTTCTACGTACCTACAACATCAATCATTTCAGTACAGGTATTCAATAAAATATTTGATTCTTAAGGACATGTGTAAATTAAGACAAAAATTGGGTAAAATAAGTGAGGTTCTGTGTGGTTGAAATTTTGGCGGATGCGCCGGTGTTAAAATTCAAAACTTTGTAACTGGTGAACCAAAAAAGTGCCTTACAAATATTTACTATACTTTAGTAACATTTGGTTCTCTTATTAAATCAGGAAAAAAATTGGAAAAAATATTTCAATTTTTACACCACAATAATACAATTACACCCAAAATTTTACTTCCAATTTTTGTGATGAATTTTATAACCAATCCAATACCATCGCAGATTAATTATTACACGAAATTTAATACTGTCGATTTGGTTTTCATACATTACATTTTTGGTGGATGCGCCGGTGTTGATAAATATGCTTATCTAAATTTTATTATTTTTTTCAGCTCGACCACCACCAACAGTATCATGGAAACGCAACGACATCGTCGTGAGCAACGACAGCATCATATTGCCCAGCGCCGGAACAACACATGTCCGCAGCGAACTCCGGGTAACAGGTTTGGGCCGGCGTGACGTACACTCAGAGCTTACCTGCGAAGCGAAGAATACCCCCGCCGCGACGCCTCTAGCGGCCACTCTCCACGTCGATATGAACTGTAAGCAGCCATTTTAAACCGCCCCCACCCACTTTACACTTTTTTTCCATCCTAATCTTATCCACGTTGCGTCGTCACAAACAATTTTCTCCGGTGTTGTGATATTTTTGTTTAGTGGCAAAAAAAATCCAATTTTTCCTTCGGCTAAAATGACAAACAGCCGCTGCCATCAATAAAACGCATTATGATATGTTTGTTCAAATTTGTGTGTCACCTTAAAATATTGCATTATCAGGTGACACTTTGTCGCAAGCAAACAGAAAAGGAGAATGTAAACAAATAGCACGCCGCCCAGCACCTTTTCAACAATAACCCGTTTAGCTTGTTTGTGCAACTGAAACTTATTTTCGCTATCTTTTAATGTAATAAAGTCGGCAAAGGCTGCGGTTGCTGCAGCAGACAAGATATTGTGTTTAATAACCAATGGGAAAATTGTTGCAGCTTTTTTGGGATTTATTTGTCTCACTCATCAAGATATGACTTGTATTTTGTATCAGCCTGAAAGCCGCGTGTACATTCCATTCCGTTATCTATCTATTCATTTTATTCCGGTTAATTATGCAGTAGTTAAAAATCTTTAATGTTATTTACTCCGCGCACAGCTTTTAGTATTCATTCCAAGAGAACAATTCCGTTTAATTTGAAACAATTATGCTTTGTGAGCTTTCTGTGTTATGACAGTTGCTATCTATGTGGTTTTAGCATGGATGAAATATTTTTCGTTACATTATTATTATTATTATATTTACAACAAAATTATTTCAGTGAAAGCTGCAACTATTTTATAGTTTTAAAATTGCTAGGTTTAACTGGGTTATGTGCAGAAATATGGGAAAGTTTGTGGACGGTGAAAATATCTTGAAAATCCTTGAGGATCCCAGAGGAAATTATTTATGATATTATTGTCGTAAAAGTAAAAGATTTCAGACAATTTGGGGAAAAGTTAAAAATTAAGAGGATTTCACGTAAAAATTCTATATACTAATTACAGCATTTCTAAGAAATCCTTTCCATAAAACCGGATATTTTGTCTACAATATTTTACAAACAAACCTTCTTTCGCAAATTGAAGCCTTTTTCACCATTTCGTTGAAATTTTCTGGTTATTTAATTAAACGCACCGGACTATATAATAAATAATATAATTCATAATTATACGTATTTACAACCAATAATATTTATTAAAATGAAAAATCATTTTTACTCTTCACTAAATAACAGAATATTATATTTCATTCCGCATTAATTATAATTTTGCCCAAATTCGCTAATAATAAATAATTTAATGAACAACCAATTAATAATAGTTATCCTGCCAATAATTTTTAAGTTATTAAATTATGAAATAATCCACAAATACATTGTTAAAAGGGATACGGTTAATTTTTTGAATTAATTATCCAAATATGAGTTAATAGAATTTTCCATAAATTTTATCCATGCTGATTTAAATTAAACGCAAATACTAAAATATTATTTTAGAGCCAAGATTCATTATTTCCCATTACTTTCAATTCGCAGTTATGATGACTAAAAATCATTACAAAATTTTATGTTGCTAAGTAACTTTAATTCCTGAAAGCGAATGCATAAAATTCTTGTAAAATTCAAAAGCCAAACGTTCCCAATTACAATAGGCAACGATATATTTCAGACGTCAAAGAACAAAATCTCCTCATGTTCGCTATGCATTGAAAAGGTTTTTTCCTATTCGTTTCAATGAATGTTGCAAGGAAAGTTCTGTTTGGTGTACAGTGACATATTACTTTTATTACAGTCGGTCCCTTGGATGTAAAGATACTGGGAGCCAACCAACCTCTTTCAGCGGGACGAAGATATGACTTGCTGTGTCAAAGTTCAGGCTCGAGGCCCCCGGCTAGTATAACATGGTGGAAAAACGGACAACGTTTTGAAAGAACTAAAGATACGGTAAGAAAACGACTTTTCAGTTTCACTCTACTATGTATAAGTCATTCAAAAAGTTTGTTCTGACAAAGCTTTAGAAAACATGTTTCAGTTTGTGATGTATTAATTGATTTGTTTTACATTACAATTTTACTGGCGTAGCGTGAAATCCAGCACCACAGCACTAAGTTTTATATTGTTTCATTGTGTTGTACATTTGGTAGGAAAATCGATGATAATTATTATCGGAATCATTTTAACTAAATTTGCGCCAGCGTCCGATAATAAAAATTGTGGGATTGTAACAATAAAATTCTATTCTGTCCTCATAACAAAACACAAATGGCTCTACATGATTAAATCAAACGATTTAAACCGTGTCCAACAGAATTAGAGCTACGTGTAAATTTGTCTCCGCTATCGTTATGCCGCAACAAGAACAAACACAAAATTCCAACTGTACAATAATAAATGTTATTATATTTGCACTGTTGTGTTTCAGCTGACATATCAAAAAAACAATGTTGGTTTTTTTTTTGTTGAAGTAAAGGATAAATATTTTACGGCGCCGTGTTGTTGTTGCTGTTTTAAATTGCAAATTGCAAATAACAGATAATTTTTGATTGCGTTATAAAATATTTTGTATATTCATACAGAATTTTTCTATAATATTTGGTTTTATGGTTATGAATTCTGAAACCGTAAAATGGAGGCGTTATTAACAGCTTAAACAAATTCTGGTGTTTTATGTCTTAGAAGGATGTAATAATAAACTAGAAAATGTGAAAAAATTCACGATTGAGAAAATATTATTATATTATACAGGGTGGGACATGCTTTACCTGTAAATACTTGGCCTAAAGCTAAGACGATTGACGCAAAAAGTTGTTATACTAAAATGCATAAATAAAAAGTTATGGGCGTTTGAAGTTTCAGAAAAAAAATAATTTTTGGTAATAACTCCTAAACTAATTGAGAAGAACCGATTCTTGGTAGTTGCTAATGAATACCAAAGACCTTTCATTTGTGAAAATTTTGTTGAAATCAAACTTTAACAAAATGGTTTTTTAAAGTAAGTAAAGTGTTTAACCTTCTGGAACTTTTTGTCCTTAAAATTTTAATTATAAAAAAAATTGCATTTAATAGGCAATTTAATTTGGAAACTTTTTCATCTCTTATAAAATTTTGATTAAACGCACTGTGAAGCTTTAAAAAATTAAAAACTAACAGCATGTTTTTACTAATTTTCAAAAAAACGGCATCAAGTATGCTGAGATTTAAAATTTATTGACAGAAGACGGAGCTCCAACACATAATGCACGTCCTGTGCGACATTAGCATATTGGCAATCAGTCACCTATCCTCAACGATGGATTGGTAGAGGCCCTGACGATGACGCTTCTGTAGCTCTTCTTTGCATTGAAAATCGAATTTTTTTAAAATATAAACTGCCTCTCGAACTTCATTGGCGTGTTGAACGATTCTCCTTCTAAGCTCTTGAAGTGAAGGAATAGGTGTTGCATACACTTTTGATTTTAAATATCCCCAAGAAAATAATTCAATTGCGTTTAGGTCAGGAGAACGAGGAGGCCATGCAACAGGAGCGTCAGGACCTCTACCAATCCATCGTTGAGGATAGGTGACAGATAGCCAATGTCGCACAGGACGTGCGTAATGTGCTGGAGGTTCGTCCTCCGTCAGTAACTTTTAAATCTCAGCATTCTTGATGCTGTTTTTTTGAAACTTAGTAAAAACATGTTGTTAGTTTTTAATTTTTTAAAGCTTAACGGTGCGTTTAATCAAAACTTTACAAGAGATCAAAAAGTTTCTAAATTAAATTGCCTATTAGATATATTTTTTTTTATAATTAAAATTTTTAGGACAAAAAAGTTCCAGAAGGTTAAACACTTTACTTCTTAAAGTTTGATTTCAACAAAATTTTCACAAATTAAAGGTCAGCAGAAACAATTTTTCTGTTTTTTGCCATAATATACAAAAGTTAAATTTTTTGGAAAAGTTTACTTCCGTTTATGGTTCACTCTTCTGTCTATGATACTCTTCCTTTTATAATAATTGTAGCTAAATTTCTATCTTTTTTTAATTACCAGATATTATATTAATAGTAATGGCAATGCATCCCTTTTTCATTCAGTTTTCTGTGGTGGAATTTGGAGGCTCCCGATTTTCAATTTCGATAATAATTATTACGATTTTTAAATCGAGGAAACTTTGGCTATGATTGGTAATTCCGTCGTTAGTTATCAAACTTTAAATTGCTGTTATTAAACTGAATGCAGAAAATCAAGCTTTTTTTCCAACTAAACTTTCATTGATTTACTTCGATAAGTTTCCAAGTGTAAAAAAACGATATTTTTTAATCTAGTCCTAATATTATATGGGGTTTCAGCAAATGACGAAAAGCACCCAGTATAAATTTATAGGTATGAATAAAAAATATATTGAAGGTCATTTGAAGTAAGTGGACCATTAAAAAAGGGTTCCAACTTATTTGATTTGAGTTTTATTTCATAAAACACGCTCAGTCAGTTAAATAAAACCGTCGGTTTGACCACCAGCAATGGTTGGCTGTTTGAATATAATCCGTGGGGTGGATGGGGGTTTGCGCGAACAGCCAACAGAGAACAAAATGATGATATAATGTAGAAAAGCTATTTTGTATATGGCCCAATAACAATAAACCTCCGATTGTAAAACCTGGCTTTCACTCAAATCTGTTTACGAATATCAATCAATAAATCTGCAAACCGTGTCAGAATATTAATATATAAAAGGTTCCAACATTAATGCACTAGAATAATATAATACCGCACACATTCAGTTACAGAAAATATCCTATGCATATAAATGAGGCGTCCTGCATCGCATTTCTGGATATTCATAGATTTAAACACCCACACACTCGGACTTTAGTACTAGAATTAATATCATATTTGCCAGAACTGTACCCAAAAATTGTCATATATAATTTACTACATAGCATTTCTAAAGTTGCAGTTTCACAAACTAATCTGCACCTTAGTATCTCAAAATATTCGTTCCTGTTCTTAAAGAAATAATTGTGGAAATGGTACATTATATTAAGAACATTTTGGAAAATTATTGTAATTGCTGCAGTCTGCAAGTTAAGCGTGATGCATACAAATTCTGGTCAACTATAGGAGCGCCCATTTGTCTGATTGTCAGCTGTTCTAATTGTCCGTCGCTTCACTGGGGAAACAATTCTGGCACACTGGCTGAAACCCAAGAATTTCCTCTCTGCGAATTTTCTCTAGAAACTTCAGATTTCACCGATTGTGACAGTTATTTCTGCAACGAAATAATATTACAAAAGAGACGACGCTGGTACATTCAATATCATATCTCTCACGCTCTTAGTTTATGTAACGTAAAGTACCTACACGTACTTCTGTTACAATGCAAGAGCTAGACTTACCCGCCTTTGTGACATAATTTTTCTAACACAGAACACAATTATGGGGAGTTGTTGGCTTGGATAAACAAAGGGTAATGTCCTGTTTTAGTCCGGATGACGTATAGGCAAGGCACGATTGGGAACAATTGCGTCATGGTATCACAGCAAAGTTGGTTATACAGGGTGTCCCAGTTTATATCGTCAGGATTTCACCAGTCGATAGTTTAGCGAAAATTAACGGTGGTTTGTCTAATAAACTATGGTCGAATGTTGCTTCCTTTTTGACGTACAGGCCATTAAAGAAAATAAATTCTGAAATTTTGCATAGATTTTTTTTTTGTAATCTCTTATTAATAGTGGTTGCAATTATTTTATTTAGAACACAGAGGCGTGCGTACGGGTTTCTTCAAAAACATTTTATTGAATAAAACGTACACCACTGGTTTTTTTTGCAGCACCAATATGCAGGGAGTATTTTCCATTCAATTTAGAAACTTTTTTGTATCTTACAATTTCTTGATAACTTAACTTTTTTTTTCTTATTTATTAAAGAGGTTCTTCCCTATTAGATTTCCGAAAAAAGCATCAGTACAAAGTTGTAGAGAAAAATATTTCCTACAACTTTCCTTATAATATTTTTTTGATATTGTCAATATTTAAAAAGATGTTCAACAAATAAGTTGCAAATTTTAGGGAAATTTTTCTCTTACTACTACTACTACTACTACTTACTACTCTTTTCCCAAAATTTTCAACTTATTTGTTGAATAACTTTTTAAATATCGACAATATGAAAAAAAGTTTCAAAGATAAGTTGTAGGAAATATTTTTCTTTACAACTTTGTACTGACGCTTTTTTTCGAAAATTTAATAGGAAAAAAGTTATTCAATAAACAACAAAATCCAACCCTTAATTGAGGGCTAATGAAGGAAGGGCGGGGTCTACGAATACACAATCTCAGTTTTAAACTTTCAGGGTGACGCTCTAGAAGATTCTACAAAAATTGGCTGTAGGGTAAAAAAAGTCTATTTGAAGCCTTTTTTTCTCCGTTATTTACTGTACTATTAGGTTATTTTGAGTTAAGTTATCAAAAAATTATAAGTTACGAAAAAGTTTCTAAATTGAATGAAAAATACTCTCTGCATATTGGTGCTGAAAAAAATCAGTGGCGTACGTTTTATTCAATAAAATGTTTTTGAAGAAACCCGTACGCACGCCTCTGTGTTCTAAATAAAATAATTGCAACCACTATTAATAAGAGAATACAAAAAAAAATCTATACAAAATTTCAGAAGACTAACTTTTTTTGTTATTGATTTATAGCAAATTATTTAAAATAATTTATTTTCTTTAATGGCCTGTACGTCAAAAAGGAAGCAACATTCGACCATAGTTTATTAGACAAACCACGTTTAATTTTCACTAAACTATCGACTGGTGAAATCCTGACGATATAAACTGGGACACTTTGTAGAACTTATCGTTAGATTTGTTGAGCAACTTTTAAGTCGCTCAACTGTTTAGTTGCCAAAATGACTCAATGCAAAATTTCAGTTTTTAATACGAAATATTAAATAACTAAAATGAAATGGTGTTGCAGAGTTTAATAATGTGTTGTGCCAACAAAGCATATTGTCAAAAAAATCTTTTTAGGCTGAATTTTCATAGCATATTTAAATAAGTACATCAGCTTAGTGATAATCGAATTTTTGTTAAAAACGCCATACATAGTTTAGTTTATTATGGAAACCCTAAAGCATAATTTAGTGCAATCTCCAAAACTTGATCAATTTAATAAATTACAATCTTAAACACTTCTACCCTTTTAGCATACAAACCACTACACATCCGTTTTCAGCACCAGTAAAAAGCTTGTCAAAACAAACAACAATAAATCAAAAGCAACTTCGCCTTCTCCTGCGTCCCCTCCATTTAATTCCCAAATAAATAATCGACAAACTAAACTTACTTTAGTGCACTTGATGTTCGTGGCTAATATTTCTTTTTCATATTGCAGACGTCCACTGATGGCAACACCACGACAAGCACTTTGTCTTTCATACCGAAGAAGGAAGATGATGGAAAATATCTGTCATGTAGAGCTGAAAACAAAATGATGTCTTCGGAGGGGCTCGAGGATGGATGGAAATTAGAAATACATTGTGAGTGCTTTTTGTACAATTATTACTGCGTTGGAATTTCAATAAAGAGAAAAGCTGCACTACAGATTGCAATTTGAGATTATTATTAATATTGACAGATAGGTTTAGTTTATCCAGGAATTAAAATAGAAACCTAATAAATTAGTCTCCAGGTGTATGGAAATCATTAGGAAACTATTTTTACTCCCGCCTCTTACACAACTTGGAACTAAAATCACGTAGCAATTAATTTCACATTTATTACCCTTCTTGTTCTTTGATTCCAATAATTATAATTGCTTGTTTGGGGTTATAATATGAACTAGTTCAAAGTTCATTAGCAAGTACTAAAATATAGGTACGCTTTAGAGCATATAATAACTAATGAAAATGGCCAATTTTAGTGTGGAAGTTGGTATTTGATATTTATTGTGTTTGGAAAGCACCTAGCACGTAACTATGGCTATATTATGCGTTTTAAAATGGACAAAGGAAAACAAACACTAATATGAATTTATATTAATAGCATCATGGTTATTTATTGCAAAGTGAGTTAATTTATTGCACGTGCATTTTAATTACTAAACTACGAGCTCTAACAACTAAGTGTTCGGACAAAAGTAAATTTGATTGTCTTTTTTCCATACGCGCAAAAGTTATCTAAATTAATTTTTTTCTGTTATAATGCCCACATTTAGTTATATAAAAACGTAAATTTCGTAAAAATCCGCTCGGCGGTTCCAAAACTGTGGCACTTTAACGCAGCAGGATGGGAAATTTGTAGAAACAAAGAATTATTATTTTCAAAACGTTGGATCTAGTAGTCGGATTTTGATGAAATTTACTTTATTGCAAAACTGGATATTGGTTTTCTTTACAAAAAAGTTACACAAGTTTTTATTTGGTGATTTTAGGCATTTATCGGGGCTTCAATGTTGCACCTTTAAAAATGATAAAATTTTCTAGTAACTGTTTTAAAGAACCACAGTTTTGAAACCGCTGGTTGGATTTGTGCAAAAAACATTTAAATCAAAGCTCAATAATCGTACTATATTGAAAAAATCCTGAAATGTTAATATGATTTTTTTTGCATTTTTTTCGAGTTCCACAGTTCACTTTTCAAAAAACGTGTTTTTGAGGGTGCTACCTACATTAAAATAATCACAATTTTGGAACCACTGGTTGGATTTTGGTAAAATTTACTTTATTGCAAAGCTGGATGTTGGTTTTATGTACAAAAAAATCCCCAAGTTTTTATTTGGTGATTTTAGGCATATTTCGTAGCTTTAAAATTGCACTTGAAAAATGTGACGTAATTTTCTAACGACTGTTTTTAAAAAATCACAGTTTTGGAACTTGGGGAAAACGACATAAAGGTGCTTTCATGGCCCTCATCCAGTTCGGACTTAAATATCATTGAAACTCTTTGGTTTAAAATTAAACATATTCTACGCAATAATCCACCAAGAACCATTGGGGACTTAAAAACCAAAATAGAAGAAATTTGGGACAGTTTCACGTCAGAATTGTACCAAAATTTGATAAATTCAATGCCTGCTAGAATACAGGCAGCTATTAAAGCAAAAAGAGACGTAACCTCTTATTAATGGTCCTAAATTAAAAATTATCCCAACATTTAGTTGCAAATTCATTTTGTAAAGTTTGCTAATTATTACGGTTAAAATATTGTTAAATCCAATAAATAATTTTCTTCCATGCATAATATTGTTATTAAGGCTTTATCTTATTGTATTGTTAGGTGTTTACTAATTATTTGCGTAAAATTTCCAGTTCTCCTTTCATACTTCAAAAATTTACTTCTGTTGTTAGGGCTTGTAGAATGTTTATCTCTGAGCGTCATGATTTTGGCATCTTTTATTGTTATAAAATGTATCGCACACATTTTTTAAAGTTGTCCACAATTTTGTATATTTGCCGATAGCTCTTATATATGTTATAGAAGTACGGTTTCCTCATCAACCTTAGATATAAAAAAATGTACAAAACATTTAGTTAAAGTCTTTTTTCGCCTCTTATCCTTATGGCATATATCTCAAGCCACACGAAATTAAATCGTTCCCACTGTAATTTCCATTTAAACAAAACGGTCATTAACAATAATAATTTCTATAAAATACATTCGGAACGAGGTAAATTTGCCCTCTTTCGCACGAAAGTGTGACGTTTTGGTCCGGAAGGGTAAAACGCCCGGATAACGGTTGGCTAAACGACAATTTCCGGACATTATTTCGTCGGTGAGGTGCACAGGGCGGTTGGGGGTGGTTGGTAATTAGAGAACTGGTGTTTCAGATACTCCTGAGGCGAACATAATCCTTGGCACATCGCTGAACCCGGACGCCATCCGTGAGGGCACAGACGTTTACTTTGACTGCACCATCAATGCTCATCCACCGGTTTACAAAGTCGAATGGAGGCACAATGTAAGTTCAGCAAAAAAAATTATAATAACACATTTTGAAAGAAAAACAATATTACTATTACTACATATGATTTGATTTGATTTCCCAGGGAAAACTGCTGAACATTAATGTTGGTCTCGGAATAATAATCAGTAATCAAAGTTTGGTACTGCAAGGTGTTTCCAGGGCGACAGCAGGAAATTACACCTGCGTGGGATATAATACAGAGGGAGATGGCGAAAGCAATGCATTTTACCTGAATGTTATGTGTAAGTTTTGACAATAATAATAATAACAACGTAATATTATTACTTAGTTGAATTTGTGCCAAAGTTCGGTTGGAATCGTGCATACCTTGAAGTCGAATTCTGCAGCGCTAATCTGAATATTGCAGTTGTTTGTCTTTATGTATGTTAGGAATGGATTAATAAAACTATAAAAATCATTTGTGGATTATATTGGGATGTTTTGAAAAGGTTCCAAGGACGATATTTAGAATTCATTGCAGGAAATGAAACTGAATTGTTGATAATAATGTTATTTTTTCAAAAAATTGGCGTCAAAATCCAGACAGAATTTATAGTACCTAAGCATCGAGGATGAATTTACTGGAAATATTATTTTCAGTATACGGGTCGTCATCTCTATCTTAAGAGAGAGTAGGAGAGAGTGAAAATAATTTTATTATTTTACATGAAGATTTTCGTCAAAGCTAAAGAAAAATTGATTCAAATCTGGTGATTTTTTAGATAAATATTCTATTTTTATAGTTTAAGAAAATTGTATTAAAGTTTTTGAGAAATATAATGTTAACTCCTGAAAAAGTCACAATTTTTAAAGAAATAACAGTTTAAAAAAAGTTTTAGATTAAAGAAGAGCTTTTTATGTCGAATATCAAGGGACCAGAAAATAAATTCGATTTATTGAAGTTCGAGTTAGAGAAGTTCCGCTGTAGTTATATTTTGATCATGGTACTTTTTTAAAAACAAACCTCACCTCAATTTAGAAAGAAATTATGAATTTTGTACTTAAAATATATAAAACTTCTGCTATTCCAAAATTTTTGGTCACATTGCGGTATTTTCCAAACGAAAATAAAATTTTGGAACGACTGATTTTTTAAAGTAAACTTCTGAAAAATCCGGGAATTTGTATCAGTAATTTTTATCGCATCGAGGATGTATTTACTGGAAATATTATTTTCAGTATACGGGTCGTCATCTCTATCTTAAGTTAGCCTCTCTTGAAAGCGAGAGAGTAGGAGAGAGTCACGTGCATGTCTTCTAAAAATAATTTTATTATTTTACATGAAGATTTTCGTCAAAGCTAAAGAAAAATTGATTTAAATATGGTGATTTTTTAGATAAATATTCTAATTTTATAGTTTAAGAAAATTGTATGAATATTTTTGAGAAATTTAATGTTAACTCCTGAAAAAGTCTCAATTTTCGAAGGAATAACAGTTTAAAAAAACTTTTAGATTAAAGAAGAGCTTTTTATGTCGAATATCAAGGGACCATAAAGTCGACTTATTGAAGTTCGAGTTAGAGAAGTTCCGCTGTAGTTATATTTTGATCATGGTACTTTTTTAAACTCAAACCTCATGTCAATTTAGAAAAAATTATGAAATTTGTACCTAAAATATATAAAACTTCTTCTGCTACTTCAAAAATTTTGGACACATTGCGGTATTTCCAAACGAAAATAAAATTTTGGAACGACTGACTTTTTAAAGTAAACTTCTGAAAAATCCTCTAATTTTTATCGCACCGTATACTGAAAATAATATTTCCAGTATACGGGTCGTCATCTCTATCTTAAGTTAGCCTCTCTTGAACGCGAGAGAGTAGGAGAGAGTCACGTGCATGTCTTCTGAAAATAATTTTATTATTTTACATGAAGATTTTCGTCAAAGTTAAAGAAAAATTGATTCAAATCTGGTGATTTTTTAGATAAATATTCTATTTTTATAGTTTAAGAAAATTGTATTAAAGTTTTTGAGAAATATAATGTTAACTCCTGAAAAAGTCACAATTTTCAAAGAAATAACAGTTTAAAAAAAGTTTTATTTTAAAGAAGAGCTTTTTATGTCGAATATCAAGGGACCAGAAAATAAATTCGATTTATTGAAGTTCGAGTTAGAGAAGTTCCGCTGTAGTTATATTTTGATCATGGTACTTTTTTAAACTCAAACCTCATGTCAATTTAGAAAAAATTATAAATTTTGTACTTAAAATATATAAAACTTCTTCTGCTATTCCAAAATTTTTGGTCACATTGCGGTATTTTCCAAACGAAAATAAAATTTTGGAACGACTGATTTTTTAAAGTAAACTTCTGAAAAATCCGGGAATTTGCATCAGTAATTTTTGTCGCCTATTTCAGGATGTACTTTTCAAATTCTGCCAGATATAAAGGAAATCGGTTCAGGGAAGAATCAGTATACTTAAAGTATATTTAATTTTGATGTTTAAGAAATTCATTTATGATTTAAAGTAGATACAGTAAAACACAAATCGAATTATTCCCATTTTCGACTTTAGGGCTTTTAATATTCTCTTTATAAATTGCTTCCCTCACATTTTTCCAATCCCACTGAACTTGATAACACCACAAACTCGTCTAGCTCAACTTGAAAAGTACACAAAATAACTTTTCTCCAACTGAGCGTACATGTATGTTTGTCTACACCACAACCAAACAATTATTTGTCTCAATTCCACAACCTGAAATAATATTATTTACCTAAACGTTTTCTTTTTGTGTTTCGCATGTAACAAATCGTGCTCTGCTGCAATTTTCAGATACGCCAACTTGTAAACCGAACCAAACAAGAATATACGGTGTGGCAAAACAAGAACGTTCTCAAATAACATGCCAAGTAGACGCAAATCCATCGGAGATCCAATTTAAATGGACATTCAACAATTCAGCGGACTCGGTGGACGTCGCTCAGAATTTTGTGGCCCGCACTGGTACTTCCAGTGTTGTCACGTATACACCCATGACGGAATTGGATTATGGCACTTTGTTGTGCTATGCTTCCAATAGGATTGGCACGCAGAGGGTGCCTTGTGTTTTTCATATAATTGCAGCTGGTAAGTTATGATTATGTTATTATAGTAAAGAAATTTAAAATTAAATTAAGTCAAATTCGTGGTGTTTCCATTAAACATTTCTCGCTCGCGCATCGACCGAAAAAGAGGAAAATTGCCTCGATAGACAGTTGCGAGGGTTTTATAAACTGATGTATCACGAGATGGTTTCAAAATCGTCCCTGATTTGTTCCGGCCCCATCATATTCGTCGTTTACCAGCATATAACACGTAGCCAAGTTATGACAGCGAATGGAGGCGGCGTCGGCGGCAGCACTGGCAGCCAGTTTGCCCGTTCTAAATCACGATAGTTTATAAAGGATAAAGGAATAGTTATTGCCGATACACGATACCCTTTGTGCATCATTTAACGGCACTTTATATCGACCTTAGTCGATAAATAAAACCCGGCACATATGAATAATTTGCTATACCTTAAACATCGACTTTTATGTCAGTGCATGCATCGCATGATTAAACAGCAACCGCCCATACACACTCATATTCATGTGCCATCCTTCGTCTTGTGATATCTTATGTCATTTGCGAGGGAAAAAAAAAACAAGGTCGCGTTTATGAGAAATGTCTTTAAATTTTCATGTGCAAAATAGAGAAATTTAGATAAATTCACCCCAAGGAACCGGATGCGATATAATATGGATTGCAAACAAGCTTCCTCTGTGTTATCCTTATAGAAAATCTAACCAACAAGCTTTTTCCGGGCGCAAAGTGATAAAAAATATGTCGGGAGATTTTAGGGTTTAATGCAACAAATTTTAAAAGAGCGAGTTGGAACAAAGTTGAACTCAAATTTATCTGGTGTAATAGCAGCACAAATCATTCCTGGTAAAGGACACTGGGGCATTATCTTAATTTGGCTGTAATTTTGCCGGATAGAATCAAATTGGATTGAATTTTATACCAATCAAAGTTTGGAATATTTTTCTTGTAGAATCATAAATATTTAAACTAAATAAAATTATAAACTGCTGGCCAATTCAAACGTACTAAGGGAATTTTTAGGTTGAATTTAAAGTCAAATATTTTGTAAAATAGAAAAGATATCAACATGCGGTTTTCAGGATTTCAGAGATAATTTAATTTAGAAAACGATAGTGTTACCCGATTTTTTTACTTTGAAGTACATTACTATCTACAGGGTATAAAAGAAAATCTTCTTTTTTTGTCAAATTTTATAACTACCGAGATTCCACAAATTTTTTTTTTATATTTTTTTCATGTAGATTTTTTTAGTCCTTACTTAATGGGAAAACAACCTGTTTCTCAAAATTTTGATATCCCTGTTATTTTATAAAATACCGAATTTTTGCTGAAAATTTGATTTTTTTTTTGTTTTTTGTCGTTCGGCCGTATTGTGATTTGAAAGAACCAATCTCTGTAGTTGATTATGATACATTATGAATGGCTTTTTTATAAAAAGTACACTTTTTGTACTTTCATTAGTTCATTAGTAACCAGTGGCTTATCAAAAATCGGTACACGTTCGCTAATTGGTAAATTTTTTTAATTCATGTTTTGAGGCTATTTTCTTAATGGAATAAAATGGAATTTACTTAGTTTATGTTCACCATTGGTTTAAGTGACTTATATCCTCGAAACGGGTTTTTCACTTTTTCAAAAATTTGCTCATATCCGTGTATACCGGGTGGCTACGAAATCGTTTTACAACCCCCACCATTTTGTTACATTTAACTGTATTAATTTGAAATTTGGCATGGTTTGATTGTTGAAAGGAATAATCATTTTGACGTTTAAAACAATCTGATGACACTTCCGGTTTCAGCGGAAGGGCCACATACTAACTTTCAAAAAATTTTAAAACAACCCTGTATATTTTTTTCCGTAAGAATTAGATTCTACTTAAAATTACCTTTTTATCGACATATCACATGATGACATTTGCTTTCAAAATGGCGGCATAATTATTATTGCAAAAACCTGTTCAACAATATTAAATTTAATAAAAAATTCGGTATCTTATAAAAGAAGAGGGATATAAAATTTTTGAGAAATTGGTTTTTTCCTCATTAACCAAAGACTAAAAAAATGTACATGAAAAAAATATAAAATTTTTTTTGTGGAATACCGGTAGGTATAAAGTTTGAAAAAAAAAGACGACTTTCTTTCATACCCTGTAGATAGTAACGTAATTCAAAAAAATCGGGTCACACTATTGTTTTCGCAATTAAATTATCTCTTGAATCCTGAAAACCTCATGTTGATATCTTTCCTCCTTTTCAAAATATTTGACTTTAAATTCAACCTAAAAATTCGCTTTGTACGTTTCAATTGGCCAGCAGTTTAGATTAAAGAAATTTTCATACATACACAATTTTTTGGATGTTTTATGGAAGTAATCAAATTATTCCTTATCGCAGTTTCCAAAGAAAAATCTGGAAACTCATCCAATTATTTAACCAAAATCCTAATTTCAATGGCAGTTATTTTAAAGCCTTAGGCATGAATCAATTCAATTTTGCTAAAAGTCGTTCAGATTTGAGGTTTTCAATTTTCTTTATTACATTGTGGAAGGTTTCACATGATTTTAGTTAAAATTCTGTCTGCAACACAAATGAAGCAACTAGTAGAGATATCTAGATGGTATCTTCTAAATTACATATTCATGTTGTCACGATGGCGACTCAAAATTACTCCAGGAAAAGTATTTGCACTGAGTTAATATAAGAAAATTTGAATAATTTAATTAATAATAGAAAAATGGCTCCGCGTTTTGAGCATTTTGTTTCCAGCATATAAATTTCGCTTCTGCTGTGGTGATAATTGTATACTAACTAAATAATGGATTAAAAAAGTGGCAAAAACTAGATTACTTTCACCACACTACAATTTTATTCTAATGCAATAACTTCCAGGCTTAATTCAATTTAAATTCAAATGAATATTATTTACTGGTTGGTAAAAATTTGCATAGAAAATAGTGCAAAATGCAAAAAAAAACATATTCTGCTGTAATATACGCAACAGTGAGAAGTATTTTCTGTACATTTACAATTCGTATTGCATGTTTTATAAATGTAAATGTGTATGTATGCCAAGTTTTTCATGGTACATAAAGCACACACATCATTTTAAATAAATACACAAGCAGGGCGCAAAAAAAATCAACATATATGCCACTATATTGTACAATGTTAGCAGTGTCAATACCAGGGGTTTGTGTTTCCTTCGAATGTATTCAAGAGAAATTTTAGACATATTTTTCTGGTTAAGTAATTAATTTTGCTGTCCTTAGATATTTATTTAAAAGCCAGAATTATTTTCCAATTGTCATCGTCACATAATCGCCCTAAGTTAATTAAACTTCTCCTTCTTTTCCGTAATTTCATTACAGTGTACAAGACGATGCCCGTTCAATCTTGTATAATTAAATCCGGAAGCCCAATGTACTTTAGCAAATTAAACTAATATGACATTGTCCTTGAGAAAGGCCCTTCCTATAACAACCTATGTAGCAGGTGGATATTTGTCCGTTTCCTATCGGCTTTCCTTCTACTTAATTGGCCACGACGAATAAGGAAACGTGTATTTTTCCAAAGCCCAGCAACTTCTGCATCACCAGCAAGCGCAACAATTTCTTATTCCTATTTTCCCCAAGTCTTAGCTCTCTTTCATTCGGCTCTACGACAATATTTCTAAATCCTTGAAGCCACTTCAGGCTTCGGAGTGCTCCTAAATGTATAGGTCTCCTGATATTACTTCTTTATGAGTAGAGACTTGAAACAAAAGGAGTTTATTCCACTTTCGAATGGCGAACACGGTGAAATAAGGTTACGCATGAATAAAAGTACATTCCCCGTTGCCCCCGCTGTAGATGCCGCCTTATTAAATAGATATAGACAGGAAAAAAACTGATATTTTAATAAAAATATGTTTTTTTAGTAATGAAGGCTTTGTGTTTCAGACGGTTTTTTATGTAAATTTGTTTGTGGTGAGGAGTAGAAGAATACAGTTTTAGGTTTAAAATTTAAAAGCTCTTATGTTATAATTAACCAAAATTTTCCAAATTTCGCTTTTTGATTCATACCATTCGTTTTGTTATATGTAAATATGGTTGTGGTTTTATTTATACGAGTCCTAACAACTAAATGTTCGGACAAAAGTAAATTTGATTCTCTTTTTTCCATACGCGCAAAAGTTATCTAAATTAACTTCCATAACATTGATGGTTTTTTCTGTTATAATGGGTACATTTGATTATATAAAATCGTAAATTTCGTAAAAATCCGCTCGGCGGTTTCAAAACTGTGGCACTTTAACCCAGCAGGGTGGGAAAATTGTAGAAACAAAGAATTATTATTTTCAAAACGTTGGATCTAGTAGTCGGATTTTGATGAATTTTACTTTATTGCAAACCTGGATGTTGGTTTTCGTTACAAAAAAGTTATACAAGTTTTTTTTTTGGTGATTTTAGGCATTTATCGGAGCTTCAAAGTTGCACCTTTAAAAATGATAGAATTTTCTAGTAACTGTTTTAAAAAATCACAGTTTTGAAACCGCTGGTTGGAATTTTGTCAAAAAACCTTTAAATCAAAGCTCAATAATCGTACTATATTGAAAAAATCCTGAAATATTAATATGATTTTTTTTGCATTTTTTTCGAGTTCCACAGTTCACTTTTCAAAAAACCTGTTTTTTGGGAGTGCTACCTACATTTAAATAATCACAGTTTTGGAACCGCTGGTTGGATTTTGGTAAAATTTACTTTATTGCAAATCTGGATGTTGGTTTTATGTAGGTACAAAAAAATCCCCAAGTTTTTACTTGGTGATTTTAGGCAATTTTCGTAGCTTTAAAATTGCACTTGAAAAATGTGACGTAATTTTCTAACGACTGTTTTTAAAAAATCACAGTTTTGGAACTCGGTGAAAATGACATAAAGGTGCTTTCATGGCCCTCATCCAGCCCGGACTTAAATGTAATTGAAACTCTTCGGCATAAAATTAAACGTATTCCACGCAATAATCCACCAAGAACCATTGGGGACTTAAAGACCAAAATAGAAGAAATTTGGGACAGTTTCACGCCAGAATTGTACCAAAATTTCATAAATGCAATGCCTGCTAGAATACAGGCAGCTATTAAAGCAAAAGGAGACGTAACCTCTTATAATGGTCCTAAATTAAAAATTATCCCAACATTTAGTTGCAAATTCATTTTGTAAAATTTGCTAATTATTAAGGTTAAAATATTATTAAATCAAATAATTAATTTTCCTTACATGCATAATATTGTTATTAAGGCTTTATCTTATTGTATTGTTAGGTGTTTACTAATTATTTGCGTAAAATTTCTAGTTCTCCTTTCATACTTCAAAATTTTAATTTTGTCCGAACATTTAGTTGTTAGGGCTCGTACACAACAAAAATATTTTCAACGAAACGTGATTTGTCTACAATAAATAAACCCTTAGACAAAAACAATTAAATTTCGTTCAATCAAAGTCAAACCCTCAAACCACGAAGCCACATTTACATAATTACACAAACATATTTGACGTAAACACTTTTTTCAAGCTCTTGCGACATCGACAATTGAATTTAATTTTCTACATCAAACACAAAGAAAACCGTTTCAACTACTTACAAGTTCACGCATCAATTTTGATCCAATGCTGCTGATTCATCCAAAAATATTTGAACGTTGGTATGTGTTTCCGACAAGAATAAGAAGCTGTCCGGAGACCCTGATGTATCTATCGGACACGAATCGCCAAACCAAACGGACCGTGAACCAGAATAAACGATCCTAAAGGCGCTACATTAGGATCACCCAAAAAGTTTTGCTGAGAAAATTTTATTACCTACTATATACAACAAAGTTGTCGATAGTTTTTTTGTTGTTGGTGCTGAATGCGCTGGGTTTCTATGTGCAATAGAGTGGAGGAAAAGTTTACATTGCAGATTTTACCTTCAAAACGGGAAGATTGTTTTGATGCGTTGGAAAAGAAAAGGGCCTTTCAGGGATATGTAAAGCAGTGGCGTAACCGGAACAAAGAAATTGCGACAGGGTTTCTTTAAGAGAAATAAATTATTATTGCTTACAAACCGAAATCTATTTTACGTTTAATTTAATTATGGTTACAGACGATTTGAATTTTTGGCGGATGCGCAGGTGTTAAAAATTTGTTAAGTTTAAAACTGCCAAGATATTTCAAGGTATAACACATTTTTAATACTCATTTGATCTTCTTTAAAAATGATAACTAATTTGAGAAGAGATTCTTCGTGAAAATCCCCCAAATTTGTCTAAGTATTTCAAACAAACCTCACATTTTAATTATCGGATTCTTTCTAAAAATAAAAAGTTGGAGAAACCAACTAAACTTAACAGAGATTTTTAGGCCCCAGCTCTACATTATCATGCTACGCCGCTGTCGAATGCTAGTTCAGGGTTCAAACATTAGCTTTTTTAAGCTCAGTAAATCCATTAACTAAACATTACAATCAAATTTACTTAAGAATAGATATAACCGTTAAATATGTAATAGCGAGAATAGTAAATGATAAGAGACATCTACTATATTATTTAAGTTTTATTGCTTTTTTTCCGCGTCATTAGGTGCTGCACTAAAATATCCTCACATACTTAATGACACTTTTAAAGTGTGTTTTATGTTTCATTTTAGAATAAAAGTTTAATTAAGTAAAAGAATTGTACATGGGCGGAGCTAATTGTGTCCGCCCACAGACTTTTAGTTTGCCAGAACTCTATACTTATACTTACCAATTTTGCGATATTACTTTTTTTTGTTTCAGGACGTCCAGATCAGGTTCACAATTGCACAGTGTTAAATATCTCGATGACCTCATTTTCAATTAGATGTTCCGAGGGTTTTAATGGAGGGCTGCCGCAAGCTTTTCTCCTAGAGGCAAGTAGAACCTTTTTTTTTTAATGAAAACTACAATTTTATATTTTATAAACAATGCTGCATTGTCTTTTCTATTTCCTAAAGTGCATTGGCAACACACCATTTTAATTAAAAACATAATGTGGAAAATAAACTACAGTAATCTCTTCGTTAAATTTAATTGAAGTTTATTGACCATAAAAATAAAACAAAATTATAAAAATATAATTAAAAGAATAAAGCTTTCCTAAAGCACCAATTACGTTAAATTGGCTGGATAACCAGTAATATTTGACGTCCAATTATCCGTCCAAACTTCGTTTATTACTTTTTTAAGGCTAAATTGTTTCATATTTAAGGTCGTGCCGCCCCCATACCGTGCAATTAATTTTTTCTCTGTTTTAATGAAATTTATCACCATAAACCCCCAGCAAGCCTTCACTTATTAATTCATTATCACAAAGTACAAGTTCTTCGAGGCATTAACTATAGTTTATTGTATAGGTAAGGGAAAGCACAACTCAAGAAATCATGAAGAATTTATCGTCGCCCATAGCAAGATTTTCCGTGACAAATTTGGAAGCTGGTGCCCACTATCAAGCGGCATTGTTCGCCTACAATTCAAAGGGGCGCAGTGAACCGGTCATTCTACAAGCAGCCACTCTTCGTCTGCCTGAAAAACAGCTTACAGCTGAAAAAGGTAACTTGCATGTCCATCTAATTAAAAACAAAGCGCCAAGTTTGCCGGGTTGGAAAGTTTAAAATAGACACTATGGGAGAGAAGTTTGCTCGTTGAATGTTCGTCTAAGGCGAAGGAAATTTTGCTACATCTGCTTTAAGGGTGTCTAATGTAGTTGGTTTCGGAACAAAGAACAAAGAAATCTGTTAGGTGTTTCTGTTTGGTTTTCAACATGGGGGAAGTTTTGGATTTGATGGGTTTTGTTGGGGTTTACAATAGAAATTAGACAAAAAAATTTCAAAGGTAAATTATTGGTCTACTAATACTTTTGTGTTTACCTCGGTAAAACAACCAGCAAAATTTCATCTGTTCCGTTTAATAAGACCAGCAACACAATCCTCGTTATAACAAAAATATTTTTGCAGAAACCACCCGGTCTACATTCCGTTTTACGCCGCTGATGAGCGTGGCAATTGGCGTCGTTTCAGCCCTGGTAATCGTAGCACTGGTTGTATTTTTCGTTTTACGTCTTCAGTGTACCAAAAACGACGGTCGCAGGAAACGGCACAAAAATGCCGTTGTTAGCGGCGGCAGTCTAGAGCATGGCGGTTCCGGCAGCGGACCCACCCTCAGCGATAAAGGAGGTAAGAGGGGAAGAGAAATTTATTTGTGAGTGGATTTTTAATAAAGACAAGTCTAATAATAATTATCCTGGGTGCATGATGTGTATATTGAATGGGAACATTTTTAATATAGTATATTTGATATTGCGATTAATAAAATTCTCTTAGGATTTGTTCATTTTTTTGTTGTTGTGTGCTCGTTCCTCAGGTGGTAGTCCTATATCGAAACACGATTCGAGTGCAGGCGAGTGTGACAGTGATGAAAAGAATCCCGATATTATTCCACAGCCAGTGGATGCCGACGATGCCTCGGATTATTCAAGAAAAAGACAGCATGTGTCTACGATTGAAACGTCGTCACCGAGCAGAGGATTGCTACATCAGGCAGCCGGAAACTCTGCCGGCTACATGGGATATTGTACGCTTAGAAATGGCATGCCTTTGCACGAATTAGCTGCTCAATCAAAACTGGTAAGCGACATTCCCATTTCAATCAACTTAGCCAAATAAATAAAATCTGGGTTTTTGTGATCAAAGGTCAAAAGGGCGATTATTCTATTTTTGCTTTTGTATTCCTTTGT
Organism: Pediacus dermestoides; assembly: GCA_963942485.1. Lineage (NCBI taxonomy): Eukaryota > Metazoa > Arthropoda > Insecta > Coleoptera > Cucujidae > Pediacus > Pediacus dermestoides. Next base: position 11,664,305 of record OZ012629.1, read on the forward strand.
CCAACACCCTTTTTTCTTTGTAGAGGCTATTGTTGTTTGTCTTTTGTGAACTGTCCTGTGGAAGACCCCTTTGGGAGTCAAGCGCTCGTCCTTTTCAACCCCCACGCTTTGTTGACTAATTTTTTGCAACTTGGCCTAGGTTAGGAGCTTGTTTACTTTTTCGTCTGCGAGAGAAGTAATGGAGTGGAAATTGAAAGAAAAATCTTCAACTATAATAGGTTATTTCCAGAGTGTTCAAGCTATAAATGTTATTCATACCTTCTTCGGAAATTTAGTCCTAAATCAAATCATTGTCTGGTGAAGGTGGAAGACTTCCAAGCGAATGTAAAAAAAAGTTTCTTAAATTCGCTGCTTATATTTTCTTAACGTTTATATCTGAAGCTAGTTTGTTTTCTCTACTATTTGTTGTTGCAAGAAAAATCCTCCAATCTTCGGCATCAACTGCACTTGTATTGAAGTTGTTCATTATTACTAACTTTCTGCAAGTCTCTAGCTTTACCCCAACTTTTCCATAAATTCTTTCTCTCGTTTTATTGGCTGGCCATCAGCGCGTCGATAACCACCCGACTCCCAGCTGGAAATTGTTCTTTTCCACTCTATTACATTCTCTTTTGCTAATAATGGAAATATCTCCCCCATCTCCAAGTTTTTCTCGTTTCTACTCCTCCTTTTTTTTTAAATTGAAATTAATCGTAAACTCCCTTTGATGATCTTCCGTATGGTTCCCGAAATATTCATTTCTGTTGTAAACGTGTCGTTACTCTCAATTTAATCGAAATTACGACGAAGGCACAGAGAAGTTAACACGGCTCGAGAGTATTTTCTTGGAAGTAGGGCAGTGATTTAGCCAATCTAACCCTTGTGACCTCACGTATACGCATTGCTACGCCCAGCATTTACCCTTCTCGTGATTCCCACCCCGACTGCTGTTGCTTGCTGCTCTTACTACTGTTCTACTTGATGTTGCCCAACCGTATTATGATTTTGATAATCAGTAAATCGAAAGGAAACAGATGAGATGAGATGAGATGAGATTTGCCTACAACGGTGTTTTCCTGGCTCCTTTTTTTATTCGAAGGGTCGGAAGCTACTAAAACTGTTATCACAGTTGTAAGGCAAATATAAAAAATATAAAAGTTACGTATGGATAAGATAATCAGACTAATGGGTCAATTCTTCAATAAAAGAAATAGCGATTTTCCAGCGCCACCCTGTACGTTTTTCCTCTTCAGTTAATATCATTAAAACCATGGCGCACTTTCCAGCACAATAATCGCCGTTCTTTTGTGTTGTAATTTAATTTGGAAAGTTTTTTAGCTGACGGTGCACATTGTTTCGCAGACATTTCCAGGCAGGCACGGCAAAATTCTATACTGACTACCAATAAACTTTACGTAAAATTGTACCAATGAGTGCCTTTTAATCTATTAAGTTGAGTAAAAAATGTCGGCTGGTGCGAGGGCCAAAAGAAAAGAAACTGGAGCCGGGGAAAAAATGTAACTAACAGTTTTTATTTCTGACAGATGGATGAATAAACAAATCGATGAATTGAACTTAATTCTATCTATACGACAAAAATCTTTTATATTAGATATTATGCTAACAGTAGACAATATTTTTAGAAAAATTGCTTATAAAGCTACATATAAATTTTTGACTACACTTTTACAATGTAATTTTCCTATATATAAAACCTAACGATCATCTACGACCTAAATAAACATACTTATGGGTATTGTCTTGAAAATATTCTGCTCAGTTGTGCATTCCAATAAAGATTACCTTTTTGTGAATATTATTAAAAGATTCGGGATTTTAATATTCTAGAAGTTGGGTTTTAATTTTTCGCTTCTTGTTTCCGAAATCTGTGCCGGATTACAACAGGATTTCGCCTACAAAACAAACATCTGCAAGAAAATATGAATTGGAAGATTAAAATAAATGTCAATAGATTATAACATTCAGTCAGCGTGTAAAAGGGTTCTTGTGTAAGCATCGAGGGTCTGATGGGGTAGAACGTATTAGATTTCCACCTACAGCCGATCCAATATCAATATATAACGCCAGCAACAGTTCTCCCGCCGTCTCTTTGCCTTGCCTTTATCATCCAGTCCGACATTATCCCCCAACTTATACTCTAACTAGCCACGTGAGGTCGATCTTATCCATCCACCGAAATTGGGATAACATTAATACGAAACTTAATACTAAGACATCACCTGATGTGATGTGAGATGTGATGTGATGATCAAACCAAAATTTTGAGTTGGGAGTTGGAGTGTCCCGGTTTGATTTATATACTAAATACTATGCATCAAGGCTGGAAAAGGAAACCCATTTGCTTTAATCTTATCACCTGACAATATGACAAAACGCGATAAAGAAGACAGTAGGGGGAATGATACGAAAAGAGCTGAAATCTCTGGAGGAAACTATCTGAAAATTTAGCGGGTTTAAGGAAATTGTACGATTGAGATTGGCGTCTTGCTTAAATATTAGGAAGCGGGCCAGGAAATGACACAATCAGGTAGAGATGACAGCGAGATAACACAGTGGCGGAGCAGGAGGAAAGGAAAAGGGCTCGTGTCATTTAGATTGTCTTAAAAATGTAGTGTACTAGCTGATGAATTATTAAGTAGCTAAATACAGGGTGTCCCAGTTTATATCGTTATATTTCACCAGTCGATAGTTTAGCGAAAATTAAAGGTGATTTGTCTAATAAACTATGGTCGAATGTTGCTTCCTTTTTGATGTACAGGGCATTAAAAAAAAAATTATTTTAAATAATTTGTTATAAATCAATAACAAAAAAGTTAGCCTTCTGAAATTTTGCATAGATTTTTTTTTGTATTCTCTTATTAACAGTGGTTGCAATTATTTTATTTAGAACACAGAGGCGTGCGTACGGGTTTCTTCAAAAACATTTTATTGAATAAAACGTACGCCACTGTTTTTTTTGCAGCACCAATATGCAGAGAGTATTTTCCATTCAATTTAGACACTTTTTCGTGTCTTATAATTTTTTGATAACTTAACTCAAAATAACCTAGTAGTACAGTAAATAAGGGAGAAAAAAAGGCTTCAAATAGACTTTTTTTACCCTACAGCCAATTTTTGTAGAATCTTCTAGAGGGTCACCCTGAAAGTTTAAAACTGAGTTTGTGTATTCGTAGACCCCGCCCTTCCTTCACCAGCCCTCAATTAAGGGTTGGATTTTTTTGTTTATTGAATAACTTTTTTCCTATTAATTTTTCGAAAAAAAGTGTCAGTACAAAGTTGTAAAGAAAAATATTTTCTACAACTTATCTTTTAAACTTTTTTTGATATTGTCGATATTTAAAAAGTTATTCAACAAATAAGTTGAAAATTTTGGGGAAAGAGTAGTAAGTAGTAGTAGTAAGTAGTACCTAACTAGAGAAAAATTTCCCTAAAATTTGCAACTTATTTGTTGAATATCTTTTTAAATATTGACAATATCAAAAAAAAATTAAAAGGAAAGTTGTAGGAAATATTTTTCTCTACAACTTTGTACTGAAGCTTTTTTCGGAAATCTAATAGGGAAGAACCACTTTAATAAATAAGAAAAAAAAAGTTATCAAGAAATTGTAAGATACAAAAATGTTTCTAAATTGAATAGAAAATACTCTCTGCATATTGGTGCTGCAAAAAAACCAGTGGTGTACGTTTTATTCAATAAAATATTTTTGAAGAAACCCATACGCACGCCTCTGTGTTCTAAATAAAATAATTGCAACCACTATTAATAAGAGAATACAAAAAAAAAGATATATGCAAAATTTCAGATGACTAAATTTTTTTGTTATTGATTTATAGCAAATTATTTAAAATAATTTATTTTTTTAATGCCCTGTACATGAAAAAGGAAGCAACATTCGACCATAGTTTATTAGACAAACCTTTAATTTTCGCTAAACTATCGACTGGTGAAATCCTGACGATTAAACTGTGACACCCTGTATACTAAGCGAGTAAAAAGTAACAAAACTTATTGTAGTTGTTCAATTTAATTATTCAAACAGTTTTTGTAATTTAAATAAGTTAATATATCGTCCTGCAAAACTATGTAACAAATTGTACATTTTAAATATTTACAACTAATTTAAAAATTCCCAGTAAAATAAAGCTCCGAACTACAAATTGATTGAAGCACCATTCAACTGGATTTTTTCCATTTCAACGACAATCACGGATTTAAAAATCATTTAAAATTGAACTACATGCATTTTTCTACAAATTAAGCGCCTCACAATAATTGCTAATTTTTTTTAGTTGCCTGGACCACCGCAGATGATGGGCACTTATGCGCCCTGCACGCTCCCCCGCCAGCCCCAGCAGTGGCAATACGGCCCCATGAGCCACCTGCCACCCGGTGTTTACCCCGTAGCGTACCGTGGGCCCCATCCACAGCAAAGGCCACGTCCCCAGCCTAGGGAACCCCCCATACCAATGCAACCGTTAGCTAGTACCGAAGAGGAACCATCGGTTGATACACCTCTAATGGCTAATAAAAGAGAGAGCACTGTTTGACAAGCTACGTCGCTGTAAACGCTGTTATTATAGTTAAAACAGGGTCGAAGAAATCAGCCAAAAGACAACGTAGTTTTTTAATCAAAGTTTGGGGAAATTCTACTGGTAGGGAGTTTGGGGATTTTCAAAAATATTTTGTTGCCAATTTTATCTTATCCGGAATTCTGCTTAGGTTAAAGTTGTAAATTAATGAAATATTTATAAAAGAGCAAACATATCTAGCAATTATTATAATATAATGACATGTGAATCTAAAAGAGCTGCCTATTTATTTGTACAGCGTTTACAATTATTGAACTGGTTGTAAAACGAGACTTTTTTTGATATAAGAAATTATAGAATTACCTATAATAAAAACCAAATGTGTAAAATATATTTCAATTATTCCTACATTGTGTATATTTTGTAAATATTCGTATGTATACATAAACTAATAATAAATAAATAATAATAAACAAAATAATTAAAATAAATGTGATAATTTAATTTATCTGTTAAAAATAATTTTGTCATCACAAATCCTACGAAATGTTGATTGAAATTGATGAATAAAAAGACTTTTATATATAATATATATATTATTAAAAAAATATAATATATCGTACTCATTATATCAAATTAAATGATTTGTAAATTATATATTATGTGTAAATACTGTAAATATTCTTTAATTTTCGCCTTGTATATAAAACCAACCAAAACCTATTACATCGAGTGTTCACACATCTAAACCAAATAAAACGTTTTGTAATTTATCTGAATAAATAAATAAAAAATGTAATGGTTATCCGTTATCCAATCAAATTCATCTGTGAATATTTAAATATATAAATGTAATAAAAATGTGGAGTTTTATTATGTTGTGTCCAGTACCTGTTTACATCGTTCGATAAAAACAAAATTATTAAGTTATGAGAAACTTTCAAAACTTTTTCGTAGACAGCTTGAAATTTTTTTTGGTAAATCGCCGGTAGTTCCCCGATATATTTTTTCATTTTCTGGGAGTTTATCTATGTATTATAATTAGTAAAGTTCGTTTTTAAATAATTTATAAAAACATTTATTTTACTACCAAATAAATATAATATTTGTCTACATATTTACAAATTTATTTGTATTTATACTACAAAAATACAGCCATATTTTAGTATTACGTAAGTTCATAATTTAAATATTTCAAGAAGTTGTACATCTGAAACAGAAAAATTTCCATTAAATTTAAACATTTATTTATGATGAAAATGTTAAACAAAAATAGTTTATAACGATGATTAGAATATTTTGAGTCATTCTCAAAAATATACAGATAAGATACATTAAATATTAATTTATGGTCGATGGCTAAAGATATGATAGTACTTAATTCGTAGTTCCTAAGTTAAATCTGTGAACTGCAGGGCCGGACGCAGAGGCGTGGAAAAAATTCTGCTGTAGATATTTTTTTGTATTCTCTTATTAATAGTGGTTGCAATTATTTTATTTAGAACACAGAGGCGTGCGTACGGGTTACTTCAAAAACATTTTATTGAATAAAACGTACGCCTCTGGTTTTTTTTGCAGCACCAATATGCAGAGAGTATTTTCCATTCAATTTAGAAACTTTTTCGCATCTTATAATTTTTTGATAACTTAATTCAAAATAACAGTAAATAAGGGAGAAAAAAGGCTTCAAATAGACTTTTTTTACCCTACAACCAATTTTTGTAAAATCTTCTAGAGGGTCACCCTGAAAGTTTAAAACTGAGTTTGTGTATTCGTAGACCCCGCCCTTCCTTCACCAGCCCTCAATTAAGGGTTGGATTTTTTGTTTAAAGAATAACTTTGTTCCTATTAAATTTTCGAAAAAAAGAGTCAGTACAAAGTTGTAAAGAAAAATATTTCCTACTTCCTATCTTTTAAACTTTTTTTGATATTGTCGATATTTAAAAAGTTATTCAACAAATAAGTTGAAAATTTTGGGGAAAGAGTAGTAAGTAGTAGTAGTAAGTAGTACCTAACTAGAGAAAAATTTCCCTAAAATTTGCAACTTATTTGTTGAATATCTTTTTAAATATTGACAATATCAAAAAAATATTAAAAGGAAAGTTGTAAGAAATATTTTTCTCTACAACTTTGTACTGATGCTTTTTTCGGAAATCTAATAGGGAAGAACCTCTTTAATAAATAAGAAAAAAAAAGTTAAGTTATCAAGAAATTGTAAGATACGAAAAAGTTTCTAAATTGAATGGAAAATACTCTCTGCATATTGGTGTTGCAAAAAAAACAGTGGCGTACGTTTTATTCAATAAAATGTTCTTCAAGAAACCCGTACGCACGCCTCTGTGTACTAAATAAAATAATTGCAACCACTATTAATAAGAGAATACAAAAAAAAAGATCTATGCAAAATTTCAGAAGACTAACTTTTTTTGTTATTGATTTATAGCAAATTATTTAAAATAATATATTTTCTTTAATGGCCTGTACGTCAAAAAGGAAGCAACATTCGACCATAGTTTATTAGACAAACCACCTTTAATTTTCGCTAAACTATCGACTGGTGAAATCCTGACGATATAAACTGGTATTTTGAAAAAATTTAAAAGTAAATAGAATAAAATCTGAAAATTTTTACCACTTTTTAGTCAAACTTAAAGAAACCTACGCAAAAAAGTATATAAAATCATTTCCAGTTTGATTTAGTTTTGATATAAAATCATAAACCCGGCACTGTATAATAAAACAATACAAACACTTCAAGTTTGCAAAAAAACAGATCAAAAACCGCAACATACTCCATTACATTTCTCAATTCTCACCTAACTGTTTATCATATTTTAATACCGTAGCTTTTCGATAAATAATAAACACACACACACAATAAAAACTCAAAGTACCTATCAATATTAATCTGTTTACAAAGTACAAAAACATGCTTTGGCGGCGCCCATATAAATTACAATCTTTATCAAGATAATTTTTTCCACACACTTATCAAATTGGGAAAAACAAAAATTTATTAAAGATAAACAGCTAAGTTAAAAAATATATTGATGGGATTTCTTGTTTTGTAATAATCCGGTTTCTGTCCTCTGAATATAAAGAACGAACTTGAACTCTTCACATTAAAGTGCACAAGCACAGTGGTATCTTCAAGGTGGACACTTTCATTTACCAGTAAATGACCAGCTGATATAGTTGATTAGAAGTGTAATATACGCCTAATAGGTAAGTGAGTATTTTAGAGGAAAAACCAAGTGATTTATTATGATTTATCAAGAGGTACCTCCTTTGTTATTTTAATTTATGCAAATCACATAGCAATAATAGTTCAATGCAATTTATTTATAATGCAATTGATATTCTAACTAACCCACAAGCAGTTAAGTACCTACAATAAAACTAGTTATAAAATGGCTAAAGTGCAACTATGACGTGGCGACTAGAGAAACCCATAAATAGTCTATGCAAATAAAAATAAAAACGCTAGTTCAACAATCTCTCTAAAGTGAATAAACTCTTTATTGCAGCCATGAGGAACTTCATAGTCCTAACGGTGTTCCTCTCTATCTTTCTCCACCAACAAATCAGGTAAAACAGTTTATCTCTTGAAAACATTCCATAAATTAAACTTTTCAGCGCCCTCAACTCAGTTTGGCGTTATGAATGCGTCGAAGGCTACTGCCAAAAGAAGAACATCACCCCCGATACAGAAGACACAGCTTTGTGTCTTGGAGCTTGCCGCGTTTTATGCTCAGACAGCGGAGCTATTTGGCCCAAACCAACTGGAAATGTCTCCATTGGAAAAACTCTAGTTCCAATCAACCCTAACAGTTTGGATGTTGAAGGGCTTCGCTTTGACACTCCTGCATTCAATTTAGCCAGAAACATCTCAAATGTCTTCAAAAAAAACATTAAAAACCTCACACCAGAACATGTGGCTGGTGGAAAATCCCTGGTGGTGACTTTGGATGTTAAAAATCCAAAAATACAATCCTTGACGTTGGAAACTGATGAAAGTTACAGTTTGAGTGTGTCTGAAGCATCAGATGGAAGGATGGAAGCTGTAGTTTCAGCGGATAACATCTTCGGAGCGCGACATGGTCTTGAAACGCTTAGCCAGTTGATTATCATAGATGATTTAAGGGATGAGCTAACTATGCCTAAGGATGTGTCTATAACGGACAAACCCGCGTATCCTTATCGTGGAATTTTACTTGACACTGCAAGGAACTACGTGAGTGTTCGCACGATTAAGAAAACTCTCGATGGAATGGGTTTGTCAAAAATGAACACTTTCCACTGGCACATAACTGATTCCCACAGTTTTCCCTTTGTATCCAAGACACAACCAGATTTGTCTAAATACGGTGCTTATTCTCCTAAGAAAATCTACACAGCGTGCGACATTGAAGATCTTATAAGTTATGGAAAAGAGCGAGGAGTTCGAGTTATGCCTGAATTTGATGCGCCAGCTCATGTAGGCGAAGGTTGGCAAAATACAGATTTGGTAACTTGTAGCAACTGGCAACCATGGCAGGACTACTGCGTCGAACCACCTTGTGGACAATTCAATCCAACCAAAGCTCAACTATACGATGTGCTTGAAGGTAATGATAGATTATTTGAGATTAAGACAAATTTCATCGATTTTTCATAGATATTTACGGCGATATGATCGAACAGTTCAACCCTGATATCTTCCATATGGGCGGCGACGAAGTCAACTTCAATTGCTGGAACAGCACCCAAGATATCGTGGACTGGATGGCCAAAGAACAGGGATGGGGTCGCTCTGAGCAAGATTTCGTTAAACTGTGGGACTATTTCCAAAAACAGGCTTTGGAACGATTGTATAAGAAAGCTGGAAAGGAAATTCCAGCTATAATGTGGACTAGTCATCTAACCCAGAAGGAATACATCCAACAATATCTACCAAAAGACAAGTACATCATTCAAATCTGGACTACAGGAGATGACCAACAAATTAAAGATTTGATAGACGGAGGATACAGACTAATCCTCAGTAATTACGACGTGTTGTATTTGGATTGTGGGTTCTCCGGATGGGTCACCGATGGAAACAATTGGTGCTCCCCATATCACGGATGGCAGAAAGTGTATGAGAACAAGATAGAAAAGATTGCAGGTAAAATAATCAAAAATTTAATCTTTGATAAAATACAGGCTGTTTCAAATTTGCTTCTCACTACAGGGATCTCAGAAACGGTAAGAGATACAGCTTTGGTTAAATTGGGGCCAAGTTGCGTAATATGGTGGCCAATAATAAGCCGTTAAGAAATCGAAAATATCTTTTGTAATTCTGGAGATTTTTTGAAAAAACCAAATTTTTGCCTTTTCGTTTTTTTTTTTTTCTGCTCTTATTTTTCAAGATATCGAAAAACTAAAAACACTTTGCCATGGACACTTTCTGTGCTTTATAAAATGACGTTAAACTTTTCCTCATGCGACGTTTCGTTTTCCCGCTGACGTCATCAACTCCATTTTTTTAAATACGGCCCTGTTTTTTTTTCATCGTTTTAAGTAGCATTTTTTATGCTCTATGAAATGGCGTTTAAATTTTTTCCATACGACGTTTCGTTCTTGTGTAATCGTCGGATCATTTTTTGAATACCTACGGCACTGGATTATTTTTACAATTTCATCAGTATTTTTTTCATCGTACATTGTACATCAGTATTGACGATTTCATAAGTGTTTATTTTATAAAATTATTTAAAAAAATTACTTATTATTACTACTAACAATAAATAATAGGTTAGTTTGATTTATTATAAAAGAAAATTTATTATTATTTAAGTTTACCAAAATGTGTGGATATGAGGAAGTGGGGAAAAATACTGATGAAATTGTAAAAAAAAACCAGGATCGTATTTAAAAAATGATCTGAAGATGATTGCACAAGAACGAAACGTCGTATGGAAAAAATGTAAACGCCATTTTCTAGAACACAAAAAATGCTACTTAAAACGACAAAAAAAAAATACAGGGCCGTATTTAAAAAAATGGAGTTGATGACGTCAGCGGAAAAACAAAACGTCACATGAGGAAAATTTTAACGTCATTTTATAAAGCAGAAAAAGTGTCTACGACAAAGTGCTTTTAGTTTTTCGATATCTTGAAAAATAAGAGCAGAAAAAAATAAAAACGAAAAGGCAAAAATTTGGTTTTTTCAAAAAATCTCCAGAACTACAAAAGATATTTTCGATTTCTAAAGGGGTTATTATTGGCCACCATATTACGCAACTTTGTCCCAATTTAACCAAAGCTGTATCTCTTACCGTTTCTGAGATCCCTGTAGTGAGAAGCGAATTTGAAACAGCCTGTATAGGCAGATATAATTACCACAATTTTCTCTAGGTGACAAAAAGAATCAATTCCTGGGCGCCGAAGCCACCTTATGGACAGAACAAGTCGATTCCACAGTCGTAGACAGTCGCCTTTGGCCTCGAGCAGCCGCCCTTGCGGAAGTCCTCTGGACCGAACCGACAAGCCCTTGGAGAGATGCCGAACAACGAATGTTGGTGCAGAGAGATAGACTGGTCAACTTGGGAATTGATGCTGATGGTATGGAGCCGGAATGGTGCATGCAATACGAGGAAAACTGTCCTATTGGGGGACATTTCAATAAACCAAACCAATAGATTTATTTTTATTTGTACGTATAATTAAAATCGTTAATAAAGTTTATTAAACACTTACAACGGAATGTTTTGTTCCGTAGTTTCGAAGCACACCCTGTATGTAGCTTTGAACTTTTTCGGTTCATCCTATATGTGTAGTTGTAGTGATCTACTTGACCGATGAACTAGGCGCCATCTGTCTGTAGTTAAGCAAAGAAGTAGCTTACAGATTCCTGCATAAATTAATAAATATAAAATATTTGAATTATGAATGTTTAAAAGGACAAACACAGAAATACAACAACATTTTAACTTATTCTACGTGTTCTTACCACTAACATCCGAGCATTTCTTCTAATCATCATCTTTCAAACCTTAAACAGAAATAAAAAAGTTAAACCAATTTTACTTAAACCAAAATGGTTTACACTAATATTTAAACATGAATATTACGCTGAATTTACCCGAACATGTTATCAATTAACAACAATTACAAATCTAATGCATATTACAATTTTTACAGTTGGTGTTCCTGTGCGGCTTTCAATTCAATTTTTCACATTTAACCTCACTTTTTCTGGCGCCAGTTGTCATTTAATTTCCTTACAAAACGATTTTAAACCAAATTCTTCCGCAATGAGTAGATTGTGGGCCGATAAATACCGTCCAAAAGACTTGTCTACTTTAGATTATCACAAGGATCAAGCAGTGGATTTAAAGAATTTAACCAAAGACGGCGACTTCCCCCATTTATTAGTTTACGGACCTTTGGGAGCTGGGAAAAAAACCAGAATTATGTGCCTTCTTCGAGAGTTGTATGGACCAGGAGTAGACCGCTTGAAAATGGAAAATATGCACTTTACAACCCCTTCGAATAAAAAACTGGAAATAATGACAGTCAACAGTAATTATCATATCGAGGTAAATCCCAGTGATGTCGGAATATACGATCGTGTTGTTATTATGGACATAATTAAAAACGTGGCACAAAGCCAACAGTTAAATGTGAACGCGCAGCGAGAATTTAAGGTAATTGTCCTAACGGACGTGGATGATTTAACGAAAGATGCCCAACATGCCCTGAGAAGAACCATGGAAAAGTACATAGCAAACTGCAGGATCATCCTGTGTGCCACTTCTATTTCCAGGGTAATCCCCGCAATCCGCTCTAGGTGCCTTTGCATCCGAGTACCCGCCCCAACCGAACAGGAAATCGTCCAAATCCTCCAGGACACCTGCAAAAAAGAGGACCTCAACTTGCCAGAGGGTTTAGCAAAGAAAATCGCGCAACTCTCCAACAGGAACTTGCGAAGGGCTTTGTTAATGTGTGAGACAGCTAAAATTGAACAATATCCATTCACCGAGAATCAAACGATCCCAGAACTGGACTGGCAAGTTTATATCAGAAAAACCGCGTCGATTATTCTACAACAACAAAACGTGGAAACTTTGGCTAAAGTCCGGGAGAATTTGTACGAATTAATAACAAACGGGATTCCATCGGAAATTGTCTTCCGGACACTGCTGCAGGAGTTGTTGAAGAGTTGCGATTTCGACATTGTTGCAAAAGTTGTGGAGGAAGCTGCGATTTATGAACATCGAATGGTGCAGGGCAACAAGGAGATCTTTCATTTAGAAGCGTTCGTTGCCAAGTTTATGGCCATGTATCAGAAATGTATGCAAGATTTGATGAGTAATTTTTAAATATTTTCCACCCAAGTTTAAGTTTATTTATAATAAAAAAATGTGTTCTGTATTTTTTTGTTGCTTTCTTGTAGTAGTAGTAGTAGTTATTCATCCAAATAAACCTGACACAAAATAAGATCCATCATAATACAAGGTTTGATTCACTTAAACAAATCACTTTCGTCACAGCTATTTCTGGCAAAAAACACTTTACAAAATGAATAAAATTAAAATAGCCACGACAAAGTAGAGGCAAACATTTTAAATGAATCACCTGCACAAAAACTCATGTGAATTATTCATAGATAACCAAGTAAGAAATTTTATTAACAAGTATACAAATACAATTTCATCATGTAGAAAGCGTACAGTACAATTATTTCGAGAAAAAACAAAAAAAATTGTTGTTTCCCTCCCATGTACAAATAAAGATAGGAAAAAAAGCGACACTACGGTTTATTTCAATAATTGAATAGCTGTTGGTTTTTTTTTTACAAAAGTTTCAGGTACTTTTTATAAACAAAGATATTTCCAGTATTGATGAATTAAAAAGAAACAGTCAGAATTAAATCATTCTTGTAGCATTATTAACATAAAACGTTAAAAATACCACCACAATACTTGTCATCTAAATAAAGCACTAGCTGCAACTGTGCTAAAAAAATTAACTTTCAACTAATTGTAAATCAACAAAAATCTGTTTCTTTTTTAGTTTGTTTGCGTGTAATGTGAGAGAGTGTACCTTACAGATATTATTCGTATGATTATTAAATATAATAGCAGATACAGTACATAACAAAAAAAGGAACAGCTGTACTTTATATAAAACTAGAACTAAATTGTAGAGCCCTGCTAAAAGGCTTAAAAACTTGTCTGAAACTATTGCGTATGTGTCAAATAACCCAAACATTAAATTATTATTTACACTACAAAATCATGTTTATAATCGTCATCATTATCAGTACCCACCCTGAAAGTTTCCCCGGAAATAATTGTTACCTTTTTGCCTAGGACCCCCTCTTTGAACTCTGGGTGTTCCACCACGGCCTCTGAAATTATTCCCTCCTCTAAAATTAAAGCTTCCACCTCGAGCACGGCTTCCTCTCACGTTGTTTCTGTTAAAGTTCCCCCGGTTGAAAGCACCTCTACCACGGAAACCCCCGAAATTTTGTTCTTGTTGTGGTGACCAGTCTCTGTAGGGTTCGGGTGATGGTGACGAGGTCCACTCGCCCTCCCACTCTTGATGCTGTGGTGCACTGTGCATCCACGACTGATCCTCACCACCACCACCACCACTCCAACCAGGATTTGTGAAATTCGCCAGTGGCGTAAGCGGCGGGGGGAAACTCATGTCCATTGGAGGCGCCGGCGGTTGAAGCGACGGCGGTGGCTCCCACATTTTCATCTCATCAGACATGTTACTAAACTCATTCAATTCATTACTGAGATCATCCAAAAACGTATTGGCATCGACATCGTCTGGTAAATCTGGTAGCGGAGGAGGCGGTTCAAGCGACTGCCTTCTAGCATCCATCACCACTCGAAGATTCTGTTTAGAAACCCTAGACTCGGTTTCGTCATCACTGAGATCCATGTCGATACTTTCCACGTTATCCTGGAATTTCCGAGGTGATTTATACGAAGGTGACTGGGGTTTTTCTGGAGGCGGTGGTGGTTGCGATCCATTTCCAGACTGCAAACTCTGAGCTGCCAATGGTTTCGAAGGAGGTGGCGGAGGAGGCGGCAATTTGAGTTGCTCTATGTTGAACGGGAGACGATAATCCTGATCCGCAGAGGTTTTCCCAGGATTTGTACGATAATCCTAGAATAAAACGCTTACAGAAGTTGTAGGAAAAAATTTGGAAAAACGTGACGTACTTGGTCTGTTTGGTTCCATATATCTGGGGGAATGTTGGAGTTTGAATCTGCTGGAGAGCCAGTTAAACTGATTAAGTTTCTGTGGTCCACGTCTTTACCACCGAGGCTGCTCAGGGAATCTTCTATTAAAGAAAAAAAGGCTAATGGGCTTCTTTTAGAAACTTGAATGGCAAAAGAAAAATCTAATTTAGAGATGCTACAATAACAGGAAACTAATAAAAGAGTGTTTTTTAACCATGTTACCTTTTGGTGGTTCCTTATTATTTAGTTAACATTATCATTTATTTTTTTCCATTACTCACCACCGTGTAAATCCGGCCCCAAACCAGGCAACACCCGATGATCCACATCAACAGCCCCGCTTTGCGCATTATCATGATATTCAACCGGCTCAACATAACTCTCCTTTTCAAAATTCGGGGGACTCTCCGGCGTATCCATATCATTCTGTTGGGACTGAAGCCACGACGCATCCGGCTCCCACGTCTCCACGTCCTGCTCCGGATTATAATCATCAGAAAGCGAATAAGAATTACCTGCTTTGTGACCATCACCAAAACCGGAGCTGAACTGGGGCGCGGAATTCGAAAATGTGGCACCTATAATTATGTAATTCTCATAATTTCGCCTATATTAAGTATTAATTAAAAACTTACCAAACTGCGTTGTGGGAGTTGAGCTGTAGCTGCCGTATCCGCTTTCCGTTTTACCGCTGAAAGGTGGCATAGGAGGCGGTAAAAGTGGCGCCATATGCGACGATGGATAAAAACTTGAAGACTTGGTGGTTGTTGGGGCTTCCACTGGCAATGGTGGTGGCACTCCGGAAGGTGGATTGGAACCAGATTGTGCCCCAGTTGGAAACAACGAACTACTGTTTAGGTTCTGTGAGACAAAACCAATATAAGAATTTAGAAACTAAACTACTGGCCAATTGAAACGTACCAAGCGAATTTTTAGGTTGAATTTAAAGTCAAATATTTTGAAAAATAGAAAAGATATAAACATGCCGTTTTCAGGATTTCAGAGATAATTTAACTGAGAAAACGATAGTGTTATCCGATTTTTTTACTTTGAAGTACATTACTATCTACAGGGTATGAAAGAAAGTCTTCTTTTTTTTGTCAAATTTTATAACTACCGTGATTCCACAAAATTGTTTTTATATTTTTTTGATGCAGATTTTTTTAGTCCTTATTTAATGGGAGAACAACCTGTTTCTCAAAATTTTGATATCCCTGTTATTTTATAAGATACCGAATATTTGCTGAAAATTTGATTTTTTCTTTGTTTTTTGTCGTTCGGCCGTATTGTGTTTTGTAAGAACCAATCTCTGTACTTGATTATAATACCTTATGAATGGCTTTCTTATAAAAAGTACACTTTTTGTACTTTCATTAATTTATTGGTAACCAGTGGCTTATCAAAAATCGGTACACGTTCGTTACTTGGTAAATTTTTTAATTCATTTTTTGAGGCTATTTTCTTAATGGAATAGAATGGAATTTAGTTAGTTTATGTTCAGCATTGGTTTAAGTGACTTATATCCTCGAAACGGGTTTTTCACTTTTTCAAAAATTTGCTCATATTCCTGTATACCGGGTGGCTACGAAATCGTTTTACAACCCCCACCATTTTGTTACATTTAACTGTATTTATTTGAAATTTGGCATGGTTTGATTATTGAAAGGAATAATCATTTTGACGTTTAAAACAATCTGATGACACTTTCGGTTTCACCGGAAGGGCCACCTACTAACTTTCAAAATTTTTTAAAACAACCCTGTATATTTTTTTCCGTAAGAATTAGATTCTACTTAAAATTACCTTTTTATCGACATATCACATGATGACATTTGCTTTCAAAATGACAGCATAATTATTATTGCAAAAACCTGTTCAACAATATTAAATTTAATAAAAAATTCGGTATCTTATAAAATAAGAGGGATATAAAAATTTTGAGAAATTGGTTTTTTCCTCATTAACCAGGGACTAAAAAAATCGATATCAAAAAAACATAAAAAAAATTTTGTGGAATTCCGGTAGGTAGAGTTTGAGAAAAAAAAGACGACTTTCTTTCATACCCTGTAGATAGCAACGTACGTCAAAGTAAAAAAATCGGGTCACACTATTGCTTTCGCAATAAAATTATTTCTTGAATCCTGAAAACCTCATGTTGATATCTTTTCTCCTTTTCAAAATATTTGACTTTAAATTCAACCTAAAAATTCGCTTGGTACTTTTCAATTGGCTAGCAGTTTAGTTTAAGGGATGGAAAAGCAAACCTGTAAATTAAATGGCATGTTTGAGCCCATGAATGTGCTGAAACCGTTTGTTAGGAAACTGTTGGAATCAGTTGAAGGGGGTGGCACTGGATTGTAGTATCCTGGGTTGGATAATTGTAACGATGGATTATATACATCATTAGGACCTTAAACAACAATTAAATCACACACGAATTCTTAGTAGATAAAATAATTGTGTAAAAATATGCTAACCAGGAATTAGGGTTCTGGTAATCGCGTCTCCTTCAGGTAAATCGATATCTGAATCCGGACTAGGTGAAGGAGCGTTAATATCGGGCGATGGCACTGGACTACTAAGAGTGACTCTGTGTTCCTCCAGTTTCTTTTGAAATGTTTTCACTCGTGTCCCAAACATTTTATACGCCTAAATTCACAACAAAAGTAAGATTTAATGGAAAACTTAGTAAACCCGCAACTTACATGTGCCACTAATTTAACATCTTTTCGATCAGACTCCAGTTGAGTTTCAGCTTGTTTCAATACTGAAATCAACGCGATCCGATTCTTAATTTCCAATTTTAATGCATTTATATAGTCCTCCATGTGTTTTACATAAACGTCGATCTCTTTTTCCACATCGTCAACATGCGCTCGGTCTAAAATAAATTTAAATCAGCCTCAAGTTTTTGTAGGAATTAAATCTACCTTTTAAGGAAGCACATAGTTCCGAATCGATTGTAATCTTTGGGTTATGCTCCTTTAAAACCTTCAGTTTTGAATCAGTGTCCTTTTCTAAATTCGAACAAGTTTTTATCTTGTTTATGACATAATTTGGCTGGAAATTTTTAAGTTAGATACTTAAGTGATTTGTTGCGTTGACCTACCTGAAACTCGTGAGGTTCATCGCCTTTCGGAGCGCTTGGCACAACGCTAATCAGTCCACATAAATCAGATATAAACTCCTCATTATACACACCTCTTTGCTCCCATATTTTGAATATCCTTAAGATTTTGTGTTTGACTCGATCATCTCTGACTAAAGTCGTCGCTTTTTGAAGGGCTGTACCCCAACTCTCGACATACTCGTAGTTTTTTCGTTTTGAATACTGTACAACATCATTAGCCAAATAAAACAAAATCAGTCTTTGTTCAACTTTAACCCTTTTGAGGACATTCAACCAAGCATTAACGATTTTCTTGTGGTGTTGCCGATTCTGAAGGCACCACTGACAACACGCATTAATACTGTCTTGGGAGTCTTTGAGTGAGGTGAGTTTCTTTTCAAATTGTAACGAATTGAATTCGGCTACTGTCACTGTTTGAGTTTGTGTACCCATTTCACATACAATTTTTCTGCACTGTATACTATCACATTGTTTATATCACAAATACACTTGCTATGTTGCTTACCGCAAACCCAGAGTGTGAAGTTTTCGGTTTGCAAACAAATTTAGAACTAACTGCACCAAGCGGTTTTTTGTCCCACTGGTAGTGGCGCTTATTAGAGTTGTAACTCCTGGAATTTCCCTAGCGAGTATGTTTGGAAATTGGTTTTATGGAAATAGTTTGATTTTTGTTTGAAATTGTTTCAAGTTTCTGGTTTTCCGTCTAGCAAAATAAATCCGCTGTCAAATCGACCATGTTGAATTGTCAAACAAATCGGTTTAGTAGGAAGCTGCACTAGGGGTACGGTACAGAGGCATCTGTTGGGTTTTGTGGGAAGTAGGGAGGTTTGGCGGGGTTTTTAAAAATTTTGAGTTGAGTTTATTTTTGAGAATAGAGCCTTTTTAATTGTTATTTTTATAAATATGTAAAAAAATAGTTGTTTTTCGGCTTAGGTTAGATTATTTTTTTGTAATCTCTGTGAAAAAATTTAAAGTAATTTGTAAAGGAAAAATGCTAGATTTTTTTTTGAATTTTTTAGCGAACTAATTTATTGCTTCTAAGAAATTTAATATAAGCAAGAAGATACAATTTTATTTAAAATATAACTTTATACAGGGTGTTCGCGCGAAGTGGCTCACTATTGCTAACTTCGTTATTATTGGAGCTACAAAGTCGGTTAAATTAGCAAACTAGTAGCATTTTTTCCGCTGATTACAATGCTGCAAACAGAAAAACAATTGACCATCTGGTTTTCGAATTATTCACAAAAATAACATTTTTTAAATGGAACACCCTGTATATTTTTGCAAGAATCGATGATAAATTAAATTCTGAACAAAGAATACTCTTATGCTTTTTTAAAAATTATTTAAAATAAGCGAGTTATTTTGAAAAAAAGTTTTCAAAGATTTAATATCAAGTAGCCATGAAAATTATAATTTTGTAAATTTTCAATATTTCCGTAATTCTTTCAAGTATTTTTCAACTTGCTTAAATTCAAAATTATGATTGTTAGGCTTTAATAAATTACTAATTCCGTTTCATGGCTACTTGATTTTAAAGAATTGCAAACTTTTTTTCAAAATAACTCGCTTATTTTAAATTATTATCAAAAAAAGATGAGGACATTTTTTGTATAGAATTTAATTTACCACCGATTTTTGCAAAAATATATAGGGTGTTCCATTTAAAAAAATGTTATTTTTGAGAATATCTTGAAAACCAGATGTTCAATTGTTTTTCTGTTTTCACCATTGTAATCAGCGGAAAAAATGCTACTAGTTTGCTAATTTAACCGACTTTGTAGTTCCAATAATAACGAAGTTAGCAATAGTGGACCACTTCGCGCGAACACCCTGTATATGTATGTAAAAATAGTTGTTTTTCGGCTTAGGTTAGATTATTTTTTTGTAATCTTTGTGAAAAAGTTTAAAAGTAATTTGTAAAGGAAAAAAGTGCTAAATTTTTTTTGAATTTTTTAGCGAACTAATTTATTGCTTCTAAAAAATTTAATGAGCAAGAAGATACAATTTTATTTAAAATATAACTTTATACAAAGTTTAAAAAAAACAGATACTTAATTGCTAAATTCTGAGATTTTCTTAGATATCTTATTTAGCGGGAACTTTAGAAATCAAAAAAATAGCTTAAGACCAATGCGAGTATTTTTTAAGGGCATTAAACTATAAATTCGACAAATAAAAAAAAATTCAACGACACATGCTGTTCTAAAAGTCCATAACAGCGTAACCAATGGTCCTATTTTCAAAATATGGATTATTTTGCAAAGCTAAAGATGTAACTAAAGCTAGAAAAAAATAGGGGCGTTATTGGCTAACAATTTTTTTGGGTATTATACATTCAAGAAAGCAATAATTAGGTAAATATAATTAAGCAAATTGTGATAAGTATGTCTTTTCATTCGGGAATTATTCTGGAAAAAAGGTGAAAAAATTTTGTTTTTTTTCTGTTATAGTTTGGTAATAAATTTCAATTTTAGTTGTAAAATATTTTTAGACCGATACTTTTTTATGATACTGTATTTATTACACATAGGTACTTCAATTTTTTTTGGAGGAAAGTGGATGATAACAATAAGCGGGACTTTAGCAAGAAAAAAATCAAAATTTCGTAAAATTTTGTGTATATGTGTAAAAGATCGAGATATCGGCGTTTATCAATTTAAAAACATAAACACATTCAAACGTCATTAAATAGTTTCATAAAATTTTCAAGTACAATTTTTCACACAAACACCTTAAAATTTATTCATTAATAAAATTCCGTGTAGGTTTTCGTATAACAAACGGGGTGTTTTGAAAGACCGCGGAGGCGTTTTGTGTCACAGACTCCACTCTCACATACAAAATCTCACACAAACACACACACACACACGGCTTCAGGTTCAGCATCCAGCAAGTTATTCTGCACCAGTCTGCATCTCAACGCGCGCTAACTCATTCAATCGGAATCCGAAGAATCCCATCTTAAGTAAGTGCTTGACCTTATAAGTACATTTTACTGTTGTTCAAAATAACACGATTTTATTCATTCAAATAAACGCATCCGATCATCGCATCAGTTTTAGTAGTAATAATTTGGTTTGTTTTTCCAGAATAATGGCACAAATAAATGTTGGATTTACTGGTGGCCGCAGTAGCAGCAGAGTTCTAAAACCACCAGGCGGTGAAACGTCTGATATTTTCGGCATCAACGAAATCAAAAACACGCTAAACGCAGGTAAAGTCGACGAGGCAAAGTCCAAGAAGAACGGAAATGTGGTTGAAACCACGAAAGTCGAGGCACCCAAACCGGAGGAACCCAGCAAGAATGTTGAAAATGTTGCAGATAAGCCTAAGGAGACTCCTACTACTTTAGAGGCTGAAAATATCATCCTGGATAACCTGGTGGATAATCTAATAAAACTAGACCCGAAAGATAAGGAGGAGGAAAAGCAGGCAAATAACGAAAACAAGGAACCGGTGCCAGTAACTGAAGAAGCGGTAGTTAAATCAGAAGTTGCAGTGAAAATTGATAATAATGTCACGTCGAATAAGCGCCCAAAGAATCGTGTTCCTCCAGGTGGTTATTCTTCTGGCTTGTGGTAGGAATTTCTACCAAATTTTGCATAATTTCTGGATTTTACTCGAGGTTTTATTACTATTTTTTTGAAAATTATCCAAGAAATCATGCTGATTTTTCGTACAACTCCATGTGAAGCGTGTAGCTATAAACTGAAAAAAATCAATATTATTTGTTAAAAATTATCCTCTATGTAATATAAAACTTTTTTATATAAAACAATTCGTATAATATATAATATTACTCTATTAATTTGTTGTTTTTACCTTATACTGCATGTTCCTTTTACGTACCTACCACAAACTTAGAAAATTGTTATTCTATATTATATTAAATTTATTGTTCAGCCCATGAAACAAGGAACGTATTTGGAGAAGACTTGTTCTGGTTTTGATTTAAATTCCTGTATTTAACCTACGCGAAGACGCGGCCTTCATCAGTTTAATGTGATTTCTAAATTGGTCAATAGACAATGAAACGAAGCTTAAAGTGGAGTACAATAATTAATTGCATCGAAAATAAACTGCGGACTCTGTTGGATTTAACCTCGGGCCTCTTTCTTAGGGTAAATTAAATTATAGAAAAGGAAATGTTTTAATTTAATTCATGCAATAACAAGTGGTGTAGGTTTGGATTTATATTATATTATTATTGTAGTATCGTAATTATGTAATTTGAATGTTGTCACCAGTTTTTTTACGTACGAGTTTAACAAACTTGAATATGAATTATTTCAAAGAAAATGTTGATAAAAAAATTATTTAAAATCGCATTTCCGATTTAAATTTGATGTATTAAAAAAAATTGAAACTTTCTGATTCTTTTCCGTATTTCAGATATTTTCCAAATTAATATTTTATTTAGAAAAATATATTTGCATACAGAGTGTCTGAAATCTGAAAAATTAAATATTATTAACCACTAGGCCGAAGATTTTTTTCTTTTAAAATAACTTTTTTTGAAGTTCAGGAATTTTTTTGGGAATTATACGAGGGCCAAGTAAAAAACATTGTGGTGTAATTACTAAATTTTATTCTGTCGTATGTACACTTGATTCATTATAATAGTGTCTCAGCTTAAAATGAGTTATGAAACGATTAACAAAAACATGAGGAAGTGACAGAGGGACGAGGAAAAATGGCGCGCGAATCAATAAAACCAACTGCAACCAACCAACCAACTCACATAGTAAGTTCCATAATTGCATTGACTATATCATTTTGATTATTCTTAAGTGCTTTAATAGCTTTGGCTCGACTAACATTCGCTTGGGACATGACCAGCTCCACGTCCTTGTCTTCAACCCCCGTCTCGTCCACCTCCTCGTCTTCAGATTCCTCAGCAATGGGCGCCACGGATGTGGTTGTATTACCAGCTGCACCATCTCCAGCTGGGTTAACTTCCTTGAATTTCTCAGCAGCGGCCACCTGGGCTTGTTGAGACAGATCTTCAATCTTGGCCTCACCGAACACGATGTACGTATCGCTAACTGGATTTTTGTACACGTCCGGTTTGTTTATTACGAAGAGGATGTTCTTTGATTTGCGGATTGTTACTCGACTGACTCCTTGAACCTGTGGGCAAAACAATAAGTTGAGTTTGTGGTTTCAACTGGAGGAAAACGAGTTTTTCCAAGGGTTTTTTATCAGTCTGCCAAGAAGTTAATCATAGTTTTAGTCAGATTAATTAAATATATGCGAAACCTTGAACAACTCATCATGTTTAAGAAAAATGCTGAACGATGATGTGATCTAATATTACTTACTGGTTTTAGTCCCAATTTGGACATAATTTTCCTCGCTTTCTTCTCACCGCGAGACTGTTTGGCCTTGGATACCATGTCAATAGGTAAACCAGCGGCTGCGGCTCCGGGAAAAGCCCCAGCTCCAGCACCGGCCGCTCCTGCATCCTCCAAATCTGGGATCTCCTCATCTGAATCACTGTCTGTGGAAGATTCACTTTGTGCAGGTTTTGCCTCGGCGGGTAAAGTTTTTTCAATTTCTGTCATTTCTGGCATGTTTTATCACTGCAATCAAAACGGATCGATTTTACTACAAAAACCTTGAAATTTTTATGACGACGCACTTTAGACTTGTTGCAAACACATACCCCGTGAATTTAACCATTAGAATATACGCGTAAAACCACGACACGAGGATGTAATAACGAAAAAAATCGGCCGTGGAAAAAATCCGGCGTTTTTATTTTTACGACTGAATTTTGATAAAAACGTATGCATCGCACAGAAATATTCATGAAATTGAACATTGTGATGCCGCGTGAAGAGTTTTGGTAGGAAATATAGTTAAAATAGCGAAGGATTGCAAAAATAAACTATAATTACCTTGTGTTTAAATTTACACAACAACCCCACAAGAAGGCAAGTCAAGGGAAAAGAGAAGGAGAAGAGAAAATGACAGAATGGGTAAAACAGTTTCCTATATTAAAACAGTGCTTCTTCTTCCACAAACTATATTTGGTTTTTGCAAATTAAAACGCTTATTCAATGTAGGTATTGATTAATCCTTTTCATAGTTAAGGGTCAAACAATAAACTAAATGATTAAAAATTGATTTTATCATTCCAATTTTAGCTTAGTGGAAATTAAAATACAAAAGGTTGGCACCACTGATTTTTAATTTTACAAATAATTCAAAATGAGGCACATTATACTGTAGTACGTTTATTGGCGTACTATAAATTATCTAAATAATGATGATAAATATGATTTTTAAATTAAAATCAAAGAGTTACTATCATAACTTTATTTTTTGCAATGTTGATAACACTAGTTGTTTAGAAACTTTTCTATTGTTATGTTGGCAAACTTTCTTAACCTGACAAATGTTTGACAGGTGACGTTTACACATCTGACGTATGTTTGTCATCTTTCCGGATTTTACTTAAATCCCACCGAATAGTTTTAATTTAATAATATGGAAGGCTCACTGTTGGTATGTTAAACTACAATAACAATTTGTTTGAACATAAATTACTAATTATTTTACAGGAACCAACTTTGTACACAGTTAAAGGCATCGCTATTCTAGACAACGATGGTAACAGACTTCTTGCGAAATACTACGACAAAACTTTATTTCCATCTGCAAAAGAACAGAAAACCTTTGAGAAGAACCTCTTCAACAAAACGCACAGAGCCAATGCTGAAATTATCATGTTAGATGGCCTAACTTGTGTTTATAGGAGTAACGTAGACTTGTTTTTCTATGTTATGGGCAGTTCGCATGAAAACGAGGTAAGCCACGTTATTACACGATGTAATAACATAGTAAATGTTGTTTTTTCGTAGTTAATTCTCATGAGTGTGCTGAATTGTCTCTACGATTCAGTCAGCCAAATTTTGAGGAAAAACGTCGAAAAACGCGCAGTATTAGAATCGCTGGACATTGTAATGTTGGCGATGGATGAAATTTGTGATGGAGGGTAATTTCTTCAGTGAACCAAGTGAGAACCACTTTAATTTTGGGTTTTTTCAGGATTATTTTGGACGCAGATTCCAGTTCAGTAGTTTCTAGAGTAGCGTTGAGAAACGATGATATTCCAATAGGAGAGCAAACTGTAGCTCAGGTAACTAATGCAATACATTCTTTATTTTGGTGATAAGCATCCAAGAAACAGTACACTTAGTTTAGGAAGCTTTTTTTAACACAATGTAAAATTTATTGTAACTATATTTTTTTAATCGAATTAGAATCTCTCGTACGATATAAGTGTGTTTTTTTACATCTATCTAATATGTATTCCTTTATTTGTAGGTTTTTCAGTCCGCAAAAGAACAGCTGAAATGGTCTTTACTTAAATAATTTTATTTTTGTTACCTACTGAATTTATTTTGTATTTCTGTTATTTTAATAATTATTTAAAGTTAAAGTGTAATAAAAACAGACATTTTTTAAGCGTACAGTCTATTTAAATTAGAGTACAAAAAATATATAGATTAGTTTAAATTGTCTTGTGTATTATTTGTTTGTTTAATAAATTCCAGTTTTTATCACATTCATTTTTAAGATAATGCTGTGGACACTATCGAAAACTTTCTTAATATTGTTAGTGTCTGTTGCGATTGTAAAATGAACGTAAACGTCTCTCGGTGGTAGTTTTTCCATAATGTTTTTTCCAGGAACAAATCCAATATGTTCTACTGTTATTTGAGTATTAGCTATATCCTAAAACAAACCAATTTCAACTAAATTTCACTAATCTAGTTATTATCTACATACCTTGATTTTTTTCTCCATGAAAAGTCTCGCCCGATCATATTCGCTTCCAGCACCCACATTCTTCTCCCCACTACAACTATACTGTGCATAATCCGGAAAATACTTCTCCAGCTTTCTACCTTCTTCAATTTTCCTCCTCAGCAAATCCTGCTTGTTCAAAAACACAATCAAACCAGCATTCCTGACAAACCTACTAAAGCAAATATCCTTGAAGACGCTAAACGATTCCTCCAGCCGATTTCTAGTGTGATCTTCACGTAGAGTTTGATCAAAATCACTTGCAGCAATCAGGAATAGAATCGCCTCGATACCATCGAATACTTGTATCCATTTCTTGCGTTGGCCTCGTTGACCACCCACATCGTACATCCAGAATTCCGCTGTGCCACCCCCATACTGCATGGGAACGGGTATTTCAAACTCGATTTTTGAAATGGAGACCGTCATAATGCGGCAGAAGAGGATGTCTTGAATTGTGGGGATGTAGTCGGGGTTTCGGATGTCGTCTAGGCGGTTTAGGAAGCTGAAAGTGGGTGTAGTTTGGTGAGGATTGGGGTGGTTGTTGGTTTTACTTACTGTTCAGCGCTGTCGATGAGTTGGTATTCGTTTGATCTTTTGAAGGCTTTTTGGATGGCGTCGTTGCCCCATAAGGTTTTTACGTTGTCGAAGTATTCCTGGGTTTAAGAAATTTTAGTCAGTGTTAAATAAATAAGTTATAAAAAACCATCATATTAAAGCTGAATAATTGTTTTATTTTGTGAAAAAATCAAAATGCGTTTAATATATGAATTTTTTAGAGTCCCAAGTTGCACTCTTGAAAAATCGCAATTTTCGAGAGTAATTGTTTAAAAAAATCGTAATTTTGGAACCGCTGATCGGATTTTTGCCAAATTAATTTTGTTGCAAATCTAAATGATGGTAGTATTTTCAAAAAAATCACGAACTGTTTTTACGACCTATTTCAACGTTATTTTTGGGGCTCAAATTGCGCTTTTAAAAAATCACGTTTTCTTGAGGGTACTTACTTTCAAAAATCACAGATTTGGAACCACTGGTCGAATTTTTGTTAAAAAACCTTCATATCAAAGCTGAATAACAGTATTATTTTGAAAAAAATCAAAATGCGTTTAATATGTGAATTTTTTATGCTTTTTTGGATTCCCAAGTTGCACTCTTAAAAAATCGCACTTTTCGAGAATAATTGTTTAAAAAAATCGTAATTTTGGAACCGCTGATCGGATTTTTACCAAATTTACTTTGTTGCAAATCTGAATGATGGTAGTATTTTCAAAAAAATCACGAACTGTTTATACGACCTATTTCAACGTTATTTTTGGGGCTCAAATTGCGCTTTTAAAAAATCACGTTTTTTGAGGGTAATTACTTTAAAAAATCACCGATTTGGAACCACTGGTCG
Source organism: Pediacus dermestoides (assembly GCA_963942485.1). Taxonomy (NCBI): domain Eukaryota; kingdom Metazoa; phylum Arthropoda; class Insecta; order Coleoptera; family Cucujidae; genus Pediacus; species Pediacus dermestoides. Next base: position 11,691,411 of record OZ012629.1, read on the forward strand.
GATTTTTGTTAAAAAACCTTCATATCAAAGCTGAATAACTGTATTATTTTGGAAAAAATCAAAAGTGTATAATATGTGAATTTTTTACTGTTTTCTTAGAGTCCCAAGTTGCACTCTTAAAAAATCGCACTTTTCGAGAATAATTGTTTAAAAAAATCGTTATTTTGGAACCGATGATCGGATTTTTACCAAATTAACTTTGTTGCAAATCTGAATGATGGTAGTATTTTCAAAAAAATCCCGAACTTCATACGAGTTATTTCAACGTTATTTTTGGGGCTTAAATTGCGCTTTTAGAAAATCACGTTTTTTGAGGGTAATTACTTTAAAAAATCACAGTTTTGGAACCACTGGTCGGATTTTCGTTAAAAAACCTTCATATCAAAGCTAAATAATGATATTATATTGGGAAATATAAAAATTTGTTTATATGAATTTTTTGTGAAGTCCCAAGATACGCTTTTTAAAAATCACATCTTTTGAGAGTAATTCTTTTAAAAATTATAACTTTGGTATCTCTAGTCGGATTTTTGTCAAAAAACTTTCATATCAAAACTGAATAATGGTATTATTTTGAAAAAAATTGGCATTGGCTTATATGAATTTTTTATGCTTTTTTGGACGTCCCAAAGTGCACTCTTGAAAAATCGCAATTTTCGAGAATAATTTTTGAAAAAATCGTAATTTTGGAACTGCTGGTCGGATTTTTACCAAATTAACTTTGTTGCAAATCTGAATGATGGTAGTATTTTCAAAAAAATCACGAACTGTTTATACAACCTATTTCAACGTTATTTTTGGTGCTCAAATTACACTTTTAAAAAATCATGTTTTTTGGGAGTAATTACATTAAAAAATCACAGTTTTGGAACCACTGGTCGGATTTTTGTTAAAAAACCTTCATATCAAAGCTAGATAATGATATTATATTGGGAAATATAAAAATTTGTTCATATGAATTTTTTTTTGAGGTTCCAAGCTACGCTTTTTAAAAATCACATTTTTTGAGAATAATTCTTTTAAAAATTATAACTTTGGAATCTCTAGTCGGATTTTTGTCAAAAAACCTTCATATCAAAACTGAATAATGGTATTATTTTTAAAAAAATTGGCATTGGCTTATATGAATTTTTTATTCTTTTTTGGACGTCCTAAAGTGCACTCTTGAAAAATCGCGCTTTTCGAGAATAATTGTTTAAAAAAATCGTAATTTTGGAACCGCTATTCGGATTTTTACCAAATTAACTTTGTTGCAAATCTGAATGATGGTAGTATTTTCAAAAAAAATCACGAACTGTTTATACGACCTATTTCATCATTATATTTGGGACTCAAATTGCGCTTTTAAAAAAGCACGTTTTTCGAGGGTAATTACTTTAAAAAATCACAGTTTTGGAACCACTGGTCGGATTTTTGTTAAAAAAACTTCATAACAAAACTGAATAATGGTACTATATTGAAAAAAATTGACTTTGGCTTATATGAATTTTTTATGCTTTTTTGGACGTCTCAAAGTGCACTCTTGAAAAATCGCACTTTTCGAGAATAATTTTTGAAAAAATCGTAATTTTGGAACCGCCGGTCGGATTTTTACCAAATTAACTTTGTTACAAATCTAAATGATGGTTATATTTACAAAAAAATCACGAACCGTTTATTCGACTTATTTCTACGTTTCGTTGGGGGCTCAATCTGTACTTTAAAAAAATCGAGTTTTTTGAGGGTAATTGTTTTAAAATTTCACAGTTTTGGAACTACTGGTCAGATTTTTGTCAAAAAACCTTCATATCAAAGCTGAATAACAGTATTATTTGTGAAAAAATCAATATTCGTTTATATTAAATTTTTTTGTTTTTTTTGAGTGTGTTCTTGGCTAGAAATTTTATGCTTTTATAAAAATATGTCCTGAGCAATTCCAGATAAAGTACTAAATTTTTTAACATTAAGATAATTTTAATTTCCATACCTCTGTGAATTCCTCTGGAACATCCGGTCCGATTTTCAAAATATATTCCGCACACTTTTGAACGCCTTCGTCTACAATTTCAATAGGCGGGGTAATCTTATCCATGTTGTTGATTATATCATAAATAGATTCGTGGATATTTTGTTTAATATTAGGTATTTTTTCCTTCTTCTCTCTGATGGATTATAAAATATTCAAATTTGGGTATAAAGTAAAGTTAAATACTTACACCTCTGAGTAGCCATTAATATGCAAAATTCTCATTTGCTTGATAATAGTCGTTTTCCCGGACTCTCCAGTGCCCAACAAAAGCAGTTTCTTCGTCTTGAAAAACTGTTTAGTGTACAGTTTGTGTTCCTCATCGTTTGGTGAACTTTTACAAAACATTGTTTGATATACTGTATAATTATTACCAAACACGAATTTTAATTAAAAACTAAAAACGATTAAGTACTGAATTTCTTAAAATCCAATCTTATCACATGATTGATGGAGATTAAGCCGTAAATAATTTTATCTATTTGCTTTTTATCGTTTTTCTGCACATAAACAAATAGTAATAAAATGTATGGGCTCATTTTGTACCTTGCAGTCGAGGTGGAATGTTTGTTTTGTTGTTAATGTTTGAAAAACCCCACCCAGTTTAAAAGTAAACTGGAAAAGTCGCGGGTATTTTTAGCTGGAGGAAACGTAAACATTTTTGGAAACGCGAAGAAAAATGTTTCTTTGTTTTGTAGTAGTACAATTTTTACAAATTTTACAGTGAAAACTTGAGCGATTTTTATAAAATATTATAACGTATATTTTGCTGCAATAAAAATATAAAAAACTAAATTGGGAAATCAGGAACATATTTTTTTCAATAATTTATGTATGAGTGTACAAATCATAAAAAAAAATGCCCAAATATAAATTACGATGTGTAGTTACATTAATTATTCAAAAACTATGTAAACCCTTTCAGAGCTCTTATTAAAGGTTACATCATTAAATGGCTATTACATAACTAAATTTTTTATCCAGCAATCTACCTACATAGAAATAATTTTACAAAAATGTATTTTGTGGTCCTTTTCGCTATAATTTCAGCAGCATTCTCCAGCAACTCATTTACACCACTCTGTATAAACTTTAAACAAAACGACACAATTTACAATAATGAAGTCATAAATTCCACTTATAGCATCGAATTGCGATCCACTACCTTCGACGTCTTATGTTCAAAAATTATTTCGGATAAATTTAACGCCTCGGTTTTTATAGAGTTGCTTCAAATTGTAACATGCAGGTTTAAAAAACTAGAACCAACGATGTTTAGTGGATACATGATAAAAAAATTGCAAATAAGCCAGAATACTATGCAATTTCTAACAGTTCCCTCAGGAGCTTTCGTGGATATCTTCACTTTAACATCGCTTGATTTGTCTGATAACAAATTACAGACAGTTGAGGACGGCGCTTTTCAAAACCTGACAAACTTGGAAATATTGGATTTGCACCAGAATAAAATAAGACACATTTCAAAAAATTGGTTTGTAAACGTTCCGAATTTGAAGGATTTTAGCATGGACTATAATAAACTTGCACGACTTTTCCGTGGGGAATTCGAGTTTTTATCCAAAGAAAACTTTGTTTCTATTAATTTGGCTCACAATGATATAAATAGTTTGGATGAGAACACTTTTGAAGGAGTTAACTTGATGGAATCGCTTAATATGGAAGCGAATGAACTAGGAGATGTTCCGATGGATCTGCTTTGTAATATTACTATAAGGAATTTGTATTTGAGTGATAATGATATAGTAAATTTGCCTGAGTGTATTCGTACTGGCGATTTGAAAAAATTTACAATTTTAAGTTATTATTTGAACACGTACGCTGTACCGGTAGTGGTACCAATAAAAAATAGAGGAGCTGGCAATAAACCAACCGTATTATTGGGCATTATATTAGATTTAATTTCGATTGTATTTGTAAAGTTTGTATATTAAATTTCACAAGAAATTTAATATGAAACATTGAAACTTGCACAACATCTCTAAGTGCACTTCAGTATTGAGAAACCTGATAAATGCATAAATCTATAAATTAAATTATAACTAGACTAAGTACGTTCAAATAATGTACTTGCACGCTACTGTTCTTCTCCCGTTAATTTCAGCAATTTCCTGCTGTAATTTCACAAATATTTATTTAACACTTAATAAAGATGAAACAATTTTCCAAAATAAAATTGTAACATCCCCCGTAAATATAACACTTACTAGAAGTTACAGTAATACGTCCCTGTGCATAGATGTGGTTGCTAACAAATTTAATATCGAATCTGGAATTGACTCCTTTGAAATTAGTCTTTCCCATTTTACAGGACTAGAGCCGGGGATATTTACGGGGTATGTGATAAAAACGTTGGTAATAAAGCAAAATACTATGGAGTGTCCTTGGATTCTCGCTAGGACTTTTGTGGATATCCACAATTTAACACTACTTAGTTTGAGTGCAAACAAACTAGAAACTATAGCAGACGATGCGTTTGAAAATCTGCTAGTACTGGAAACGTTAGATTTAAGCTGGAATAAACTACAAAATATTTCCAAAGAGTGGTTTAAAAACTTACCCAACCTAAAGTACTTTACCATCGCATATAACAAACTTATTATATTACAAAACGCACAGTTTGAATTTTTAAACCACAAACATTTTGTCAATTTAGATCTAGAGCATAACGATTTAGAGCTTTTGGAGGAAAATGCGTTTGCAGGAATAAAATTCATCAAGGTGCTCAAGATGGGGTCGAATTTATTAAAAGTATTACCAAAGAGTTTATTTTGCAATGTTACTTTGAAGAATGTTGACTTGAGTAGGAATTTCTTGGAAAAGTTGCCAGTTTGTCTTTTACGAAGTTCGCTGAAAAATTTGGTTGTCTCAGGTAATAAGTTGGAGGAAGGTGATCTAGAAGCAGCAGAAAAGTTTATGAAGGGTGCAGGGGCGAAGAATGAGAAATTTGCGGCAATAATAATAATATTAGTTTTGTGTGTTAGTTTCATTGGATAAAATCCTACTTTGCTTATAAAATCTTTATTAAAATAAATTGAAAAAATATAATTATTATATCTGTAAGTATTAGTTTAATTTTATAAAAATAGCACCTGTAATTCCGCTGCATAAAATCCAATCACAATATATATCAAAGCTTCTTCGCCTAAAAACTCAATCTCACTCAAATTTCCAAGCACACATAATCAACAAAATACTGCATAATATGTTACATAAATATATAATAGTACTACGGAAATGATTTCACACAAAAAAATTAATTTTATCACAACTTCTTTTCTTTGGTCCCATTTCTAAAATTCAGATGCATGACTTTCCTAAAGGATTCCGGACCATTCCACAAGCCTTTCATCATTAGTTGCCAATAAATATGTGGAATCACATTCCTTTTCAGAAGATACATCGAATAGAGCTCTCTATCCTGTCGGAAGGGGAACGTTTCAAGGGGATTTAAATCGTAATCGAATTCAGCTAGAATGCATTTATCGTAGCCGGTTACTAAGGGACAAGAGGCGTAGCCGTCGTAACTTGCGAGCAGGGGGGCGTTCTTCATTAGGGATTTGAGGTTATTGTGGAGTACCACTGACTGAGCACCTGGAAGAAGAGGTTAAATAGAGCTATACAATTCAGTAGAGAAAATGGACGATCCTAAATTTTTGCATTGAATTAGAACTTTTGGTTTTAAACAGGGTGTCCGGAAATTAGGAGCAAAAAACTCGGGGAGTGATTCTACTCGAGAAGTTAATGTGACAAGTACCTATAACATTTTTCCGAAAGTTCATTAATATTAGGGTTACAAGGCCCCAAAATTTTTTTTGAGCTCAATTTTTTCCAATAACTTTTTTTCTAAATTTTGATGATTCCCGATTGAAGAGCATCGAAAAGTCTTCAAAAAAGATCCTCTTGTTGAATAACGATAAAACGAGTAGTTTTCGAGAAAAACGCGCTTTTGTTTAATCTTGAAAATGAGCTGTAGTTAAGTAGTTGGTATTCATTTAATGCAAGCAAATTTTTTAAGGCGTTATCTCGAAAACGACTTGTTTTATCGTGATGCAGCAAGAGGATCTTTTTTGAAGATTTTTCGATGCTCTTTAATCGGGCGTCATCAAAGTTTAGAAAAAGTGCCTAACAAAAAAGTTCTGGGTCTTTATCCGAAGGTCAACGTCAGTTTCGACTCTTTGACACTGGGGATTTACCTCAAATTTGGTGTAAGAATACAAATAAACATTAGTGATAAGAGTGCCAAATTTGAAACGAATCGGTATACTAGAAAAAAAGTTACTGGAAAAAATTAATTTAAAAAAACAATCTTTAAGGCCCTGTAACCCTAATATTAATGAACTTTCGGAAAAATTTTATAGGAACTTGTCACATTAATTTTTCAAGTAGAATCACTCCCCGAGTTTTTTGCTCCTAATTTCCGGACACCCTGTATTGTGACTCAAACTTACTGGCAGCAGCTGCTGTTTTCGAATTCGGAGTAGAAGCGCAATCGCCCAACGCGAAAATATTAGGAAACCTCACATGTTGCAGCGTATGTTTATTCACATCAACAAAACCAGCATCGTTAGTCAAATCCTTGTTTTTACTTAGAATCTCTGGGGTGCTTTGAGGCGGCGTAACATGCAACATTTCGTACTGTAAATGACCAATTTTATTTAATTTAATTTGGGAATATAGGAAGAACGAAGTGCTTACAGTCATTGTGGTTGTAACTTGCGGTTGCGTTAATGTCTGAAATGTTGCCTCGGCTTTATCTGAATTTACTGATATTAAATTTGTGCTCAAGTTTACTGTGATGTTGCGTTCTTGGCATACTTTCCACAGGGCGTCTGCGTAGCGTCTAACGCCGAATATCACAGGCAAAGATGTGTTGTAAACGATGTTAATATTATTTCGTCTGCCCATCTAAATGAAAGCAATAAAATAATTGTTATGTTTGGATTTTGGAGCAGTAACTTACTTTTCGTAGATATGCATCGGCGATGTAGCAGATTTTCTGAGGGGCTCCCGCGCATTTAATAGGACAGTTAGGATACGTAAAAATAGCGTTCCCAGACCGCAGATTTTGCAAAGCAGGATAAGTACGTGTGACATACATTGGGGAATAATTCGAACAAACCCTGCCGTCGCTCTGTTTCAAAGCCTCAATTAACCCCGGGATCTACAACAGTGTTATGAAGTTTCCTTTGGAAGCAGTTATAAGTATAACCCCATCACCTTGTCGTAGCGCAAATCCAAACCAACTGCAATAACCAGGTAGTCATACTCGATGATGTCGCCTTTTCCCGTAGTAACTTTATTGTTTTTGGGATCAAAAACTATAGCCCGGTCTTTCATCCATGTGCAGTTTTTCGGTAGAACTGATTCGGTGTTGCGACGGGCATCTTCAGTTGTATGAGTGCCGCCCCCGACTAGAGTAAAAAGTGGTTGATAGTAGTGATCTGAACTGGGCTCCAAGACGATTAGATTGTTTTTTGACATGGTTTTGGCGAATTTCGCGGCGATGGCACATCCGCCGGTACCGCCTCCAACCACCAGTAGTTTACAGCTGAAATTAAATAATTTAAACAACTTGTTAAAGTTTGGTGTTAAGCTAAGCTAAACTTACCTGTGCGATGCATCTCTTACACTAGTTGAGGTTATTGTTTTGGTTAAAGTAAATAAACTGGATAACTTCGAACTGCAATATAGTAATTTAGACATTATTTTTGAAGATGTTTGTGTGAAAACGTTAGAACGAAATTTGAATGGTTTTTCGTAAAATTCAGCTGACGTTTCGAATCTTCTTCTACTGCTTATCAACGTTCTGCACTTCTTCCTCGCTCACCACGCCTAAAATTACTATTATTTGCGAAATGTAAACAACAACATTTGAGTCTAATCAGTAATTATCGTTTGTACGTAATATATTTTGAATAAACTGATTTTGTAATGTCAAAATAAAACCATTAAAAGCCCCTAAATTTATGCAACCAATCGTACCGAAATTTTATAGCGCCATCTATTATATTAAAAATAATTAATAGCTTGGATACAGATTTCTTTTTATTATTAGTTTTATTTATTAACACTAGATGGTGGGAACTGTTTTTATTTAAAACTATTTCAAATTTTGAAAATTAAGAACCCACAACCGTGCTTTTATTACACCAAAATTTACTCTTTATTCATTAAATTAGTAGACTACATGGTTAAATCTATGCAAAATCGATACACCAGCCTAAAAGCTTACACATCTGTAAAATTGCACCTTGGAAAGAAGTATATTTATGAGCATATTTTCAGAAAATCCTTTTTCTTTTGGAGAAAAAATTATATTAGAGCCTTCCAATGTATACGTCACCTAAAACAAACAAATATTATATTTGAATTTATTTTTTTGGGTTTTTACGGTTATTGGACAAGATGTGGGTATTATTCTAGATACTTCAAGTGTGAAGAAAATACTGGCAGTTACTTGAGCTACGGGATAGAGTACCGTGGGAATACTGTAAACAACCTAGAAGAAACAGGAAAGTGTGTCAGGGGTGGTCAAAATAAACTGCTGTTCAAAATTATCGCACCACTCAAAATTCAGTAAAAGTTTGATGTCAATTTTTTTCTGAACCGTTTGTCCGATTTGTATGATTCTTTTTTTAAATTGTAGGTTGATCCTTCAGGAATGTAAATGTGCTACTTATTTTTGGTGAGAGATTATTACTGGTGCACTCCACAGGGTGTTACGAATTTGGGGAAAAAAGTCAACATCATTTATACACCCAGTATTCAACCAAAATGAATTTTGACCAAAAATAAGTAGCACATTTACATTCCTGAAGAATCAACCTACAATTTAAAAAAAGAATCATACAAATTGGACAAACGGTTCAGAAAAAAATTGACATCAAACTTTTACTGAATTTTGAGTGGTGCGATAATTTTGAACAGCAGTTTATAATAAATAAGATCCTAATACTAACTTCGTAAAAATAAAAATCGCTAACGTTATCACTTTGTGAAGCAAGAAATTTGATGGAAGTCTTCCACTCCTCTCTCATATAGAAATTCCTCAAATAATCCGAAATCGCATATTGTCCCTCCACAACCGAGAAGTTTTCTATGCGAGGCCACTGATGCGAGTACTCAGACGCCGAAGCTTCGTCTTCCGACGACTTACAAGAACATTTCGACTTGTCAATGGTGCTGGTCAAACACACCCCTAAGGTATTCCAATTCCGGATATGACCACGAGTCCTTCTCATCGCCTCCTTCAAAATGCCATCCACAAAATAATTGGCGAACTCCACAGTGGTACCGAAAAACTTGCAGGAGTCTTCGTGTTGGCTCTTTTTGTCTAACTCGGTGTTGTAGCCCATTTTGCAGGCACATTCGCATATATAATCCGCTTCGAACTCGTCAGTAATGCAGGTCCTGCTGCGCAGTGGGTCCTGCCCCATGAAGTACTGCTCGATTCGTTTGAGGTCGTCGAAGCATTCTATGCTTTCGGGGTACTGCTGCTGGTCAATAGCCTTGAGGTATTCGTATTTTTCGTCATCCAACGACACCGAGGATAGGGATGGTGCATGTTCTTGGGAAACTTTTTGCGTGCGCTCCTGCCATAATAATTCGAGGAAATTGTCTTCGCTGTCCTGCTTGAATTCCAAGTAAGGATACAGTAGATTACTGCTGGTGTCTTCCTCACTACTCATAATAGATTATGATAAAATTAAAATATAAAAAAATGTATAATTAGCCGTTTCACTTTGACTATCTACGACAACACATATCAATATGATTTTTGGTGATTCTTTATAGTACAAAGCCCTTGTGATCGACAATTATATCCAAAATCTAGCTAAAAATAAAATGGTAATTAATACATTTTACTATAGCAAGCTTCTATATTGAAAATTCAAAAAATTTGTGAAATTTCACAAGCAAATTTTGAAATATGTTCGTTATAAAAATTATACGACGCATTCGGAATAAATTTAAATTGATCAAGTTGCAATTACGAGCTATGGTAACCACCTTAACCTTAAATTAAGTTAAATTAGTTTCAAACGGCATAAATCGAGCTTTACATAGTTACTAGGTACTTTTCATCCGAAGTTAGCTTATAAGTTAGTGAGCTGAACGCTAGCATATTATATGTACATAAATCTACAAATTTACAGTGTTTCGAAGCACAGAATTGTCTATAAATCGCAAATATAGATATTATTATGGACATAGGTATGTTTAATTGTACGTTTTTTTGCTAGAAATTTTTTTAAATTATTTGAGCGCTAGTGTCTTAAGCGTTTTACTCCTAACTTCATTTAAATCGAACATCCAAGTTGTTCTGTTTTGGTTATTTGGGATAATTCGGATATATTTATGTGATGGCCAATCATTATGAGGTCCCCAATTGGTAATGAGCTTTATATTTGATAAATTCCCTACTTAAACCCAACAAATTTATGTTAAAATAGTGCAACAATGATAAATAATAAATTTTGAGGTTACGTTAATTTGTTTATTGAGTTTTAACCAGCATAATTTAATGTTTAAAGGGCCGGAAAACCGCCAGTTGGTCTACATTTAGACGTACTAAAAGGCGAGAAACTAATCCAAAAGTTGATGATCGACGAAAAGAAGTGCTATCTCTTTGGAAGAAATACCCAAATGAACGACTTTTGCATCGATCATGCGTCTTGTTCGCGCGTTCATTCAGCACTAGTGTGGCATAAACACCTCGACCGAGCGTTTCTAGTTGACCTAGGCAGCAGTAAGTAGCATTTTTTTGTACTAAACACCACAAATTGAATTTACCTTCACTATAATTTGTATCGTTTTAAAGCCCATGGAACATTTATCGGGACATTGCGTTTAGAAGCTTATAAACCCACTCAATTGCCTATCGATTCTAGTTTTCATTTCGGCGCATCCACCAGAAATTATATAATACGTGAACGGCCCCAAACTGGCATGCGACCAATCATCGATGAGATAGAAAAAGCCGGCGAGGAAACCGAGGGGGGCTTGCTGGGCCTTCCGGAAACTGAAACTGAACTAGATGTAAGTCCTGTGCTTTAAGCTAATTCACTTTTTATTATATTTAGTTTTGTTTAGAATTTGACTGAGTTTAACACGGCGCATAATCGGAGAATTTCCATGTTAGGAATATCTGATGATACAGAGAAACGTAATAATCGCAAGCGAAAGCGCCAGTGTGTATCATTTAACGAAGACGAGGAGATTATTAATCCAGAAGACATAGATCCGAGTATAGGCCGGTTCAGAAATCTAATTCACACAACCGTAGTGCCTTCCACTGTAAAAAAAGCGAAATTCGCAGCGGAATCCATTGGTTTATCTATGTCAGACTTCAAAATCCCTAAAATAGCTTCGCTCTCCAGTTCGGCGGCTGATTTATACACGGATTTACCACCAGAAGCCCATAACAATGCCGCTGCTACCTCAAACATGAATATTTACAGCACTTTAAGTTCACGCTTAGGGATGGTACTACCAAATCCAGCGCCCGATGTTGATATTGGGCACAGTTTTCAAGCGCCGACAACGCTTGTGCCCCAACAAGTCCAAGGTGGCGATTCGTTGGAGCCCAAAAAGAAGAAATACGCCAAGGAAGCTTGGCCCGGCAAGAAACCCATTCAGACGTTGCTGGTTTAGTTAGTTTAGTTATAAGGCAATATTATTTTGTTTAAATTATGATTTATTTGTAATATAGGAAGGCGAGATTGTTGTAAGTGTATGATAAATTGTTGCTTTTATTTGGGGTTGGTCCTAAAACTAAAACGTTATTACAAGCAAAGAAATACTTGAGGATTTAATAAGAACACAGTTTTGATGAATCTATAAAAATACTTTATTAAATACATGGAATACAAATCGACAAAATGAACAAAAAAATAACTATAAAACCTACTTAAAAGCCTTTCCACATACTTTATTTAAATTATCGCGTAGTGCCCGTAATTGTTGAAGGGTATTCCTATCAAAGTTTGGCACATCAGACACTCTTAAGCCTATATGTGGCTGTATGGTCAGCATGGAACCATCTACCATTGGAATATTAACATTTGCTTTGTTGTCACTGAATATCGTGTTTGTAAGTAACGGACTGCCTTGCAAAGACACTGCAATTTCCCCTTGCTTTGGCCGTCGCATCATCGTTAAGGGCGTATTAGGTTTTACCTATAATAAATTAAAATTACCCACAAATTTTCCTTGTCTTAACAACCATACCTTCGGCGTGATTATTCCATAAGTTGGGGGAGCACGACGGTTCGCAGGCGTTATAAAGCGGCGTGGTTTCGCAGAAGTATTTCTAGAAAGTGATCGGGATACTCGAGAGTTCGTTAGGGGTTTAGCCCTAGCACGCGACTGCCTGCCACCTGAAGTATTAGAGCTCTCAGTAGTACGATAACCTAATAACCATTTACACCCACAAAAAGTAGTGTTAGGAAATGAGAATGAGGATTAGCACAAGAAACCATGAATATGAGATGAGAAGTGATTCTTACCTTCATCTACAAATGAAGAACTTCTTCGTAGTTGTCGCGTTTGGCTTCCCGTTGAGTTCATCGTAAAGTTTGTCAGTCCGGAACCATCGTGTGTACGATTTAACTAAGAAAAATTTATTTATTACATTTGTTCATCTAACCCAAAAATGTGGTAAATGTCTAGAATCGCGGTTTTTGGAAAATATAGCCTAAAAAACATGCTCCCCGACAAAAAGTTTACTACTTACGTATTCGATGTATTCCTGTAGGGTTTTATCGAAATATTCCACGGGAAGTTTTAGTTTACATGACAGGTTGTTTTGCTCCATTTTCTTTTCCATTTCCTCTTGTAATTCATCTAGCTCACGTAAAAGATCGGCTTCTACAAATGAGTAATGGTACAAAACAGTGTAAAAAGTTATAATTGAAGCAACAAACCAGACACTTTCAGGGCATTTTTTAATTTTTCAGCATCGGCGTGTTTTTGGGTTTTTATTCTGGATGCTTTCGTCCGCGGCATTTTTGACTGTAATAAAATAATCAAAAGGATAATTTCCCTCGCACTAGCCAAACTTGAACTGTCACACTGTCAGTTTGTGTTTTGTAACGGTTTTAAATTCAAATGACAGTCTGTTGCTAACTTCAATCACAACAATTTACTAACCACAAAACAAGCAACCAACATTACATTTTTAACATTTTTCAAATAAATATATGTAAATGTAAATTATTTATAACGACGTATGAGAAAATTCAAACTTTATATTTTAAAAATTACGTTCTGTAAATAATACGCACAAGTTACAAAACATTTGCCGGTTTGTAGTGACAAATTAAAACTCCCTAAATATGTTCACTAAAGCTCGATTTATGCAAGTTTGCTTAACATTTATAAATGTAGCATAGTCACATTTTAAACCAAGCTCGTTTTATTTCCGTGTACTAAGTATTTAGTAAAACAAACAAAAATTTTATAAATGAAACATTTATTTCTCCAATACCATTATATTAATATGGCAAAACAATACAATTGCCTATGGGCAAAAACAGGGAAATTACAACATATTTATAATTTATAGGCCCTACTAAAATTTATATGGCAATGCAGATTAACAACATTTAATATATTCTTTTAAATCACATTGAATACAATTTTTACCTCTATAAAACCTAAATATGTATATATTTTCTGGTCTACAGAATATAATTATAATACTTTTGTAATTTATTGTTTCTTTGTATGTTATTGCAAGTGAAAAAGAGTATTTAAAATATATCATCTTTTTATATTCATATAAAAATTGCATGATAGATACAAATAACATTGAAATTGTTTTAGGTATAATATGTTTAATAAAATATTTCGATACTTTTTTCTATAACAAAAAAAAGATCATGTATATTTTTCTACCTATTAGTCATCTAAAGTACACCAAAAAAATAATTTCTTACAATTGAAATGAAACAAAAACTCATATATAATATGATGTATAATGTATAACTTTTATATTATTAATTTAAATATAGGTAGGATATTTCTTGCATTTACTTGCTTGATGCTTGACAAAATGTCTTATTCATAATGGATATTATTAGTATCTTATTTTAGTAGATAAGTGATAAAAATAGACATACAGATAGAGAGAAAGTTGTGAAATTATTGTTACGATTCCACTGTTTCAAATCTGGTGGTGGTCCCATTTTCCGTCGAAACAACTCGTTTGTCCTCTGATATGCTTTTCCTGGAGTTTTTCCTACTGCGCGGCTTCCTCCTAATCAGCATCTCGCAAGTGCCTTTCGGAACAAACGTCGTCCACTCATTCGACTTCATGTCCAAATACTCAATGGTATTTAGGAATGTTTTACCTAAAATTATTATAATTTAAACATTCCTCCACTCCGCAAAGTAACTAATCTCCTTACCTGAGAATCCTCCAACCGCGTACAACCGATCTCCAACAACCGCGACTTCTACATTGGCCCTTGGGGTTGTCATACTAGGTCCTACCACCCATGTCTGGGTTTCGTCGTCGAAAATTTCGGTTGAGCTTAGAGAGTGGGAGCCGTCGGAGCCTCCCACAACGTAGAGTTTGTTGTTGAAGACGGCTATACCGCAACCTCGCCTGGCCGTGATGATGGGTATGGAGGGGGACCAAGTGTTTTCCTCTGGGTTGTAGATTTCGACAGAATTTAAGCAGTTCCAGGCATCGCAGCCACCGATAGCGTATACGGATTTATTGTAGGCTGTTACACCAGCTTGGTAACGACCTGAAATTGAAAAATTTTAATCCACCTCCAAAACCATGCAATTTTCAATGTACCAGTATTAAGCGCCGCAATAGAACTCCACTCCTTCGTCTCAGGATCCAACACATCGCACTGCTTTATCCCAACTTGCCCATTCCAGCCACCCACGCAATAAATCAACCCATCCAAAGCGCACACGCCCATATTACTCCTCGCCAACGGCATCTTCGGCATGCTTATCCATTTTCCAACGCTCAAATCCAACATTTCCACAGAATCCAGCTCAGTGGTGCCATTGCTGCCCCCAATAGCATACACTTTGTCTGTCAGGACGACAATCTTAAACCGCCCTCGACTTTCGCGCATTTGAGGTAGTTTCTTCCAACTGTTGGTCTCTGGAATGTATTGCTCAATGGATCGCAGACATTCGGTGCGATCATAACCGCCACACACCAGTAAAGTATTGAGGAAATTGCCACAGCCAACGGCGCATCTTTGACAGGACATGTTGGCCAAAGCACAGTAGAGATCAGGTTTTTCTTCGCTGGCCGAGCGGCTTGCATCTGGTGTTTGTACGGGCGATGGAGTGGAAGGTGTGTTCAGTCTATGAAAGAAAAACGGCTCATTTCTAGCTTAAACATTTTTTCGCTGTTCTCCATACCTTAACTGTATCGAGAGTGTAGAAAGTTTGCCACCCAAAGTCACTAACGCCAGGAAACTGTGTTCCCCAACGCTGTCCGAGGCGATGAGATTCCAGTCGGGTTCCAGTTCATTCTCCAACTCCTCACCAATTTCCCGGTTGTAAATCAAAACGCGGGGCTTTGAAGGTTGTCCGAGACATTTACGTTTGGACTTGGTGGACGACTGCACGTTCTTTAAAGACATTTTCTTGTAATCTTGAACTATTTCTGTGTCGCTTATATCGCCTATAACCAAATAAGTTTTTATGTTGGAATGAATTAAAAAATGCTTCAAATAAGTTTGCTTATAGTTATAATCTAGGACAAGTAGTATTAACCTGAGGGCAAACTTAAACAATCCTGCAGCGAGTTATCAATAGCCAAATACAGCATAAAAGTCTTCTCCAACAAAACATCGATATTCATGGCATCGTCTGTTACTTGCCGTTTGATCCATTCGAGTACCAAACGGCACAACGAACCCTGATTGACCAAAGACATTTCCTCACGTGACTGATTCAAGACCTCAATACGGGCACAGTAGAGGTTTAACAAATTGATGTTTTTGCTCACATTTTCAAACTATAACAAAAAAACAATAAAACTTGCCTTTCTTGTACTTATAAATATAATTTTGTAAGTAAACTTACCTCTTTAGCTATGAAAGCATCGACTTGCTGTATAAACTCCCTATTTCTGGCAATCCCAGGCAAAGACCGAATGTCAATGCAATTGTCCACTGAAAGATGCTTGATGAGGTGTTGGGCACAAATCCGCGTAACTCGATCCATTTTCAAATGATTAGCAGCAAGGAATACGGCTTTAACCTTTAACATCCAAGCCAAAATTACTTTATAGCCCTCAACCCTCAAAATACCCAAACCAAACTTTACCTGGCTGTACGCAACTTCCAGTTTGGCTGTGTAGGCATAATCTATTAAGATTTGCAAAGCATTCTTATCAAACCCTCCGTTTAGTTTATAGGTAACAATGTTTTCGGGTCGTTTCTGATCTTGATCGGTAGTGAACAGCTCAAACAGATAGGGGGAGGCACTGGCCAAGACGGCGCGATGGGCATGTACCTCAATACTGCCGACCTAGACGAACAAAATAAACAATAAAACAACTGTAAGGGCTCGGAGAAAATAACTAGGAAAATCCAGGGAAAAAACGTATGATTAATAATTGTAATAATAATAATAATAATAATAATAGAAAAAAAATCGATTACCATCACCTAACTTCATGTAATGTTCTGTAAAACAGAAAAAATTAAAACGTTCTCTTACAGTGAAAGTAAGAACGACAAAAAACTAAACTGTTACCTAATTTTTACCCTAAATTTCTTAACTTTTTATAGGAAATTTGCAGTTGGTTTGCTGTCAATAATTTTTAGTTTCGCTTTGCTCACTTCCAATTAATTCAACAACATGCACATAGAAAAAAAAACGCTACTACATCTACGACATATCAGTGGGGCGAGGGGGTGTTAAACAATAGACTTAAAAACTACTCACTACTGGTCATTTAAATTCAAATATGTCGATTTTGAGAGAGAGCAGTCCAGTAGTGTAACTGACCGTAAAACAGTAACAATTTTAACAACATTTCAGCCGATTAAATCCCCCCCAAAATAACACGAGCTTATTTTTCTCATTTCACAATAAATAAATTTCGGACAATTAAGTTAACTCAAGGGATAAAATCAACTGAGACTTTGTAAAATGTGTTTGGTTGTACAGTCAGGCACATACGTGAAGAATGACGTCACAAAAGTGACGGTTTTTTCGCATCTTGTTGAGGGAGGACAGTGTGTTTTGCTGGTGGGCCTCGTCGAGGAACTCCAGGTTTAATTCCGGGTCCGCCTCGTCCATGTTGCGTATTTCCTCCGGGTGTCCGTTGCCGTTGTGCGCGGAATGATCTACGGAACCTGCAAGAAGGAAAAGTTAGCATTTTCTTAACTTAGTGGCTAAATTTACCCAACAAAAAAAGGTTGGCGTTATATAAAAAAAAACTAAAATTGACTAAACTTAAATGTACAATTTTTTTAGCGGTGTCACTTATAATTGTGAAGATACAATCGGCGTGCCATCGCTTGAGATTAACAGGTGTTATCTTAAGTAAAATTGGCACAAGTGGTTTAGATTGCCGAAAGATGGAAGGATATAAACGCAAATGAAATTTGTCTAAAACTCTAGATATATCGCTGTTTGTAAACTTTGTAAAAACTTTTGTGTACCTACAGATTATAGAACAAATTTCGACTTCTACAATTTTGTTTGGTATTGATAATCCTGTCAAATATAAACAAAGTCGATAACACTAATTTTCCTAATTGTCCTTAAATTATTCAGGCATCATGCGTGTATCTACAAAAACTTGTCCTTGTACACGAAATATCGGTTAGTTTAAAAACAATTTTAAAATTTAAGTACCCACAGACAATTTATTTCTTATATAAGTTTGGAAATTTATCTTACAAATATCTGTAAGAATATTGCAAATATTTTCTAGTTAAAAAAAAAAATTGTAATTGGATCTCCAATAAAAAAAAATCGACGAATAATTGCCTAAAAACTATAACAAAATTTGAAAAAACCACTTAGAAAATTGACACAAATTCCCCCAAACACAAAAACGCGCTGCTATTTTAAAACAAAGCAACTATTATTAGTGTTGTCAACCACCATGTAAATTACAGCGGAAGCATTTATTTCACTTTCGCTTGCCAACTAATTTAACAGAATTTACTACATTTTATTCCAGTTCCCATTGAAAAAAATTCCATGTGCCACTGATAAATCCCTAACCGCAAATTCCCCCTGACAAATTGACCTGGTCGCGTGTTATTAACTACAAATTAATGTGACCCCGCTGAAATTATCCACGTGGATTTTTAGTCACATGGAGATGCAAAAAATTTTTTCCGTTCTGATTGATTAACCGAAACAGGTCGTCGACGTGCTCGACGAAATTAATTGCGATTTCATCTAGAGATAACCTTGACTAATGTAAATGATGTAAAATCGTACGATGATATTTATTATTTTGTTGGTGTGGTGTGGAATTTGTAATTTTTGGTTTGGGTACGAGAAATATTTTAGTTGCAAGAATAATTAAAGAGAAGCATTAATTGCAGGATACACTTTTTAAATTAATTTTTCATATCTTTCTATTAAGTGGTTCCTACTTGAACCTCAATAGTTATCTTTATTGCACTAAAGGAAAATTTGTTGAGACGTTATAGGTTTACATTGTCTTTCAGCAGGATAAATAAAAACTACAAATGCAAATATTTACTTTTTTTCAGTTTTACAATTATTGAAACATTTCCATGAAATACTGCGTGTATAAAAAATATTTGTTTTAGTATCTAAATAATTTCTTTGAGAGTTTCATGTATCGTTTATTTTCCATAAGAAGTTTCAAGTTACGTAGATAAATTTTAATTATTTATTCAGATTAATTTGGCAACAAAGCTCCAAAACTTTGAGTAACGATTTTGATTAAACTTTACTAAATGTACAGGGTGATTCTTTTATCTGGGGAAATGCGTTTTTCTCGTAAACGGCTGAAGGAAATTAAATTTTGTAAAAAGTGTTATATACCTACTGGCTGTCACTCAAAATTAGGATAAAAATATAGACTTTAATATGCATGACGCTAGGCGTCGCGATGCTCCAAAAAAAATTTTTCCAGCAACATACCACTTTTATTATATCAATGGAAAGGTCTTTTAATTTTGAGTCTTTTTTGTAAAAACCAATTTTTTTTATTCTTATTTTTTAAAAAGTTATGATCCAATTTAAATTATTTCTGTTCTAACTAAATTTTGAAATATTTTTAACAGTAGGCCGAGTTTTCCCTCAAATATTATTATATAAAATAAAGTAGGCTTAGAAAAAACAAAACCTGTTATTTATCAACATATTACAACAACAAAAAACTTATTAATACCTAAATTAAACAAAAAATTTAACGAAAAAGTTGATTATTTTAAGAATTGTTCAATATGAGTACCATTGTTATCTAAACATAAATTATAACGTTTTCTTATTTCATTATACGTGACTTTTCCTACAACATTAGCATTAATTTCAGGACAGGCATCGACAATCTTTTGTTTTAAATGATCTATATTATTAGACCTTGTTTTGTAAACTTTATTTTTAAGAGTTCCCCACAAGAAAAAATCGAGAGGTGTTAAGTCTGGAGACCTAGGAGGAAATTCTACTGGCCCGTAAATTCCCATCCACCTGTCTTCATATTCTATATTTAAATAATTGCGCACAATAGCAGCATTATGACAAGGAGCCCCATCTAGTTGAAGCCACAAATGTCTTCTAATCTTAAGAGGCACATTTTTTTTTGTTTAATTTAGGTATTAATAAGTTTTTTGTTGTTGTAATATGTTGAGAAATATCAGGTTTTGTTTTGTCTAAGCCTACTTTATTTTATATAATAATATTTGAAGGAAAACTCGGCCTACTGTTAAAAATATTTCAAAATTTAGTTAGAACAGAAATAATTTAAATTGGATCATAACTTTTTAAAAAATGAGAATAAAAAAAATTGGTTTTTAGAAAAAAGACTCAAAATTTAAAGACCTTTCCAGTGATATAATAAAAGTGGTATGTTGCTGGAAAATTTTTTTTGGGGCGTCCCGACGCCTAGCGTCATGCATATTAAAGTCTATATTTCTATTCTAATTTTGAGTGACAGCCAGTAGGTATATAACACTTTTTCAAAATTTAATTTCCTTCAGTCGTTTACGAGAAAAACGCATTTCCCCAGATAAAAGAATCACCTTGTACATTGATAACAAAATCAACATTTATTCAACAAAGTTTTGTGTACAAACAATGAAATCCTCAAATTGATTGCAATATATGTGCTTTAAAAATGACGATGAGTTTTATACGTTTCTCCTCATTATCACCATTCCATAAAAAATAAATAGAAAAAATCGCAAGCTTTCTAATAAGTTCTAATGATTGAAACTAGTTTTTTAATATTATTCCAAATTTGACTCATCGAGTAAAAAAATTAGAAAGTCTACAGATATTTGGACAATGCAGAATGTATTGTATTCAAGAATCATACCTAAAAATATTTCGTGTCTATCCTGGGACACCCTAAAAGTAAATTTTTAGACTTCTTGAACTCCAAACGCCAAACTTTAAACTTTTGTCCATAAATAAAGCAGTTTCGTGCATACAACGATACAACACAAATCAATTGCATTTAATTCCCCTTCGAAAAATCCAAACTGGAGCAATTCCACGGAACATTTCGAAGGTTTAACAGTGGCCATGAACTTATTACTCATTTGCTGAGTGATTTCTGTGTCGACTTGCACTTACTGGTACCTACCTGTCCTGTGATGGATGATTGGATCGATTTAAACTATCGAGGGTCAAACTCAATTCAAATTTTTCAAAAAAATTTAGGCATATTGCGCCGCACCGACATATCTTCTTTATAATGATTTATGGATGTTTGCTTTTCTACAATAATAATTCAATTACCTAGGCTAAATTTAATTAGATTAGACTAGACCGCATCATGAGCACATGACATGAAATATGTTGTCTGGGGCCTCACGTCCGTCGCCGCGCTCCTGTCTCGTCATCATAAATAAAAATTTCGTTGCAATAAACACAAACACATGCAGTAATGCAGTTAAAACAACGATTATAATCGTGATTCTTACCGTTTGTTGCCAGCGACATGACGATTGATGATTTTCTGTAAAAATAAATTTGAAAATAAACATTTTCGTTGTGGTAAACAAAGCAACAAGCAACAGCATTGCATAATATTTTCAATATTAAAAACCAATTGGAATCCACTTCATATTCCACACAGACAAAAACCATTAATTCCAGTGAAAATCATTTAAGTTTACAACGAAATTCCGCGTGTATTTTCTTGAAACTCTCACCACATGTGGGAGCTTCTAGGTAGAAAACCAATTTATTTCCGTTTTTAATGACTGATTTACATCATATATGTTAACTTACATGTGTCCTCTGGTAGAAATAAAGAAAATCACTTGATTTTCACTAGTTTATCACTGTTATAATATGCACGTGCACAAATTTAGCACAAATACATGAGAAATGTGGCGGGTTTCGGTTGCTGCCATAGCCATATTAAAACAACAGATAGAACGTCATTAATCAGGCGCGCACACTCGTATAGATTTTTTTGCCAATGACACAAACCGCAATTTATAGAGATCTGTTCAGGTGATGCTTCGAACTACAGTTCATAGATGGTGCAGTAGATATTTGCCAGTATGTTGGGTTGCCTACACAACTGGGTAAAAGTAGAAATTATTTTATTAATACAAATCTTAATACATACATTTAGAATGTAGGTTTGGAAAATGAGGCGATACCATGGTACAGATAATATAATCTAATTTATACTATTATAATCTTTAATGTTTTCTCAGCGATGACACCAAGCTATTTTTACAGAGAACTATTTAAATTTAGACGGGGGTTCTAGTGACATTCCATAGAGGACGACACTTTAATAAATTCCTATTAATATTATTAAAACTTTAGAAAATTCTTTATCTAAGTTTCTAACGCATAATTAACATACATTGTTACAATTATAATCTGTACATTTATTTAGAAATTCGTTAAATTATAATGTAATTATTGAGAAGTTTGTTCGTTAATCGAAATATCTCTGTTCAGAGTAAGTTGATTTAGTTTCGCAGATAAATTTCTACAGTATTTTAAAATAATTAAACCGTAATTTCTATGTAGTTTAATACACTTTTAATTGTGTAATTTCTTCGGTATAATTACTTTCCCAAGTAGTTTGTTCATAACTTGCACCTTTTACCCGCTGCTAACTTCACAACTTTACAGCCTGTAGGTCAAATGACATGACAGCAGCAGATGACTAATAAATTAATATTAGATATAATATCCAAGTTTTTTTTTAAATAAATCTTAACACCGATTAACTTGAAACCTTTTTATCAATGCAATTACATAAGTAGATAGTTAACATGGCAGCACAAACCAGTGATAGAAATGTACCTGGAAATCAGGAAAACACCATGGCACAATGTTATGAAAATTACATTGTAATTGATGTGGGTGCTAATTTAACCAATAAAAAATACAGTAGAGATTTAGACGCTGTTATACAAAGGGCTAAAGACTCAGGTAACAAACCATGTATTTATTAACCCCCAACGGAAATAACTTGGGGCGTTTTAGGGGTGCAAAAGATAATGGTCACAGGAACTTCGGTAAAAGGCAGTAAAGAAGCTCTGAGATTAACGAGGATTTATCCTGGAACCCTGTACTCAACAGCAGGTATAACCCTCAATCGAAATGTTACATGTAAAATCCTCTAACTTGTTCTTCCTAAAAGGAATCCATCCACACGACGCTAAATCCTACACAGACGAGTCCTGGTACGAACTAAAACGCCTGGCACAAAACAAGGAGTGTGTAGCAATCGGCGAGTGCGGTTTAGATTATAATAGGAACTTTTCCGAACCAGAAGACCAAAGAAATGTCTTCAGAAAACATGTAAGAGGCTAGTTTATATATATAGTTGTCAGACAGTGTTATAAAAAATATTTCTGACGTTTTCGCTTCTAACTCAGATTGAAGCAGCTATTGAACTGGAGAAGACTTTGTTTGTGCACGAACGAGACGCTCATGAGGACCTTTTGAAAATTTTGGACGAGTACAAAGGGAAATTGCCACCAGTTTTGGTGCATTGTTTCACTGGTAGTTCGGAGCATGCTCTTACATATTTAGATCGGGGCTTTTACATTGGATTGACAGGTTTTAACGTTTAAAGTTTGATTTGCTACGATTTTCCAACGGTTTTTCTAGGATATTTGTGCAAGGATAAATCTGATGATGGTGTGAGGAAGCTCCTGGTTGATGGTTTGATACCTTTAAGTCGGTTGGTGGTGGAAACAGACGCGCCTTTTATGTATCCTAACACTAGAGCTTCGAAATTGCCTCAGCATGTTAAAGATGGTCTGACGACAAGGTAAAAAATTTGGTAAAACTAGTACTACCAAAATAATCTAAGGACCTTCTAGACTGTTTTTGTGCATTTGCTATGCAAATAATGCGTACGCAAAGCCAAAAATAACTCGATACGCCGAATGATAAACTTGTATAAAAATAACTATTATAAGCGTTCGTCCTAGAATCTAGTTAAACGCATAGAAGCGTTTTATTTTCCATATTTATACGCGGAAAAACCTTCTGACGCTTTTCCAAACATCATTTCTAAAAATACTCTGATGCGATATCAACATATTTTCTTTGTATTAATACAAAGGATAGAATCAACAATTTTTTCAACACTTTTTTGTCCTAACCAGACTATAGTTTAGGAAATGATGCGGTCAACGGACCAGTAAAAATAAACCTGTTAGGGGACGCGACCTTCTCTTAATTAACTCTGCCAAATATCCGATCTTAACTTGTAAATGTAAATAATAATGAATTAGTTTAATGGCAAGAAGTTTGTAGGAATGTGTGGTTAAATATAATTACAGTAATTTGGTTTATGAGAGTTTAATTAGCTAAAGAAAGTTGCAATTTTAATATGCAATTTAATAATGAAATTTTTGTATAGAAATTACAGAAAGACCTTATGATAAAAACATGTGGCTTTTCAAGATAAAACTGTAGAAGCACGTGTTTTTTATTTAATTTTCGTATTTCTATTTACACACAAAAAAATGGGATTGACCTTCGTATTTTAGCAATTTTCAAACTGAACAAAAACTCCAATTTTGCTATTTCATGTATTAGTTTAGGGCAATTTTGAGATTAGAAATATTATTGACTGCATCTGTTATAAAACAAGTAATTGTACAGGGTGTTTTTGTCTCCAATCCGGGTTTTTAAAATTTTATTTCCATATAAAAGTCATTGCAGGTGGTAACTTACGGAAATCTTTTTAACAAATTTAGTAATTATCCGAGTAGACATCAAAATGGAATTTGACTTTTCGATACAAAATAAACCAATCTTTCATCATGAATCAAATTTTTAACTATTTTCAATACTAGTTTTCGAAAAAATTAAATGAAACGTGAACATAATGATTTATAAAAATTTATAAAAAAATTATTCAGGACAATGCAGAATTTATTAAAGAATTACACCTAAAAATATTTCGTGTCTATCCTGGGACACCCTGTATACAGGATGTTCGCGCAAAGTGGTTCACTATTGCTAACTTTATTATTATTGGAGCTACAAAGTCGGTTAATTTAGCAAACTAGTAACATTTTTTCCGCTGATTATAATAGTGAAAACAGAAAAACAATTGGCCTTCTGGTTATCGAGATATTCACAAAAATAACATTTTTGAAATGGAACACCCTGTATATTTTTGCAAAAATCGATGATAAATTAAATTCTGAACAAAGAATGTTCTTATGCTTTTTTGACCATTATTTAAAATAAGCGAGTTATTTTGAAAAAGTTTTCAAAGTTTTAATATCAAGTAGCCATGAAAATTATAATTTTGTAAATTTTCAATATTTCCGTAATTCTTTCAAGTATTTTTCAACTTGCATAAATTCAAAATTATGATTGTTTGGTTTTCATAAATTACTATTCCGTTTTTTGGCTACTTGATTTTAAAGAATTGCAAACTTTTTTTCAAAATAACTCGCTTATTTTAAATTATTATCAAAAAAAGATGAGGACATTTTTTGTATAGAATTTAATTTACTATCGATTTTTGCAAAAATATATAGGGTGTTCCATTTAAAAAAACATTATTTTTTTGAATATCTTGACAAGCAGATGGTCAATTGTTTTTTGGTTTTCACCATTGTAATCAGCGGATAAAATGCTACTAGTTTGCTAATTTAACCGACTTTGTAGCTCCAATAATAACGAAGTTAGCAATAGTGAGCCACTTCGCGCGAACACCCTGTATACAGGGTGAGTCTCAATAAGTGGGACATGCAGTACCTGTAAATACTATAGGCCTAAAACTAAGACGATTGACGCAAAAAGTTGTTATACTAAAATTCATAACTAAAAAGTTACAGGCGTTTGAAGTTTCAGAAAAAATAATAATTTTTGTTAATAACTTTCAAACTAATTGAATGAGAAGAACCAATTCTTGGTAGTTGCTAATGAATACCAAAGTCCTTTAATTTGTGAAAATTTTGTTGAAATCAAACTTTAAGAAGATGGTTTTTTAAGGTAAGTAAAGTGTTTAACCTGCTGGAACTTTTTTTTCCTGAAAATTTTAATTATAAAACAAAATGCATTTAATAGGCAATTTAATTTGGAAACTTTTTGATCTCTTGTAAAGTTTTGATTAAACTCACCGTTAAGCTTCAAAAAATTAAAAACTTCAGCATACTTGATGCCGTTTTTTTGAAACTTGCTGTTAGTTTTTAATTTTTTAAAGCTTAACAGTGCGTTTAATCAAAACTTTACAAGAGATCAAAAAGTTTCTAAATTAAATTGCCTATTAAATACAATTTTTTTTATAATTGAAATTTTAAGAACAAAAAAGTTCCAGAAGGTTAAACACTTTACTTACTTTAAAAAACCGTCTTCTTAAAGTTTGATTTCAACAAAATTTTCATAAATTAAAGGTTTTTGGTATTCATTAGCAACTACCAAGAATTGGTTCTTCTCATTCAATTAGTTTAGAAGTTATTACCAAAAAAAATTTTTTTTTCTGAAGCTTCAAACGCCTATAACTTTTTAGTTATGCATTTTAGTATAACAACTTTTTGCGTCAATCGTCTCAGTTTTAGGCCTAGTATTTACAGGTAAAGCATGTCCCACTTATTGTGACTCACCCTGTATACAGGCTGTTTCAAATTCGCTTCTCACTACAGGGATCTCAGAAACGGTAAGAGATACAGCTTTGGTTAAATTGGGGCAAAGTTGCGTAATATGGTGGCCAATAATAAGCCGTTTAGAAATCGAAAATATCTTTTGTAGTTCCGGAGATTTTTTGAAAAAACCAAATTTTTGCCTTTTCGTTTTTATTTTTTTCTGCTCTTATTTTTCAAGATATCGAAAAACTAAAAGCACTTTGTCGTGGACACTTTTTGTGCTTTATAAAATGACGTTAAAATTTTCCTCATGTGACGTTTTGTTTTTCCGCTGACGTCATCAACTCCTTTTTTTTAAATACGGCCCTGTATCTTTTTTTGTCGTTTTAAGTAGCATTTTTTGTGTTCTACAAAATGGCGTTTACATTTTTTCCATACGACGTTTCGTTCTTGTGCAATCACCTTCAGATCATTTTTTAAATACGGTCCTAGATTTTTTTTACAATTTTATCAGAATTTTTCCTCACTTCCTCATATCCACACATTGGTAAACTTTAATAATAATAAATTTTCTTTTATAATAAATCAAACTAACCTATTATTTATTGTTAGTAGTAATAATAAGAACAATGGAAATAATTTTTTTAAATAATTTTATAAAATAAACACTTATGAAATTGTCAATACTGATGATGGGCTTGTACAATGAAAAAAAATACTGATGAAATTGTAAAAATAATCCAGTGCCGTAGGCATTCAAAAATGATCCGATGATTACACAAGAACGAAACGTCGTATGGAAAAAATTTAAACGCCATTTCATAGAGCATAAAAAATGCTACTTAAAACGATGAAAAAAAAACAGGGCCGTATTAAAAA
This sequence comes from Pediacus dermestoides, assembly GCA_963942485.1. Classification (NCBI taxonomy): domain Eukaryota; kingdom Metazoa; phylum Arthropoda; class Insecta; order Coleoptera; family Cucujidae; genus Pediacus; species Pediacus dermestoides. The sequence continues at coordinate 11,718,549 of OZ012629.1, forward strand.
AAATGGAGTTGATGACGTCAGCGGAAAAACGAAACGTCGCATGAGGAAAATTTTAACGTCATTTTATAAAGCACAAAAAGTGTCCATGCCAAATTGTTTTTGGTTTTTCGATATCTTGAAAAATAAGAGCAGAAAAAAATAAAAACGTAAAGGCAAAAATTTGGTTTTTTCAAAAAATCTCCAGAATTACAAAAGATATTTTCGATTTCTTAACGGCTTATTATTGGCCACCATATTACGCAACTTTGCCCCAATTTAACCAAAGCTGTATATCTTACCGTTTCTGAGATCCCTGTAGTGAGAAGCGAATTTGAAACAGCCTGTATATGACGATATTTATGATGCAATTTTTATTACATTGAGTAATAAAAAACTGTTATTTACCTAATAATATATTTAATATAAAATAGCTGCATTCCGTTTAAAATATGACTAAACCACAAATCGAATTTCCGTTTTTATTTTTATTACAACAGAACAACTTTTACATTTATTGAAATTAATTCCGTGGCGCAACACAGCGCAATTTTTACAGTTTAATGTTTAATTATCATCACTGGAAGTAGTGCGTTGGACTTTATACATAAATACGTAGTCAAATCTATTTATAAACATAATAAGCTTGTTATCAAGAATTCGTTAAAGTTGGAAGTTTTCTAGAGGTTCCATTGTGGACTATTAAAAATTAAAATAGCCACGTATATTTCTAGAATATTTACTTCCTCAAAAAATAAATTTGTTTTTTTATCCTTAGATCCATAACGTTTCTCCAACGTTACTGTACTTTTCAACGAAATGAGCCTTGTTCCTTGCCAGCCATAATCGAAATGATTGCAGCTTTTATGAAGCAGAAGCCTGAAGAAGTTGCCTTAGCCACGTCGTTTAATGCCATGAAACTGTTTGGATTAACATGATTTTTTTATGTTTATTTGTGCCTTGTATCCGATAGTATTAAATTGCCGCTATTTTATTAGTTTTATTGTATTTTTGCCATTTTGTTGAACCATTTATTGTTTATATCAAATGAAGCGTTTAGGGATTTTATAAAGAGCTGTTTGCTTGTATGTAATTTTATATGATAGGAAATTTGTATTTGTTATGAAATATAGTATATTTTCGGACAAATTATAATATTTACTGTTATTAATAATAAATAAAAGAGAACAATAAAGAATTTATTTTGTTTATCTTTGTGGTTTAGTAATTATTTCTTCCTTATTTTCATAGTTTCTGTACTTTTCTAGATAATAATTGTGATAATAGTCAAACAATAACATAAACATTTAATGGTGATTAACAAATATTTCCAATTTTCATTGTGTGAGTCAGCTGATCAATACCAAACGCAAACAAACGCAGTTTCTTTGTCCTGGTAACAAATCCAATACCAACTAAAACTGACGTCACCAAAATTTTTATTTAGAAAATTCTACAAATCTACAGTAGATTTTACATAAAATTTCATGGCATTTATCATAAAAAATTCGTCGTATTGATTTACACCTTTTATTTTATTTAAACACGTCCTCTAATTATATTTTAAAAATTTATAGTGAAAAGTTATTTTGGGTTCGAGACTGTAATGTGGAAGGGGAACCAGATACTATAAAAGTGTTTCGCACCTCCCGTTGTCCTATAGAATTTTGTGCGCTTGAGAAGCAAACAGTGATATAAAAGAGAATATTACGAGTTATACAGTGAATTTGTGAATAAATTTCAAGTAAGTTATCGCTTTTATAGAAATATTACATTTGTACCGGTTTCTAAGTAACTTTTTCATTTTTTTTATAATAAATAACAAAATTTCTTTTGTAAACATTCTCTCGTGTATATAACTTGTAGCAACGTATTTTTGAACAGAACGCAGTCAAAACGTAAGTTAACGCTTTTCATTGTGTAAATTCGTTATTTTCATTAAAAAGCGTCGTTAACTTTTAATAAAGTTGTAAATTTCAACATGGCTGCCGTAAATGGAAATCTTTGTGTACACGTCATGTCTATTGTTTTCAACAAAATGGCGACCTAGACTAAATTTCTGTTTTTATTACAGCATGCAGATCTTTGTGAAAACTTTGACTGGCAAGACCATTACGTTGGAAGTTGAGCCTTCCGATACTATTGAGAACGTTAAGGCGAAAATTCAGGATAAGGAGGGTATTCCCCCAGATCAACAGCGTTTGATTTTCGCTGGTAAACAACTAGAAGATGGACGCACTTTGTCCGATTACAACATCCAGAAGGAGTCTACCCTTCATTTGGTGTTGCGTCTACGTGGTGGCATGCAGATTTTCGTGAAAACTTTAACTGGCAAGACCATCACTTTGGAAGTTGAACCCTCCGACACCATTGAAAACGTTAAAGCCAAAATCCAAGATAAGGAAGGAATCCCACCAGATCAGCAACGTTTGATCTTTGCTGGTAAACAATTAGAAGACGGCAGGACTCTCTCAGACTACAATATTCAGAAAGAAAGCACACTTCACTTGGTGCTTCGTCTTCGGGGAGGCATGCAAATTTTCGTGAAAACTTTAACTGGCAAGACCATCACGTTGGAAGTAGAACCCTCCGACACCATTGAAAACGTTAAAGCCAAAATCCAAGATAAGGAAGGAATCCCACCAGATCAACAACGTTTGATCTTCGCCGGTAAGCAGTTGGAAGATGGACGCACCTTATCTGATTACAACATCCAAAAAGAGTCGACCCTTCATTTGGTGCTCCGTCTTCGTGGTGGCATGCAAATTTTCGTTAAAACGCTGACTGGAAAAACTATCACTTTAGAAGTGGAACCCTCTGATACTATTGAAAATGTTAAGGCTAAAATTCAGGATAAGGAAGGAATCCCACCAGATCAACAACGTTTGATCTTCGCCGGTAAGCAGTTGGAAGATGGACGCACTTTATCTGATTATAACATCCAAAAAGAGTCTACCCTTCATTTGGTGCTCCGTCTTCGTGGTGGCATGCAAATTTTCGTTAAAACGTTGACTGGAAAAACTATCACTTTGGAAGTGGAACCCTCTGATACAATTGAAAACGTCAAAGCTAAAATTCAGGATAAAGAAGGAATCCCACCAGATCAGCAACGTTTAATTTTCGCCGGTAAACAATTAGAAGACGGCAGAACTCTCTCCGATTACAACATCCAAAAAGAGAGTACTCTCCACTTGGTGCTTCGTCTTCGAGGAGGCATGCAAATCTTCGTTAAAACTTTGACTGGAAAAACCATCACTTTGGAAGTTGAACCCTCTGATACAATTGAAAACGTCAAAGCTAAAATTCAGGATAAAGAAGGAATCCCACCAGATCAGCAACGTTTAATTTTCGCCGGTAAACAATTGGAAGATGGACGCACCTTATCCGACTATAACATCCAAAAAGAATCTACTCTTCACTTGGTACTTCGTCTACGTGGTGGTATGCAAATTTTTGTGAAAACTTTAACTGGCAAAACCATCACGTTAGAAGTCGAACCTTCTGATACTATCGAAAATGTTAAGGCTAAAATCCAAGACAAAGAAGGAATCCCACCAGACCAACAACGTTTAATCTTCGCTGGTAAACAATTGGAAGATGGACGCACCTTATCCGACTATAACATCCAAAAGGAGTCGACCCTACATTTAGTACTTCGTCTACGTGGTGGTATGCAAATATTCGTCAAAACTCTCACCGGCAAAACCATCACCTTGGAAGTGGAACCCTCTGACACGATTGAGAATGTGAAAGCCAAAATCCAAGACAAAGAGGGTATCCCCCCAGATCAACAACGTTTAATCTTCGCCGGTAAACAATTAGAGGATGGAAGAACTTTATCTGACTACAATATCCAGAAAGAGAGCACACTCCATTTGGTGCTCCGTCTTAGAGGGGGTATGCAAATTTTTGTTAAAACCCTAACTGGAAAAACCATCACCTTGGAGGTGGAACCTTCTGACACGATAGAAAATGTGAAAGCCAAAATTCAAGACAAAGAGGGAATTCCTCCAGATCAACAAAGATTGATCTTTGCCGGCAAACAGTTGGAAGATGGACGTACACTTTCCGATTACAATATTCAGAAGGAGTCTACTCTTCATTTGGTATTACGTTTGCGTGGAGGACAGTGAACATTACAGTTTATAGAGATTTTTTTATAATATATTTAATACATGTTTGCAAAACCAATTGATTTTCTTTCAAGGCTGTACTTTTTTACTTACAAGCTTAGCTTATTCAAATTTCGAAGTAAATAAACAATTTAATTTAAGGATTTAAGCGTTTCATTTCCTAATATTTATGATACTTTTAAGTTATATTAAAAATAATTTAGAATTTAGCGATATAAATTAGAGTGAATTACATTGAGACATTGATTTTCCATAAACTATTAAGACTGGAAAACAAAATTGGAATTTTGTTATAGGTGCTTATTTAAAATTTAATATTTAGGCAAATTAGGGGTTACTTAAAAGAGAAGGGATTTAGGATTCGGTATAAAATTTATAAAAACTTATTATTTTAAGCTTTTATTTAATAATTAAGAACAAATTTTGTTACACTTCTGTTGGAGTGCCCAGTTCTTGAACAACCTCCTTTTGATACTTCGCAGCTCTAATCTCTTTAAAAGTCTTCTTCTTGGAAGTTGGCACGCGATACGTCAAACTCTCCAAATTTTTGTCCAGTAATTCCTTAGCAGAAGTTCCTTTCGGTATATGTACGTACCTAATTTGTCTTGCAGACACAAAGAAAGTTTCAAACGAATGTTCTACCCCTAAAACAAATAATTATTTAAGTAGCACTTGTTAAAAATATTCACTACAACAAACCTCTATTATCACATAAAACAGCATCTTTCATTTCAACATTCATGTAAGAATCCACAGCAGTAATTTTCCCTGATATATAACTTTCATTTCGAAGATCTATGATTGTGTAATAGTTCTCTAAAGACTTTAATAAACCTGATAAGGTGTTGATATATACGAATTTTTCGAATTTGGTGCCCCTTTGTATGTCTTGGGGGTTAATTATCTCTTCCATTTTAGGTTATTAAAAACATTAAAAATTGAAATTGCTGTTCTACTTCTTCCGCTGAAAAAGTCGATGTAATGTAATAGTGACTAATAGTCGATGTAATATTTGACATTAGGCATATCGATATAATTTTTAGGCAAAAAACAAGAAACTAAAGCCGGTGCAATTTTCCTTTCGTGAATCGTAAACCAACATTCCCTAAGAATTCTCAAATCCATGAAACCCTAAACATATAATAATGTGGAAATATGTTGCCGGTGCAATTGTTGTAGGTACAGCTAGTTACGGTTTAGTGTAAGTTAACTGCATTTCTTCCACAAAACCCCTTTTAAAATCACCAATTTTCTAGTAAATATTTTGCTGGTGGAGTGTGCCGTTGTACTACGAGATTAGACGGCTTAACAGTTGTAATAACTGGTGCCTCGTCAGGAATTGGTAAAGCGCTAGCTATAGAACTAGCACAAAGAGGTACATATCAAGTTTTGGTAAAGCTCTTCTAAAACAGCGCAATTCCAGGTGCAAATTTGGTGCTAGGCTGCAGAGGCTTATTAGAGGGATATAATACTGAACAGGAAATCTACGCCTTGTTGAACAAGCGTCGCAAAATTGAAATAACCACACTTCAATTGGACTTAACTTCAGTGCGAAGCATTATAAAGTTTGCTGAGGTTCTAAATCGCGATTTTGGCGAAATTTACGCCCTAGTAAACAACGCTGGTGTGTTTTACCACCCACAAGAGATAACTGATGACGGTTTTGAACTCACGCTACAAACCAATTATTTAGGTAAGTTGTTTTTAGCTGGGAAAACATTTTTTGTATGAATGGTTTTAGGACACTTTATATTGACCCATCACTTATTGAAACTGTTGAAGAAGTCAGTGCATTCGCGGATTATTAATGTTACATCCGAGGCACATCGCAAAGTGAACGTGTACGATTTAAAAGCTGTTACGAGGTGCCAAAACGAGTTTCGCTCACATTTCGTTGCTTACGGTGTGTCCAAATTGGCGTTAGTGCTGTTTACTAAGGAACTATCCAAAAGACTCGCAAGTTAGTAACAACTAATTACTTGGAATTAAACTACTTACATAGTAATTTTCGTTACAGACACCAACGTGATTGTTAACGCTGTAAATCCAGGCAACGTCGAAACTAATATTTTCCGTAACTTTCCACCGTTGAACAATCCGTGGTTGTTTATTTTGCAGTGGCCGATTCGCAGTGTAATCATAAAAACTCCGAAACAAGGCGCCCAAACCGCTCTGCATGCGTTGTTAACCTCGAACAGATCCACAGGGCAATACTACAGCGACTGCAAGCTTTCCCTACCTAGTCCTATTGGAGCAAACGATAAAATAGCTAAGGAGTACTACGAGCTAACGCTTGAGGTCCTAGCTGATTGTTTTTCCACTGAATCAGAGTGTTAGTTTTAAGATAAAATGGCGTGGGAATTCCAGGGGAAAACTGTTATTGTTGAGGGAAAATGGGGCCGTAAACCAACAGAAGCATGCGAATGCACTATAATCTTAACAGAGGATTGTCTGGAGAGCAAACTGTGGGTTCTAGGGGATGCTGTTGGACCATTTGAAAGAGCTGTAGAAAATTGTTTAGAAACTATGCACGAGGGGGAACAAGCTATGTTTACTTTCAGCAATCCTGGAAAAATCGTCACAATTCATTTGGTTCAATTCATCGAAAACGGTTTAGTTTACGAGTGGAACCCCCAGAAAAAACTAAACCTTGCTTTGAACCGCAAAACAAAGGGCGTCGAGCTCTTCCGCGCAAACGACAACAAAGAAGCCGCTTATAAATTCTCAAAAGCCCTGAAAATCCTCTGTACAATTCCAGTGGACGCGGAAAATCCCCCGACGATTATCGACAGTATTCCCTTGAAGGAAATCAACAAAATCAAAGCCAGTTTATACAATAACTTGTCGTCGTGCTACTTCCGAAATAACTGTTGGGTTCTGGTGATTGAACTATGTAAAAAAGTTTTTATTTTCGATGGTGATAATAATGTTAAGGCGCTGTATAAAATCGGTGTTGCTTATAGAAAGGAAAAAGACTTTGATAATGCACGAAAGGTTTTTGAGCGGGTGTTGGATATTGAGCCTCAGAATAAAGCTGCCTTGGAGCAGTTGGGGTTGGTAAGGTCTGAAAGTAAACTGATTGAACAGGAGTTTAGTACACTTTGTAAGAAAATGTTTAAGAATACTATTGGTGAATGATTTGTGGATTTATGTCTAGTTCTTCTTTGTGATTTTTTTGTAATAAAATAAATGTCTGTATATATTTTTAGTAGTTTTTGATTTAAATTAAATATACATAATAAGAAAAATATTTTTAATCCCATTTATAAGATTTAAAGAAAATAATCAGCGAAAACGTAAGAGAATTTTTTAAATCGCACAGTTCAAATTGACTTTGTTACAAAGTTTAATTTGGGAAAACAGCACGAATTATTATTAATTTATAATTGCTTTTTTGTAGACGAATATTTTATTTACTGGGGGCGCAAAAGGAGTGCTGAATGTTTGGAAGATCACCCAAAGAGTTTCAGCGAGAGGCGAAAGAACTAGTGCCTAAATAAATTTGTGGAGTTGAAAAAGAAAACCATAAAACTCGTTTTTAACATCTATTATATTTTTCTACATTTATCCCTTTTCCCCTACATGATAAAAATATGTTTAAATAAATCTTATTTTTATTCTAAATATTCAGGGAAAAATCGAAAGAATAAAATTAAAAAAAATATGAAAATTAATAAAATATCGATGGCAACATATCATCTAGGGTAACAAACGTTTTTTTATAAATAAATTATTTTATTACTTATAATTTAATGTATACACATTTATATACGTTTAATAAATATTACTTTAACAATAATATAAAAAGAAATAATCAAATATTATTTTAAATCATTTTGTCATGTTAAACAGTTGGTTGTACATATAATATAAAAGAAAACCTTATGAAATTAACCTAAACTCTATAGAGATCCTTTCAAATCAAAAATAAAAAGAAACAATAAATTGAATACCGTAAACAAAAAATTAAAGGAAAAATCCTTGTATTCATAATAAAGCACACACACAATTTATTACATTGGTGAAAAAAATAATAATATAATATAAATAAAACTGTTTTAAATATATAGTGTTCACTTCGAAGCCAAAAACATAATTAATCTGAAACACAATCAAATGAAACGCTTTCTCCAACCAAATAGAAAAACTGCTGTTATTTCTCACCTGAAATTTATGGTTTTCGCCGCAAGTAACCGATTACACTCGGCCGTGTCCGGGAGAGGTAGTGCCACATACGGGCTCTCGTTGTTTTGGTCCGTAAACTCAAAATCGTGCACTCTGGGTTTCACCTTAATATCACCTACAGGTCCTCTAAGCACTATGTAGCTGAGAGTAAGTGGCGTCGGAGACTTGGACTTTAAAATTAACTGAAACCAAGGACCAAGAAAAATTATACAAGGCACAGCTAATTTGAATGTACCAACCTGATAAGTCATATCTCTATCGGAACTTTGCGTGGGGTCCTTTTGGCTGTTGTTTATCCGGGCTTTGACCACCCATTGGTTGTTGAATGCGGAGAAACGTGACGATTCGTAGAACAAACGGTGGACGAATTCGTCGGTACGATATGGCTTCAGTTGCACATCTAAAAATTCCAAATTTTAGTGATAAATAAGCTTCAACTTTTTATTATTATTATTATTATTAAATCGACAAAACTACCCACCGTTGAAGATGATTTTCTCAAAACCCAACAAATCAAAGATGTTGTCATAAAGCTTGCGTTCCTCAACCATTTGGAGGTCGAGCTCCTGCAGGGCTTCCATGACCTCGGCGCCGCTGCGATGGGGGTGCACGCACTCGTTCTCGTGCTCTTGGCGTTCGTGCACTGGACCTCTCCAAGGACATCCGATCCGGCTGTATTTACAGCCTGATATCCTGGAAGAACTAGCAGTCAGTACAGAAAAAGAATAGTAATAGCAAACTTTGGAGGTAGAAAAGAGAAACTTTTTAGAAACAAATTTGATTAAAAAAATAGCAACAACTTTTCTCCTCTTTATTATCATTTTCTTTTAAAACTTCATACCTTTCCTCACACTCCAAGTCTTCGTGGCGTTCCAACGAATTTCTGGGAAACTGTTTGTTGCAAAACTGGCATTCGGATGGCAATTCCGAAACGGCATTTTCCACAGCCAAGTTCCTTGTAGCCGATGTTTTACTGATTTCCACACGACAGCTTGGACATGTGGCCGTTTCATCTCGCAGTCTTGCATCGGCCAGCAAATGTGTGAAGCATCCAGCACACATTAAGTGACCATTGCTGCACTGCAAGACACGCACATAAAACTCATGTAGAAATTATTAAAAATATTAGTTTAAAAAATTTGATTTTTTCCAAGAAAACATAATATTATGTCCTAAATAATAAATAAAAAGGAAATTCAGTTATTATGTAATAAGTATTATTTGTGTGAAATCGTCTCTCTGAAGAAGGGGCGGGATATCTGGAATAAAGTTTATGTACTATAATTTTTGGCAAATTTACTTTTAGCCTATGGCACTTTTGGTTTTGTTTTTAGGTAGAATAAGTTGACATAATAAAAGACTTACCAGTCCTCTTCACTTCCTGGAACTAACATAAATAATATCAATAATCTGTTACTTGACAAATTAATGGAACAAAGAATAGGAAAAATCCATTTGACATGAACTACAGATTTGCTACTTTACCTTTTTATGTTTTTTATTCTATTTAATTTTTTTTACTAAACTTAGTTTTCAGTAACTTTTCTCAGTAGTGAGCAAAAATAAAAACTAGACGTCCTTGATGGTGAATCTGTATGGGTCATTATACCGTAATTTGAACTCCTTACCTTACTCAAATCTTTTACTTACACGCCAAAACAAAAACAAATTTATTTTATAACTATAATAAAAAGGAAATCGGGTATTGGGAGATAAACAACTAAAACGCTATGATAGAAAAAAATATGTGTGTGAATAATAATGACTAAAAAATATAAATTTCATTTCGTTTATTGAAAAATATTAAAAAGCAACGTTTTATAAAAGAAAAATATAGATAGGTACTGAGTAAGTTACTTATTTTAACACAAGTGTAAATTACAAGAATTATTCTTATAGTACATTCTATAGTATTTCAAATAAAATTAAATTATCACATATAGGTAAAATGGACACAGTACAAAAAACCTGCATTTAATTCGAAAAGAAAACAATTTTTCGCTTATTTCAATTGATAATTGTGTGGTAAGCAGGGCGCCTCTCTTTCGAAGGAATCCAGTGGGAAAAAATAACAGCAATTCAGAAAAATGTTCAAGAACTTTGTAATATCACCTGGTATTTTCTTCCGTCAGATTTGACGTTTTTAGGTTAGAACAAAATCAGTTTGACGTCTGTCAGGTTTTTAGGTTAGAATAGTAAACGTCAGTGTGACATTTGTGGAAATAATTTTTGGTACAGAATAAAAAATTGCTTTGCTTATAAAAAATCCAATGTTATTTTGTAAGTTAAGTTAAGAGGTTGATAAGCTTAACACAAAATTATCATTACAGTTTTTGGAGCTTTTACTAGAGAAAAAAATCATAATCATAGTAATAAACTGGGATAAGGAACAAATCTACACATTTCAATATTTATTTAACCTAGATAACTATCTGATTGTTGTGTGTTTATAAAGTCTAATTATTCGATAAGACGCACAAAAAAGCGTTGAATTTGTCTGTTAATATAAGTACATTGCACAATCTTTGTTTGGATGGTTCTGTTTGGAAAATTGTGCGCATAAGTCTTTGTTTTGGTAGCTTCATGCATGAGTGATTTCAGCACAAAAACACTGCAGTAACCCTGCGTAATATCTACTCGATTCATTCACACACAAAACATTGTATCTCAATCTTAATAGTAAGAAACCCGCGGCCCAAATTTCGTTTGATTTTGTGACAAATTCCTACAAATTTTCGAGGCGTTTGTGTGTAAATATAGCTTAGCTGCAGGCAGGCTGTTTCAGAAATAAAATCAATACTCAGAGCCGCGCCTGCAGCGCGCTACTCCTGCAATAGAACACCCATCAGAACAGACAAAGAAAAATAGATTAGCCATTACGTAACACGTAACAAGACAAACTGATGGCAAACTGTCGATGTCATGTAATCAAGTGGGATTATTCATAATCGACTTACCTGATAAATAGCAGCTCGCGGAAGGTCCAAACAAACTGCGCAGCACAAAATTCCACCCAACCTGTCCTCCAATTTGTACTTCTTCTCGTCGGTTTTATGTATAATTTTGCGACGTTTCGCATCGGGCTCGATAAACTCGTCGTGTTTATCCACGTTTTCCACATTTTCACTCATTGTGGTTGTAGCTGTTTCACTGTTGGACGTCGTTGCCTCTGCCTCGGACATTATTCGCCTGCTCAACTGCAATGATGGTAGCCAAAACACTGAACAGCTGAGAGAGTGAAATATCGCAGTCCTTCTGCTTCCTACTCACACACACACACATATACAGGCATCAACACACATACACATGTACGGCCTGCAAAACAGCTGACGGCGTTTGTGTGTTGGTGACACGAGTCGGGGCCCCCACCACCGAAGCACGAGGCCAAACGAGGGCACGCTTAGGCCGGAGGGACAAGGACGAAATATTTTTGATTTTTTTGATTTTGAGTTGTTTGTTCGGTGCACGAAAACCTACCGAGTCAACACTGTCTCATTAAAGGGAGATAATCTTATAAGCTGCGTGTGTACCAAACAAAGATAGAGAATGTGCCCGAGTTAATTCGAGTAAGCCCGAAAACGACACGGTGCAGTGCAAATGCTCCGCTTCTTCTTTTTTGCCAATTTACATATTTTATTTTATTTCCAATCGCTCTTACGAAAAAAAGATTATTATTAATTTTATGTATATTTTGATTATCTTCACCATTTGTTAGAGACATTCCATAAAGGGGCTGGTCTCTGGTAGCAGCCGTCGTAAGCACTAATAATAAGATTTAGACAACCAACAATACAAAGTATTAATTTATTAATTAATTACCTGTTTAACAAAATAAACATTTACTAACACAAAAACGCCAATAAAGGACATATTGAACTTGATTTCTTTTGTATTTCCAACAATTTTGAATTTAGCCAAGTTAATTTTTTACAGTTTTCTATACTGAGTTAGCTGTACATCACATAGATGGAGGTAGATGTCAGAAATTTAAATGAACGGTTATGTTTCAGATTTGAAAAATAATTTTTTCCAGTTTTCTGATGTAAATGTTTACTACATTGTAAGTATTTAGCTTTGGAACAATGATTATTTCAGGTGGTATTGTTTTTTAGATATTTTTGAACAAGTTAAGAGGAAATAGATTTCCAGGTATTTCAAGGCTAAAAGGGCTGCTGTTAATTTGAACAAATTCAAATACGCTGGACAAAACCGGCCACATGAAAGGGTGGTTTTGTTCTTATTTGGTTCGGAATAACCGTATGCGCGCGCCAGTGACGCGCCCCAAGCCAAACTAGCACCTGTTACATTCTTCTGGCTCCGGCCGTCATTGTTCATCAGCAACCCGCACGAAACCGGCGCTGGCGATACACACGCTCTCCTTCTACTATACTTAGTTTAATTCCAAACAGCACGCGAGCAAGTGTAACTCACTTTTGAATAGTCGAGATGTCTGAACAAGAAGTAACCGCCTCCGCTGCCGCCCCGGAGGAGCAAAAGGAGGAAAAGCCGAAAGATGCTGCTGTCACCGAAAATGGTACAGGGGATGCAGCTGCTGAACCTGTTGCTGCCGAAGAGAAGGACGAGGCCCCCAAGGAGATGCGGGCGGTGGTTTTGACTGGGTTTGGGGGACTGAAGACGGTGAAGATTTTGAAGAAACCCGAACCGCAACTCAACGAGGGCGAGGTTTTGATTCGAGTTAAAGCTTGGTGAGTTTTTTTTTTGAACTTGAAGATTCCAACGGAAATTTTTCGACTATTTTCAAGTGTTTTAAACCAAGCGGTTTTGAAATTGATCCATTTTATTTGTTGTACGTATAAAGTACACGATTTATTAATGAAACAAGGCGTTTTTTAATTATTAGTTTTGATTCTAGATTATAGAATATAAAATTATACAAATACAAATTTTTTTTGTAGAATTTTTCTCTTAAAGAAAGCTGTGTACAAAAATTAACACAATTAATTGTAAATTATTCTAATTCGTAATAATAGAAAAAAAAACGATTTATTTCAATTAAAACTAATGAAAACTGAACTACACACATACAATTATATTTTTTATGCTGGAAAGTTTAAATACATAAGTACAATATGTTTTTAATTGGTGAAGGAATGTTTGGAACTTGTGCAACAAAAACACTTTGTAACATAAATATTTATTCTTATTTTATTAATAAACTAAAGAACTTACAGAACAAAACAATATACTTACGAGTTTTATCTGCAAAAATTAGCTGCGATGACTGTGAAATTGTATATTATCTCATATTTCTGTTAAAACCAATATTGTATCAGAATAATTTAATAATACTAAGAAAATAAATGCTCTTTTTTGTTAATCTAATAATCAGTAACACTGATAAGTTTGGTTTATGTTTACTATTCCTTAATACATATTAGTTGAAATGATTCATCTATATACTTTTCTGTAAATGGGAAAATATGGAAGATTATCTATAATTATTGCACTAGTATGATAGATTATATTTATTTTTCTACTCAGAAAACAAATTATCATATTTTATTAAAAGAAAAATAGTGTTAGATTATTTAAACAATTTTTCCAACCTTTCGTTCAACCTTTTTAAAACACTCGATATATTTTTTACTTCCCTCTTTCTTTATAGAAGGGCATGTCACATTCCCACCGTCGTAAACTTCAAAACACAAATGTTTCTTTCAGAATATGAACCATATAAAAACCTAAGTTAATTAATGGTTTATTTTTTGTGTGGCTTCCCTCGAATTAATTACTGCTTTGTAAGTAGCAGGAAATAAAATTAATTAGTGTTGAACACAGAACGGACACCCACAAATTTTATTATGTTATTAAGTTGTTATATTATATTGTTTGTGTGGTGTTTTATATGAAACTGGACAGATGTTTGTAGGAAATTTAATGTAATTAGCCTCTTGGAAGGAATGCAGTGGGAAAGAAAAAAATTTAGAGAAAAGTGTACGAACTTTGTGATATCACCTGGTATTTTCTTCCGTCAGATTTGACGTTTTTAGGTTAGAACAACGTCAGTTTGACGTCTGTCAGGTTTTTAGGTTAGAAAATTAAGCGTTGATTTTTCAGGTTAGATTGCTAAATGTCACTTTGACATTTGTGGAAATAATACCTACGAAAGTTGTTGTAAATTGAGTATTGTACTTTCTTCAATTAAATTAGAAATGTTTGATTGTGAGAAATGAATCTCAACTCGACATAATCAGTTTAGTCAATTGGATAATTACGTTGCATTTACTCTTAAATTAGCCACAAGTTGTTTTAGTTCCTTCTTAAAAACAATCTTATCATGGTTTGATTTGATGAATCAACCGCGCAACAGGCACGCCGCAATACAAGATTAATGTTTGTTATAAAAATAGTTTTAGTCACTTGATATAAAAAACTGATTCAATGGATTTTCGTTGAAAAATTCATGAGGATTATTGAAAAATTTCGATGAAACTTCTAGTGTGTTTGGTAAATTATAACTTCCGGTCACGCAATGGTTTGGTGAAGGGACCCTTCTGTTTAGGAAAAGAAAAAAATATTGTTTCAGCTCGAAAACAAGCCATTTGAAATTTTATTTCACTTGTATAAGTTATAAGCTTGTTGAATCAAATTTAGTTTGCTCTAGGGCGCAATTAATCCCAGTTAAATTTTCTTAAAAATAATATTGCAATTTCCTTCCAATTTTTACAACTTTTTTCCTGTGGCGTGTATCTTGAAATAACACAATTTAAATCTAGTGCAAGTGTAATTTATCATCTTGTTGATTAAAATAAAAGCCGACATGAGTCAATGGATGTTTTCCAGAGATTACAACTAAATCCAATCCGGATGATTCATGTTCGTATTGCGAGAGGAAAGTCAATAAGTTTTTAGTATTTTTTTTTAATATTTTGTCCAGTTTTATCACAACATGCTCCACATTTTCCATTTATCTTTATAGTTATTTATCATAATATTATGCGTAAATTATCGACAATAATGTATAATATAATGGCGAAGCATTGAGGTCACGTTGCAAAAAATACATGTAATTTTTTGTTGTTCGTGTTTTATTTGGTTGAAATGTTTTTGTGTGGGTCCCCGCGCACCGAAGCGCTTATTAAAATGAATCATTCTGTTCGATTCTATTGTGCGAAATTATCCTAAAATAATGTAAAAGCCACGCACTTGTTAGTTAATTAGGATTAAATCTGATGTGGCGTTTCCTGCTCTTTTTGGCAAAATTATATAAACAGCATGTTTCTTTTTTTACCGTGTTTTTTAACTACTCCGGAAAAATCTGCTTGACAGAAAATCGCTAACATTTCGCAATGCACCAACACAGACATTTCACGTTTTTATCCATATAGCTTAAGACATTTCTAATAAAATACGAATGCTCGTTGAGTTGTCAGCAAAATATCAGTATGTGGGATTTTGTACAGCTGTACAAGAAAATGCACTCGGATTTTCCTTTTCAATGAACAAACATATTAATAAATCTTTTCAAAAGAATGTTAGCTTTATGAAATTACTTAAATATGTTTTAATTTTTGTAAGTAGGTAGTTAGTTGTTGGTGTCTGGTAGGATTGAGAGGCAAAAGTCGTCGATATGGCGTCGGCGGCGTCGTGTAATGAGAGAGGCACACGTACATTTACCCTTTGCATTGTCCAGGACCGGAAAAGCGAAAATAGATCGACGTCTTGTACTCTGTATGTGGGTGGCCGTTTTTTGCATATTTGCAAAGATTTGATGATGATTGTTGGTTAAAATCCAAATTTTTTGATTATATTACAAGCAAACCTCTCCTGCTATATCATTTATCAATTTTCAGTAAGCACACCAATAAAATATTCAATGTTTTCCGGTCGCATGTATCACATGGGTAATCCACCTATCGAAACGAATCGATATAGACAGGTTCATATAGCGGCGAAGTCAATGTTGTACGATTTTCGAATACGAGAATAACCTTCACAGAGAGAACGTTGTTTTATAATCAAATTTTTTTATTTTACAAGAACTACGTATTGTACATGCATGGGAAAAGGAAGCGTATTTGCTGAATAAAATAGGATAAGGGAATTGAAAAAAACATAAATATGACTCCATTCTCCTATAGTTTTACAAAAAATCGAATGAGAGACTTTAGACCGTTAAGTTATTAACGACGGAATGCCACAAGCAATTTTCTTTTTAACTGTTTTTGTTCTAGTGGTCTAAACTTCCAAGATCTGATGGTGAGGCAGGGTGCTATTGATTCACCACCAAAATGCCCTTTCATCCTTGGCTTCGAATGTGCTGGTGAGATCGAGCAAATTGGTGAAGGGGTGGAAGGCTTCGCGGTAAGTCCATCAGTTTGAATATATTAAAACTTGCCAAGTCATAATTTTTTTGTATCGTGCAAAGTTGAACATTAACAGACTAGTGATTAGTTCATTCACTCTAGTTCCAAGTACTATGAGACTTAACATTAACAGGCAGATGTTTGTTTAGGTGAAAATGAAACTGTGTTCTTAAAAATGTTTGTATAAAAGGGGGGTAGGTGTTGAATTACCCCGTTTAAGTCGAGGCTGGTTTATTTCATTTCAGTAGAAGGTTCACTTCCCCACTTCAGTTATATTAGTGTTAAATGTGTTTCCTTTCTATGTAGATGAGAGTGTAAACAAGGAAGGTTTTGTTGTTTGGCTTTGTATTATAAGCAAAACAACAAATAAGGCTTTAAATAGCTTTTGTGGTGATTGAAATGTGGTGGAAATTATTTAAAATGTTTATGAATTTGAGTATTAAGTTTTAGTTAGTACTGTATAATATCTCAAAAAAATTAAATCTCTTACACAAAAACTGTTTTTCAAACAACACCGCATTCCATTAGAAATCCTGTCACACCTCGCAGCATATTGTCCAAAAAGTTCCTGGAAACTTTTCCAATGAATATCGTTTCAAACTCGTCAAAAAATTAAATTTAAATCTACCATCCATTCCAGTTCAAAATTTATTTCCATTTCAAATGCAGCTTTATATTAGAAATGTGGAGGAGCTGGAAAAGTTTGAAGTCAAGTTTAATCGCGTGCGAAAGTTTTTGAGACTGAGGAAAGTTTTTCTTGGGAATTATTTAGTTTTCTAATCATTGGCTAGTATTTGAGTATTTGTCAAGGTTGAACTGTTACCAGGCGAAAAATTGAGGAGGGTACCGTGGGATAAAAAGAGAAATGCTCGCTGTGGGGAAGGCAGTAAAAACCCACCACCAGTTTTATGTTCGTTCGCATGTCGTCAAGGGTTAACTCATCGCATCTAAAATCCAACTAAACATAAATAATTCCTTGAATTTTCATTTTCCAGATTGGGGATCAAGTTGTTGCCCTGCCGGAATTCAGAGCCTGGGCTGAATTGGTTGCAGTTCCATCCAAATATGTGTTCAAATTGCCAAAAGACTTATCGCATTTGGATGCTGCTACCATCACAATGAATTATACAGTGGCCTATATTTTGTTGTTCGAGTTGGCTGGGCTCACACAGGGCAAGTCTTTGTTGGTGCACTCGGTTGGAGGCGGTGTGGTAAGTAAGAGTATGTAGAGTATGGTAGTTAGGTCGTCATTCCAGTGGAGGAATAAGCGAAAAATTTAATCGAAAAAAGTTATTTGATTTAACTATTTTTTTTGCGTGAGAAGAACAAATTTTTTTTTAAATAAAGTAATTAGTGTTGAATACAGAACGGACACCCACAAATTTTATTATGTTATTAAATTGTTATATTATATTATTTGTGCGGTGTTTTGTTGAAACTGGACAGATGTTTGTGGGATATTTAATGTAATTAACGGAGCTCCTCTTTCAAAGGAATTCAGTGGGAAAAAATAAAAATTCAGACTAATATGTAAAAACTTTGTGATATCACCTGGTATTTTCTTCCGTCAGATTTGACGTTTTTAGGTTAGAACAAAGTCAGTTTGACGTCTGTCAGGTTTTTAGGTTAGAAAATTTTGCGTTGATTTTTTAGGTTAGATTACTACATGTCAGTTTGACATTTGTGGAAATTTTTGGTATAAAACTATAAAAAATACTAAAGTTGTTGTAAAAAGTAATTAGTTTCAAGTTTTATTTTCTAAATTGATTTTATTTTAATTATGTTAAGATACTACGACGAAAAGTGGCTTGTTTAGTTATGTAGGCATTGATAAAGAAACGAAAATCCACTAAACTTTCAGCAAAAGAAACAATTTGTGCTCATTTTGCAAATAGCGATGTTGGATTGTGAAAGAAAACAAAGCGAAAACGGGCCAATTGTTGCGACTTTCCATAAATTTTCTTTGATCCTCGCGCAAACTATAACAACGCTTCGTTTCTTCTTATAATCATAGTAGACGCAGGACTGTCGGAAATTCATTGGGAATTTATGTGTAAAATGCGGAACTCCGCAGACTGTACCTACCGTATGTTGTTTGGTGGCGAGGCGAGTCTTTAACATGGCACAATGTGCCTCGCCCTTTCGATCGATATGAATCTTAATTCGCTGCGACGAGTGTAGACCGGAGGACGCCGGCCGTCGCGGCGCCAACACATTGTACCAGACAGCGGACACCTACTACCTGTTGCTGGTGGAACTAGGGGGTAAAGACCGCGCGGAGGAATTTTTTTAATAGACCAAGTTACAAGTATTTTATGAGAAAAAATTTTAGTTAATAAAAATCGTACAAAACAAGTTGTGTAATTTTTTCACAAGTAAAATCAACATTTAACCTTATAAAATAGATAATTTGAGCAGCAGTATAAAAAGTGCACTTTTTTAATTCGCTTGAAATTATCGTTTTTTTTTTCTGAAACTGTCCTTTGTTGTGTAATGCAAAGAAATTTTCCGCTGAAACTCCCCCAGTATGAGATTAATTAATAAAGAGGAAAATGAGAGTGCTTGCAAATTATAGTCGTGTTTATTTGCACCACAATAGAGAATTATCTTAAATGTCCGCTGGCTGTATTATCACATCTGGAAATTAAATGAGTTTTTGTTCTATATAAAAACCGACCATTAACACTGACACTGATAAGGTTTGTTTTTGCATTAAGAAGAAACTAATATTGTGTAATTATGGTTAATTATCGTTAAGCAAAGAATTTCTGTAGAAGGCAATAAATTCGATGTGTTTTTTCGTTTGTTATCTGTGGAGTAGGAGGATTAATAAAAGATAACGTCTTGCTGTTGATTTTTTTAATATTTGAATCGGTTATTAGTAAGTTGTGACATTCTATCCCTTATAATTCAATTGTTTTTGTAACAGCCACTATGTAACTATAGGAGATAGAAGCGAATTTGTGAGGTTTGATTGTTTTTGACATACTATTTCTAATAACTTAATGATTTTAATAATTAAAGCAAATTTTTTTGCAAAAATATATTGTGCAGTTATAAATGCTGGAGTTTTTTGTCCAATTTAAAGTACCTAAACGCGATTGAAATATGAAATCTATTTACCAACTTTTAATTAACTGTTTTTACTGCTAGTATATTTAAATTTGTCTGGTAATAAAATTGAGTTATTTTCTATTTAGATTTCTGGTAATTCGTTTAGTTAATTTTCGTGTGGATTTCTACTGAATTGAAATATTTCCTAATGACTGTTAATCATGTGAGCCAGCGATAAAATCCATTTGTCAAAACCGGAAGAGGCCAAACAATAAAAGTTTACAGAGGGTGATTTATACTGTCGTAAAATTCGTGATGTGTGTAATAAATAAATCTTAGGCAATCACATAATTTGACTGGCTAGCCAAGTAAAGGGATAAATCTAGTATGAGCTTTTGATTTATTTTTTTTTGGGTTACATATTGGGAAATGAAAGGAAATGTGGAAAGCACGCCGCAGACAATTTCCACGCCACTGTTTTATTACTGCGTGCTGTTCGGATCAATACCTGCGTTAAGTTGCCTAAAACTCTCTCTGTCTAGCTGAAGCCGACTTCAACATATGTTTTAGTTTCCAATAAATTCTATTTTTTTTTAAGATAATTCCATGTAGAGATAGGAATTTTTAACATTTCAGCAAAAAATATCTAAACTAACTTCCATAATGCAAAAATTTAGCTATACGAAAACGCAAATTTACTTTATTTTAAAGCTGGATGTTTGTGCGTGCAGCTTTTTCAAAGATGATTTGAAAACTAGGAATTTTTTTGCAGGGTCAAGCCATAGTCCAGTTGGCTAAAACCATCCCCGACGTAACCATCTTCGGTGTCTGCTCAAAATCCAAACATGAGGCTTTGAAAGCTGCAAATTCGCCCATTGACCACCTTCTGGAAAGGGGCAGTGATTACTCGAGCGAAATCCGCAAGATTTCACCTGATGGCGTTGATATTGTCCTAGATTGTCTTTGCGGGGAAGAATGCAACAAGGGATATGGTTTACTTAAACCTATGGGGAAGTATCTTTTGTATGGCTCCTCCAATGTTGTGACTGGGGAAACTAAGAGCTTCTTCAGTGCTGCTCGTTCGGTAAATTAATTGTCCAGTTAGTTAACATGAGGTAAAAATTGTTTTGTAGTGGTGGCAGGTCGACAAGGTTTCCCCGTTGAAACTCTTCGATGAAAATCGCACCCTCAGCGGCTTTAATCTTCGTCGCTTGATGTACCAGCAGAGCGGTGCTGAATACGTTCGGAACATCGTCCAAAAAGTCTTTGAGTTGTTCCAAGCAGGAAAAATCAAACCGCTGTTAGACTCAACTTGGGCTCTAGAAGACGTAAGTAATTAGGTGTTCTAATTCTAAAACAACGCTTAGTTGTTAATTGTTTGTTGTTTAGGTTGCCGAGGCCATGCAGAAGATGCACGATCGTAAAAATGTTGGAAAACTGATTTTGGATCCTAGTTTGGAACCTAAACCCAAACCAGCTACCCCGGCCAAAGGCAAGAATAAGGAGGACAAGAAGAAGCAGAGCTCTGAGGAAAAGAAAGACAGCGAGGATAAGAAAGACGGTGAGGATAAAAAGGATGAAAAGAAGGAGGAGGCGTTGACTAACGGAGATTCCGCTGGAGAATCTGGTAAGTTTAATTTAATAACAACATTTTTAGTACTAATTAACACTCTTTTATTTAGACTCGAAAGAAAAAGAAGCCTCAAGTTGAACAGTTAACTCTTCCAAGTAACCAAATCATCCATCACAGTCTTAACTATATGCTTAATGTCTCTTCTAAGTACTTTATTTGATTTTATCCAGTTATCCCTGCTTTTAACTTAAGTGATTACAGACAGATCTCAACTATCATACTAATTTCACTGTGTTATTTTAATTCCGATTTATCTACTATAGAAGGAGTGAGTATCGGTAAGCCAAAAGTCTGTATCTTGAGACCAATGATTTTAATTTGTAAGCTAATTTTTCGTGTTAGATTAGGAAAAAATGAAACGAATTGTCACTTGGCTTAAAATATTATTGATTTCAAAACGAATTTTCAAACAAACACATATCTGTGTGTGTGTGAATCATCAGACCAACTAACAGTAGATAGTGTTTTTATAAAAAAAATAATGATAAAAGTATTTTCATGCTTAGTTTTTTTACATAAATTTAGAAATGTTAACGTGGAGTTCAAGATGGGACAAATAAAGTTTAGGATGAACAAACACTTTTTTATCTTGCTATATGATGATATTTTTGCTACAATTGCTATTTTTGAATGCATATCGAGATTTTATAAATTTTTTCTTGTAACTTCTACTACTATATTTTATACCTATACTATATTGTTTAGTGTGTAAGTTTAATTAAAATACGAGGACAGTTGCTTGTGAGATTAATTTAGTATGTTATTGAAATGCATAAATGTCTATTACGTATATTATTGTAAATTTGTGTGGAATATATTTTCGTAAAATGTTTTTTTTTTGTTTTATGTATTTAATTTTATTTCTTGTGGTATTTCTTCAAAATAATAATTAGTAGCTGATGTATCCAAACGATTTCCCCATCGAATTTGTCTACTATTTTATTATTTTGAGCAAATATTTTCAAGATTGTTTCATGGCTCTTAGACCATACAAAATATTTGTGTTTTATCATATTGATCTATGAGCCACCAAACAAACCATATATTAGGAAATATATAATCATATTGGATATAAGCTAAAAAAATATGTTATTGCTGATAATTATTGCTTTTATAATGTATATGTACACGGTGTTCCACAAAGCAGTAAATTTATTTTTTCCCAGCAGATGGTCTGGAGGAAAAAATGAAAACGACTGCATTGTGGTATACTCTGCACATGTAAGACTGATGTGTTAAAGCTATTATATACGCATATTGTTTGGAAGCCTGTATAATAAATTGTATGATTGCCGAAATTGGGTTTTAATTTTAATAAGAAAACTACCATTCAAAGTTAAATATTATCATATATTAAAAACATGTAAAAGATCTACTACAT
This sequence comes from Pediacus dermestoides, assembly GCA_963942485.1. Lineage (NCBI taxonomy): Eukaryota > Metazoa > Arthropoda > Insecta > Coleoptera > Cucujidae > Pediacus > Pediacus dermestoides. The sequence continues at coordinate 11,741,238 of OZ012629.1, forward strand.
TATAACGAAATTGCGGTGATTAGGAATTTAATTTATTTTATTTATCCTTTATTACATATCATAAAACTAATTAGTAGGAGGGAACGACTTTTCACATATCAAATTATTATAAACAGGAATAGGTACAAATTTCCTGTAAAAAAAATTAAACTCGATCCATTACAATCTTAAATATATACATACATAAAATATATACGAATGAACCTGGCTTAACCTGCATTCTATCTACATACATAGAAAGTAATAATTAATGGTTAGCTTGATAATCAAATAAAAAAAATCGCTAAATTACTAAAACACAATGAAAATAAAACAATTTTGCGACAGAGTTCAAATATAAAGCGACAAGAATCACAATAACAGCATTTAAAGGAAATAGAATTAAAAACAAGGTACATAATCATTCCGTGTTTTGACTTCGACGCTCCTCCACTAAAGCTTTCATTTTCCGATTGGAAACTCGTTTGCTCGCCGGTATATCCATATCGGCGTCTGTTAGCAATCGTTTGCTCGTTACACCATTGCTGTTAACGGCACGATTCATATCTTTTAAATCCTTAAAATAAAAATAAAAAATTCCAAACTATAATAATAATAATCAACCGTGTTACCTTTGACGGACTTCGGCTGACCGTGTAATTAATACTGGGACCAAGACAAGAACTTGGACTTTCCAGGGGTTTTACAAACACATTCTCCATGATCTGGACGTTGGGCGAGGCTAAGGCTCGTTTGCCTCTGGGCAGCGGACTGTAGAGGATGTTAGCCTGAAAAAAGCTCATGTAGCTTTCACTAGTTTTGTTTGGGAAAATTATACGAACCTGTTCCGAATTTTGGCCAACAAACTTCTTAACAAATTTCTGCATTTGTACTATGTAGATGTAGTTGTAGAAATCGATTAGATCATCGCGTTGAGCTGGTTTACCTGGTTCCTGACTCATAAAAACACTTCTATAAATGTCGCTTTTCGCATGCGGTTGCGACTTATAATTCTTCATAATATAAATAAAATCCCATCCCAATTTCGACAAAATCGAAATAACATAAACAGCACTCATCAACAATTGGTCCAAATGACGATCCTTAATCAAATCGGTGTCGCAAATCGAACATTCAAACAACGTCCAAATTTTACTCTTCAATTCTTGCTCGTTGATGTCGTTGTTCTTGCACATTTGGGTTATGTTCAGTTTGGAGCATAAGTTGTTCATTCGCACACCAGCCAGATTATAGAACTTCCTCAGGATTATTGCTAGACTGCCTCCACGTTTTGGTTTTTCTGGGGGTGTGGCTGTTGATTTTGGTTTGTCCTCTTCCGTTTTAAGTGCACCGGGCTTTTGCAAAACAGATTGTCCAGCTTGAACGCTGGCATCATTAGAAAACAACTGCCTGTTAACTGTACCATGGGTTATAGGCGATTGGAAACAGTCGGTAGCTGAAGGACCAGGTGATTCTAATAAACCTACACACACAAAGTGAACAAAATTAATAAATTTGAAACTCTAACCAAATCAAACCAAACATCCTTACTATTAATAGTGATATTGTTAATAATTTTACTGGTAGTACTTGTTGCTGTGCTACTGATCGTGGAACCATCACCAACAACATTATTATTATTAGGAGTGGCTGTTGGATCACAATACATCAACTGCCCTGGCAGAGCAATATCTTGAAACCTCGGCTTTTGCGGCGGGGTTTTACTAGCAATTACCTGCCACAGTTGACTGTCAGACTCCCAAATTAAAGTCTCCAGACACGTTTCTTCAACCTACAATAAGAAACAAACCAGTAATTTGATTTATCCTAAACCAGATAAAATTACTGGAACTTACTCGATTTAAATGCTTGATAATCTGCTTGCTGAGCGGCTCCTTTGAACGCACTATCAACTCAATCATTTTCACAAACTGATACGGTTGTACTTTAAGCGTTTTTAAAATCCATGGGAATTTTCTTAGATTTCCATAGGAGAAAATCACGATTTCCAAACAACAGGCAAACATACACTCGTAGAAGACGTCTTGTTGTACCAGAGCCTATAAAATCGAAACAACATAACAAATTCGCTTCTACTTCTTATAGTTTAACATAATATCTAACAAAAACATTTCCAAACTGTGTAAATAACTCACTGAAATATCATCACGAATATCTTTTTCGTTTTGCAAGATATTCTCTATAAACTTGTAGAATAATATCACTCCCAACTCGAGCTGCATATTAACTTCCTCCATATTTGGACAATTGTTATTTGGATAAGCCTGGACAAACATTTCACTCAATCTCGTCACAATTTCCTTAATACGTTCAGTCGGATTCACCGTGCAAGTTCTACAATAAATTTCTTAGCTATTTTCCTACTTCATCAAAAACCAAACAAAACTTACTCAAACAATTGCAACAATTTTTGACTAGGTTCACGTGAGCGGCTTGGCACCAACACGTGCACTATCGTAATGAGATCATGGATCAGTCTATCGCCACCTGGTGAACTTGCTGCTGCTGTACTTCTACGGCTGGGCAAGGCAATATTCCGTGGGGACTCTAAAACGAGATAAATTAACTTGAGGGTGGGCAACATTTCGCTGTTTTACCTTGCTCGGAAAAGGGCAACACTCTACTGTCGGAAAATTGTTGGGTTTGCTCGCGTTCCAAAAGAATACGTCGATATTCAGCTGGGGAAGACAAGATATTAATTTAGTGTTAGAATCACTGTAAAACTGTTTTAACACTCACCTAGGAATATTTTCTCGTCAAAATCGCCTTTATTCAGTAGCTGCGCATCATACAACCGCATAATATTCTTGTAGTTCATTTCAAAGTTTCCCGAATCTAACAAACTAGTCAACGTTTGCTGGTCACCATTCAACACCCCATTTTTAATCAAGTTTGCCACAGCATCCCTGCAAGTGTACATCTTCATGTGCATGGCATCCGTTAACATCGAGGGGCTTTTGCAGAGGAACTGAATCAAACAAGGCGGTTCCACAGGATTATTGTCCAACACCTCCAACGTGGAATTGATCAACTCGCGTCGTTCGCTACTTATATATGCGTTTTTAAACGCCAAGTCCAAACAGGCGTACAACAAATGGAAACTCTTGACCAACTCGGTGCTGTACTGCGGATCATCCCCTTTCAGTGTGATGTACAATACCCAAACAAACTCCAGGAGTTTAGCGCTGGTGCATTGAACTGTCCTGCAAAACCAACTCGACAGATTAATTTATAGCAAAAAATCATCGCTTGTGGTTTTATACTTTTGCTTGCGATGGCGGTGCTTGGATTGTTCCAGATCCTGAGGATCGGGCTTGAGGAATACTTTTTCGAACAACGGGTGGAACTCTTTGAAGGTGTTGCAGGTGACATTAAAGGTGTCTTTGAGGTGTTTCACTTTGTTTTGGAAGTCGTCTGGCATGTGCGTCATTTCGGACCAGCGGGGGATTATAGAGAAGAACTTGGCGAAACTCAAGTTGCTGTATCGTAGGAGAGTTGTTAAATTCAAGCAGTTTCCTTTAACTACCCCCGATTGGCTTACAGTCGGGGTTTCGGTGCCCCAACAAGATCCAAACAAAGAGCATCCAATCCAGTTCAAAATATCACCCTAAAAATCATTCCAATAACAGTAAAATCCAGGCTACGATAAACATTAACTTATCGACAAACTACGATTAATTTTCCTTACCTCCAAAGTGAAATTCTTGTGGACAGATTCGAATATTTCCCAGGAATCCGTGATGGTTTTCTGGTCCAAATTCAACTTGTTGCAGAAGTCTATGTATCGCTTAAACAACTCATCATTTTTCTCCTTTGCTTGCAACATTATTTGTGGATCAATTTGCTTCCAAATGAGGCTACACTGCCCAAGAATACCACCGCCTATAAAACGCGGGAAATGTCATACAAAACTGGAAAATTGGCGGGTTCTGGTTAGGAAAATACAATAAGCCGCAGAGTTTTTACAAAAAAAGTTGACAAGTTTTGCGCGTGACATGCGCTTTGTCTCAACAAAAGTAAGGTAAAGTAATTTTGAGTAGAACTACTTCACTCTGCGTAGGAAAATTATAACATAACCTAATTTAAACGAAATTTCACTGGGTAAATTCAATATTGTACTTACCAAAGTTCAATAAGGTCGTCTGGTTGCCTAAGTTAAGCTCTAAGCATAAATGAATAATAATTGGGAATTGGAAACTTCAGGATAAACAATCTGCAAAATCCCGCCAAAACACACCTATAAATACTTCACTAAGCTGTCAAAAGTGATGTCACAAGTTTGAAGGCTCAATTCTCACGTAAACTCTTGAATTACACACAAAGGGATTAAACAGTAATTTAACTAACCCTTATTAATTAAGTTAATTACTATTAAAGACAATTAAAAACCTTTTTTAGCGAATTTAATCCAGTTTTCACGGGTTAATATTGTGTGTAGCATCATAGACGGCGCTACTGCTGCAATAAATTATTCGCATCAAACACAATCACGTCATTTAATTAATTATCAATATGGGAATTCAATAATATGCATATGAGTTTGTTTAGTATTGATTTTTACTTAATTTCCTTTAAAACACGCTATTTATATTGAAATGACAAAACTGTAAAACTACAGTTACCTACCTAGTTATACTTTATAATAATGTCAGAAGATGTCACACTAAATATCGGTAAAACAGGTCACAATTGCTAGTACGCGTAATTGCCGGATGTTTCACTGAGGACGCTGTTAAAACTATTATTTATGTCTAGGTATAAAATAAACGTCTGTGGTTACGATGTGTTTTTCGTTTTTCTTATACTGTACTTTAAAAATATTTCATACTAATAATGTTTCAGAGTTATTTCAATATGTGCTATGTTCATATAATGTGTTTGCTAGCTTATTTTGAAAATAAATGATGACCATAGATTTTAATAAACATATCTAGATTCATTTTCATCAAAAGAGTAGCATAGGCAACCACCAATACTCACTGCAATATACATTTGCCTACATTCCAGGAATAAAATTGCAGTACTGCTTGAATTTATCTTATTTATGGTAAGTAAATACAAGGAAATGAAAGTTTCTAGCGTATTCTTTACTTTACTCAAACTGTTATATTTTCCCATACATTTATTAATTAAATAAATTCAAATACAAAAAATAAAGCATTAATTAATCATATGTGCCACCTGCCAATTCTGTTTAACTGTCAGTGGCCCCTCAATCGAAATCCCAGCATCCTTATCAGCAATAGCAATCTCAAACTTGGGAAAACTCCTGGCATCTCTGTAAAACAAAACCTCTAAACATTTTTCCACTAAAGCTCTGGCCTCATCCTTGGACATATTCGGGTTTTTGTCCAGAGCATCACGCAACAAAGGTACAGCAATATGCGCCCCATAACCAGTGCAGATAGTTTTATCAGTGTATGCAGTTCCTAGCTTGTCTACTGTGCCTAAAAAGGGTTGCCCATCCTAAAAAAAAGTTAAGGAATAAAGAACGATGTTTTATTACTATTATTAAAATTAGGAATTTATTAGTTACCTGGATACCTCCAATTACAAAGTTGTTCCAAAACGGATCAAACTTACTGCGTCGGTTGTACATAATTCTAGTTAACCAACAGTACAATGACTTGGGTTTGAGTTGCAAACCATCATCCAAACAGTACTCGTCGATTATTTTCTGCTCGATAAAGTCCTTAACATACTGAAAATCCCCGTAATCACCTCCAGCCCCCAGGATGATATTATTGTTAACTTTCATCACTCTGGGGCAGTTCCTGTAACGAGCCAAAGACCCATAGGAACCCAGTAGATCACCAGCGATAATCACACCGTTGTTATATGTAATAGCAACCACTGACGTAGCTGTGGTTACTGGAGCCCTAAAACACATAAACGAAATCCAAACTTGTTTTATAGGTTAAGTTTTTGGTAACTTACTGGGAACGTTGGAAACCCCCTTGGAAATTCGTGTGGTTAGTGCCGGGAAAATCATAGAAAGCACCAGGAGTTGGTCCGTTGTGCCATAGAGGCGGTGCAGACATTTCAGCGTGAGAATTACTGAACATTTTGGCGTATTACAGGGCGATGAGTAGCGAAATTTGTTTGTTTGACGGGTTTCAAAGATGACTTGCTTGAAGCTTGACAGAAGTTTAGGTTGTTTATTTGTTGCCAACGTGAGATTTGGTGATTTAACATGGAAATCCCTAGGATTGATGCAGGACCGTATCGAGAAAATCATCAAGTCAGTTTAATATTCTTAATGCTTAATTTAAATTTAAAAATAGATTCCTGGGGTTTCGGTCAGAGTACTGATAAAGAAATTGATGGGAAATAATTTAGTTATTTTTGCAATCGTTTGTTATGGTTTAGTTATAAATTAGTGTAAGTAGATAAATAAAAAAATAATCGCCCAACGTGGGGCTCGAACCCACGACCCTGAGATTAAGAGTCTCATGCTCTACCGACTGAGCTAGCCGGGCTTAGCGTTTTTTGCTGCGAATGTTCTATATATTGTTATGCAATATTTAAATAACATAATATTCTTTTATTATAATTTTTTTGATAAATAAATCGCAAAATGTTGCTAAAATCATGTATAATTTATGGCTTTTACTATAATAAATTTGTTTAAAGTATTAATATCAAATAAAATAAAAACTTATAAAAATTATGGGTATACCAGGTGCGTTCAATATATTATTAAAAAAGTAGCAAAAAAATTTCCTATTTTTGAGGAAAATGAATACAGATATCTCATAAACACATCTAGGTGTGGTTTTAATATATTTTTACCGATTTCTTTAAATATTGTTAGCTAATTTGTTAATTATATTGAAATAGGTACCACGTTTCCAGTTAGTCTAATTTAACGTAAAAAAAATACCTTCGAATCTTGTAGAGGTTTAAAATACCGACATCTTTTGTGTAAAAACATTCTTTACAAGAAGGATAGTTTACGAGTAATCACCATTTGAAAGTCTGGAAATTAGCGTTTTGCGTTATTTTTTTTAATATCTTGGTTTTGGTAAATCATACGACAAAAATAGTTATTATCAATCTTGTAGGCGATTAGATTCCTTACAAATTTTCATTAAACATTTTTTTTTGTAGTTTCGATAGTTTACGAGTTGCAGCAGCTGAAAGTGAAGAAATTTCTTTTTCATTGGTTTCTAGATTGGATATAGTACGGATCTGTTTTCTACACTTGAATATTTTATTCACATTTCGTTTAATCACATCCTTGTTCAAGGTCTGCTCAAAACTTTGGAAACTTATTTAATGTAAACAAAATGCATTTCGCGTGTTAAATTACCGGCACCTTATCTACTTCTGACCCAATCAGGCCCCAAAAATGATTGTATTTCGTTTGTTTTTTGCTGTTTTGTCCACTTTATGCGGACAAGCTGCTCTGTTTGTGTTTATTTTCCTCAGGAACTACCCAGCAGCGATACTTGGATTCCTCACCGGTAAGTTCTATTTATTCAAATAACTTTCTCAAGTAACTCTCCTTCTTCAGGCATCACCAATGGAATACTCCTCTGCATCCATATTTTAGTCTACAAAAGAAAACTGCATGAATGGTACGGTTCACGAGATTTATTCCAAATTGCTCGATTGGGATTCGTTGTGGCAACAATTGGAGTTATGTTTTTGATTTATCATTCCGTGTTGGAAATCATGCTGAAGAAAGGTAAAAAGGGGAGAATTTTTTTGGTACCTCCTACATAATTATTGGGGTGTTTGCAGCCATTTTGCCAGTTTGGGACAGCAATGTGATTCCGATTATTTGGGCGTTGATCACATTAAAGAGTGGCGTACTTTTGTTATTCTATGCATTACATTATGAAAAACATATCGATGAAAGTTCGCTTTTGATTGGAGATGATGAAGAAAGGACTAATAGCTGTGAAGATGAAGAACAAGAGGGAAATAAATAAAGATAAAGGAATATTGTATACATACCTAATATAAAAATGACTGAATAATTTGTAATAATAATAATACAGGGTGTCGCTAAAAGGTCTTTACCACGAGTTTTTGAAACAAACATACCTTAGTCCAAAAGTCCTTCCTTACTGAGTTACAGGGCGCTAAAAATATCTTTCCAAATCGTTTTTTAAGTACATATATCTACAGAACGGTTTAAAGTAGAGACTTGAAATTTGGTGGGTAATAAGTATATAAGTAAGCTACAATGTGATGGTATTACAACCAAAATAATATTGTTCAGTGTCGTACTTATAGGGGGGACTCACTGTTTTTTTGGATATTTTTTGTAGGGTATTGAATTTTTTTACAAAATAACAAGAATTATGATAGATACGCTCAAGACACGTAAAAAAGGTATACTTGTTTGACTTGCGTTAAGTCAACTGTTTGCGAGATATTTAACTTCGAAAAATTTTTTTTGCTATAAAAACAATTTGTGACTTACCCTGTAAAGTAAAAAATATTGGGTCACTGTAATACAGCTGATTCTACGTCCAAAACTAAGCATAAATGCTTGTAGAAACCGACCCCCAAAAATGTTTCGTTACTAAAATACAGGGTGTTGAAAGATGTATTTTTTATTCGTCCTCTATCTCTTTTAGGTATATCTACAGAACGGTATAAGATAGAAATTATGCTTAGTTTTGGACGTAGGATGAGCCGTATTGGAGTGACCCAATATTTTTGACTTTACAGTGTGTCACAAATTGTCGTTTTAATAGCAAAAAAAATTTTCAAAGTGAAATATCTCGTAAACAGTTGAGTTAATGCAAATCAAACAAGTATACCTTTTTTACGTGTCTTGAGCGTATCTATCATAATTCTTATTATTTTGTAAAAAAATTTAATCCCCTACAAAAATTATTCAGAAAAACCCTGAGACCTCTTCGATTAGTACGTCACTGAACAATATTATTTTGGTTCTAATACCAACAAATTGTAGCTTCCTTATAGACTTATTAACCCACCAAATTTCAAATCTCTACTTTAAACCGTTCTGTAGATATACTTAAAAAATTATTTGGAAACATATTTTTTAGCGCCCTGTAACTCAGTAAGGAAGAACTTTTGGACTAAGATATGTTTGGTTTAAACGAAATATTTTGAGCCCAAAAACTTGTGGTAGGATTTTGTAAAGACCTTTTAGAGACACCCTGTATAACAGATAATAAGTGATGTTAGTTTTTCAAGCAGTTTGTTATTAAGTTGCCTTTTTTGGAATTTGCAATGTAAATATTATTATGGTATAAGCTATACCTATAAATATATATTGAAACTTGAATATTGGAAGTTTTTTAGTATTTACAGTTTAAAAAGTCTCATATTTTGGTTCATTTTTAATAAACTGCTGGCCAAATGAAACGTACCAAGCGAATTTTTAGGTTGATATTAAATCAGGTATTTTGAAAACGAGAAAAGATATCAACATGCGGTTTTCAGATTTCAACAGATAATTTCATTGGGAAAACAATAGTGTGGCCCGATTATTTTACTTTGAAGTACGTTACTATCTACAGGGTATGAAAGAAAGTCGTCTTTTTTTTCTCAAACTTTACAACTACCGAGATTTCACAAAAAATTTTTTAATTTTATTGATGTCCATTTTTTCAGTCCTTGGTTAACGGGGAAAAAACCAGTTTCTCAAATTTTTGATATCCCTCTTATTTTATAAGATACCGAATTTTTTATTAAATTAAATATTGTTGAACAGGTTTTTGCAATAATAATTATGCTGCCATTTTGAAAGCAAATTTCATCATGTCATATGTCGATGTAAAGGTAATTTTAAGTAGAATCTAATTATTACGGAAAAAAATGTACAGGGTTGTTTTAAAAAATTTTGAAAGTTAGTAGTTGGCCCTTCCGGTGAAACCGCACGTGTATTTAGATTGTTTTAAACGTCAAAATGATTATTCCTTTCAACAATCAAACCATGCCAAATTTCAAATTAATAAGTACAGTTAAATGTAACAAAATGGTGGGGGTTGTAAAAGGATTTCGTGGCCACCCGGTATACACGGATATGAGCAAATTTTTGAAAAAGTGAAAAACCCGTCTCGAGGATATAAGTCACTTAAACCAATGGTGAACATAAACTAACTAAATTCCATTTTATTCCATTAAGAAAATAGCCTCAAAAAATGAATTAAAAAAATTTACCAATTAGCGAACGTGTCCGATTTTTGATAAGCCACTGGTTGCCAATAAATTAATGAAAGTACAAAAAATGTACTTTTTATAAGAAAGCCATTCATAAGGTATCATAATCACCTACAGAGATTGGTTCTTACAAAACACAATACGGCCGAACGACAAAAAACAAAGAAAAAGTCAAGTTTTCAGCAAGAATTCGGTATCTTATAAAATAACAGGGATATCAAAAATTTGAGAAACAGGATTTTTTCTCATTAAGTAAGGACTAAAAAAATCTACATCAAAAAAATATTTAAAAATTTTTGTGGAATCTCGGTAGGTATAAAATTTGAGAAAAAAAGACGACTTTCTTTCATACCCCGTAGATAGTAATGTACTTCAAAGTAAGAAAATCGGGTAACACTATCGTTTTCTCAATTAAATTATCTCTGAAATCCTGAAAACCGCATGTTGATATCATTTCTATTTTTCAAAATATTTGACTTTAAATTCAACCTGAAAATTCGCTTGGCACGTTTCAATTGGCCAGCAGTTTAATTGGTCGAATGTCGAATGGTTAGCAGATGAGATAATTTAGATTGCTATAGTAAAAAATTTAAAAGTGGTACACAAGAAAATTCTAAACTACGTATAGTAAATTTATGATCAGTATTTCAGAATCCATTGTTAATATTTTTCCAAGAAATTGTCCCTAACTACTCAAAATATCCTAAATTTCTCTGATTTATTAGTTTGGTTTTCGACTGATGTTAACTTTTGAATTTTTTTTGTGGTGTAAACTCAACGTCTTCTTTTGCATGCTCCCACATACAAATTAAATTTGAATTTCTCGTAGTTGTGCAATATGCTTTTTTGATCGCGTATCACGCGATAATAATCAGCAAATAGATTACAGGTATAGGTACATTCTATACCGAAATTCGTAATTAATGTGTACTCGATTTTGTTTTGGGCGTGAGTGTGACTGTATTAAGTAAAACTACTAAAAGTAAATTAGTAATTGTTTTATTTTTGCAAAAGTTGAACATGATGCAGGTAATCAAATTATTTTGTTTGGAAAATGGCATCATCGGGGTGTGTGTTTTCGTGCTATATTTCCTAACAATCAATTTTGTGAAATTTGATGGAAACTCAGCGTTTGGTTAGTATTTACAAACTTACCTACTCATTTACGTTTTTAGTTTTTACAAAACTTTTTGTTTGCAGATTTGTTATTGATTGTGGTTGTTATATTGATATTCATACTTTATGTGATATTATTCGTATTCCTCAAGCTAAAGAAGCTAAATACGATACATTTAAACGATTTTGCCGTGATATTCCTTATATTATCAATATGTCCGACCGGATTTTTAATGTGTAAGTAAAAATTCTAGTTATAAAAAACACTACTAGCTAAAAATTAATTAGTCCTTCAGCTAGGGGTCAAAAGGTAGGAAGTAAAAGCGGGATGAGACCACGCAGTGTTTTCTGAAGGTTTTTTGGTCGCTGAATCCGAATCCGTGCGTCGTTTTTCAATAAAGTGGTGCAAACAAAAGTTATTAACAATTTATTGTTTAAAACGCAATAACTCGAAAAGTATACATTTTATCAAAAAAAGTTTCAAACAAAAGTTGTGCAAAATAAAAAGACTCTCCGAAAAGATCATATGGTATTTTGTCATAAAGTCGCTCGAACAAATGTTATTAACAATTTATTGTTTAAACCGGAACAAACCAAAAAGCATACATTTTAGGAGAGTCTTTTTATTTTGCACAACTTTTGTTTGAAACTTTTTTTGGTAAAATGTACACTTTTCGAGTTATTGCATTTTAAACAATAAATTGTTAATAACTTTTGACCGAGCAACTTTATGACAAATTACCATATGACCTTTTCGGAGAGTCTTTTTATTTTGAACAACTTTCGTTTGAATTTTTTTTTTGGTAAAATGTATACTTTTCGTTTTCGAGTTAATTTAAACATTTAAACAATAAATTGTTAATAACTTTTGTCCGTGCGACTTTATGTCAAAATACCGTATGAACTTTTCAGAGAGTCTTTTTATTTTGAACAACTTTTGTTTGAAACTTTTTTTGGTAAAATCTATACTTTTCGAGTTATTGCGTTTTAAACAATAAATTGTTAATAACTTTTGTTTGCACCACTTTATTGAAAAACGACGCACGGATTCGGATTCAGCGACCAAAAAACCTTCAGAAAACACTGCGTCGTCTCATCCCGCTTTTAGTTCCTACCTTTTGACCCCTAGCTGAAGGACTAAATTATCTTATTTATTATCGTCGACATTTTATAATAAATGTATCGTCTTTCCACAGGTTCCACAGGTTCCACAGGTTCCACTAAAAATGTAAAGACAACTAATTCTTTGACTAATTCTTTGACCTGTTCTTTTATGCTAATAATAATCCATGGCTGTCTGTGGTTAAAATTAAAGTAGCATCCCTAGATGAGGAAGATGATTATGAAGAGAACATTTGACATTAATTTCGAAAAATATTTTGTATCCTATTATGCTGTGATACTTTTACTACACCTAACAATAAATAAAACTGAATTAAAAACCACTTCACTAGTTTATTATTAAGTTAGTATGAGAATGCTCTCATCAACACAATAATTTGCATGGTTCTTGGTTCAGACAATACATGCACCATCACCAAATGTCTAATGAATGCACATTCCCTCTCTCTACCACCAAGTCAACATTTCTTTAGCCCCGTTTGAAAGAAATAGTAAAATTAGCAATTCAATGGTGTTTAGAATACGCCACTGGTGAAGTCCCGTAACAACTGTAGTTTGTCAAGAAAGTAACGCTATATGCAAGACGTTGTTGGTTGGTTCGCTCACCTGTTTTGTTCATTGCCGGCAGTTTATCAAAATCATTTTGTGTTTTCGTTTAGAAGGAAAAAGTATCAAGTAGAAGGAAATTAGGATGGTTTGGGTATAAAGGGAGTTTTTGGTTTGTTTTGATTTCTGCGGCTTGGTTGAGTTGTGGCTAGAGTTGGTTTTTTTGGAAAACGCTGACTGTTTTAAGGTAAGCATTTTTTTCTACATGATTAAATAATAATTTTGATCTTTAAAAACTAACATTTATACTATTTTTTATGATTACTACATTACTAAATACATGCATTATTTTTTTATTTTTAATATTTTTCGCTAGGATTAATATGTTGTATAAAAAAGGTATGCACATACCAGGACACTTTGTATAAGGAAAGAATATGCTAATACGGAAAAAATTGCAAAAACACTCAGACAGATTTTTCATCTCCGCTACATGAAACAATGCAGAAGGAAGTCCATTATTCATTTGTAATAAAATAGATAAACGTAAGGAAATTGTAATAAATCTTGATGATATATTATTGCATAACATTTTTGGTTTATCTTAGTAAATTCAGATATTTCAACTAAACTGCTGGCCAATTGAAACGTACCAAGCGAATTTTTAGGTTGAATTTAGAGTCAAATATTTTGAAAAATAGAAAAGATATCAACATGCGGTTTTCAGGATTTCAGAGATAATTTAATTGAGAAAACGATAGTGTTACCCGATTTTTTTACTTTGAAATACATTACTATCTACAGGGTATAAAAGAAAGTCTTCTTTTTTTTGTCAAATTTTATAACTACCGAGATTCCACAAAATTTTTTTTATATTTTTTTGATGTAGATTTTTTTAGTCCTTACTTAATGGGAAAACAACCTGTTTCTCAAAATTTTGATATCCCTGTTATTTTATAAGATACCGAATTTTTGCTGAAAATTTGATTTTTTCTTTGTTTTTTGTCGTTCGGCCGTATTGTGTTTTGTAAGAACCAATCTCTGTAATTGATTATGATACCTTATGAATGGCTTTCTTATAAAAAGTACACTTTTTGTACTTTCATTAATTTATTGGTAACCAGTGGTTTATCAAAAATCGGTACACGTTCGCTAATTGGGAAATTTTTTTACTTCATTTTTTGAAGCTATTTTCTTAATGGAATAGAATAGAATTTAGTTAGTTTATGTTCACCATTGATTGGTTTAAGTGACTTACATCCTCGAAACGGGCTTTTCACTTTTTCAAAAATTTGCTCATATCCGTGTATACCGGGTGGCTACGAAATCGTTTTATAACCCCCAGCATTTTGTTACATTTAACTGTATTAATTTGAAATTTGGCATGGTTTGATTGTTGAAAGGAATAATCATTTTGACGTTTAAAACAATCTGATGACACTTCCGGTTTCACCGGAAGGGCCACCTACTAACTTTCAAAAATTTTTAAAACAACCCTGTATATTTTTTTCCGTAAGTATTAGATTCTACTTAAAATTACCTTTTTATCGACATATCACATGATGACATTTGCTTTCAAAATGGCAGCATAATTATTATTGCAAAAACCTGTTCAACAATATTAAATTTAATAAAAAATTCGGAATCTTATAAAATAAGAGGGTTATAAAATTTTTGAAAAATTGGTTTTTTCCTCATTAACCAGAGACTAAAAAAATGGACATCAAAAAAATACAAAATTTTTTTTGTGGAATTCCGGTAGGTATAAAGTTTGAAAAAAAAAAGATTTTCTTTCATACCCTGTAGATAGCAACGTACTTCAAAGTAAAAAAATCGGGTCACACTATTGTTTTCGCAATTAAATTATCTCTTGAATCCTGAAAACCTCATGTTGATATATTTTCTCCTTTTCAAAATATTTGACTTTAAATTCAACCTAAAAATTCGCTTGGTACGTTTCAATTGGCCACCAGTTTATTATAAGTAATAACTTTATTATTATAGAATTCACTTGAAACCGATTAACATATTTTCTATTTCCCATAGCATAAAAAACAATAAATTATTCTAACATCATTATTATTGTGCTTTACAATTTCGAATGTGCAACAAAAAAATATTTGCATTATTAGCTTCAAAGTGAAAAAATGAAAGTTAAACAATTTCGTTCATTAATTATTCATTATTAGTTGTAAAGATTGCGTGTGATTTTTACTGAACTGACCACCATCGCATCATCAACATTATTACTTAATAAATTAATTTTATTGTTATTTCCTCGAATGGAAAATAAATACAGTTAACTATTTCCCTTTTTAATACAATTATCAAATCAACGAGTTTACAATAAGTGAAAACTATGCGAGAAAAGTGACAAGACAAAAAACAAGCATGTTCTGATTGTCTTTTGGTGATAATTGTGATGTTGAGTTCAGTGTTACTACAATGAAAGAAAGTTGAGATTTTTATTTTCGTTTTAATTAACCGAACAATTCGTTCTAATTAACAACTGTTGCGTTCCTCTCATTTGGTTAAAATTCAAATTTAATTTGTATGTGGGAGCATGCAAAAGAAGACGTTGAGTTTACACCACAAAAAAAATTCAAAAGTTAACATCAGTCGAAAACCAAACTAATAAATCAGAGAAATTTAGGATATTTTGAGTAGTTAGGCACAATTTCTTGGAAAAATATTAACAATGGATTCTGAAATACTGATCATAAATTTACTATACGTAGTTTAGAATTTTCTTGTGTACCACTTTTAAATTTTTTACTCTAGCAATCTAAATTATCTCATCTGCTAACCATTCGACATTCGACCAACTAAACTGCTGGCCAATTGAAACGTACCAAGCGAATTTTTAGGTTGAATTTAAAGTAAAATATTTTGAAAAGGAGGAAAGATTTCAACATGAGGTTTTCAGGATTCAAGAGATAATTTTATTGCGAAAGCAATAGTGTGACCCGATTTTTTTACTTGGAAGTACGTTACTATCTACAGGGTATGAAAGAAAGTCGTCTTTTTTTTCTCAAACTTTATACCTACCGGAATTCCACAAAATTTTTTTTATATTTTTTTGGTGTCGATTTTTTTAGTCCCTGGTTAATGAGGAAAAACCCAAATTCTCAAAATTATTATATCCCTCTTATTTTATAAGATACCGATTTTTTATTAAATTTAATTTTGTTGAGCAGGTTTTTGCAATAATAATTATGCTGCCATTTTGAAAGCAAATGTCATCATGTGATATGTCGATAAAAAGGTAATTTTAAGTAGAATCTAATTCTTACGGAAAAAAATATACAGGATTGTTTTAAAAAAATTTGAAAGTTAGTAGGTGGCCCTTCCGGTGAAACCGGAAGTGTCATCAGATTGGTTTAAACGTCAAAATGATTATTCCTTTCAACAATCAAACCATGCCAAATTTCAAATTAATACAGTTATATGTAACAAAATGGTGGGGGTTGTAAAACGATTTCGTAGCTACCCGGTATACACGAATATGAGCAAATTTTTGAAAAAGTGAAAAACCCGTTTCGAGGATATAAGTCACTTAAACCAATGGTGAACATATAACTAAATTCCATGCTATTCCATTAAGAAAATAGCCTCAAAAAATGAATTATAAAATTTACCAATTAGCGAACGTGTACCGATTTTTGATAAGCCACTGGTTACCAATAAATTAATGAAAGTACAAAAAATTTACTTTTTATAAGAAAGCCATTCATAAGGTATTATAATCAACTACAGAGATTGGTTCTTACAAAACACAATACGGCCGAACGACAAAAAACAAAGAAAAAATCAAATTTTCAGCAAAAATTCGGTATCTTATAAAACAACAGGGATATCAAAATTTTGAGAAACAGGTTGTTTTCCCATTAAGTAAGGACTAAAAAAATCTACATCAAAAAAATATAAAAAAAATTTTGTGGAATCACGGTAGTTATAAAATTTGACAAAAAAAGAAGACTTTCTTTCATACCCTGTAGATAGTAATGTACTTCAAAGTAAAAAAATCGGGTAACACTATCGTTTTCTCAATTAAATTATCTCTGAAATCCTGAAAACCGCATGTTGATATCTTTTCTATTTTTCAAAATATTTGACTTTAAATTCAACCTAAAAATTCGCTTGGTACGTTTCAATTGGCCAGCAGTTTAGTTTAAACTATACCAAATTTAGAATAAATAAAACCAGGTTATTTTTTTACAATATATGCTACCATCTCTCCTCTAATAACTGCTCAAACTAGCGTACTAGTACCTCGTGGGTCATTATTTGCCCAGTGACCTAATGAAATCCCAGCTAAAATTATAGCATACACACACATTCACGCACACACACATTATACAATAATCTTTAAAATGTGGTTGACCTTGCAGCAGTGGTAATGACCTCCATGGTACTACCAAACATTATTCCGCATAATATAATGCATACTAGTTTAGTTAGTAGACTAGCAGTAGTATGAAAAGTACCGCTACTTTAGTTTTATCATCGCTCGCTATTATTATTATTATACCTATGACATAACGTTGGTTTTTTCTTATTATCTTATTCCTTACTGTTCCACCTTGCTGAGATTATATAATTGCTGGTTTTGCTTGGAAAGCTTTAACGAAACTTGAAAGAATGCGTGATGAATTATTGTTACTTGCAGATTCTGATGAATAAACCCAGGCAGCACCTTGAAAAATGCCCCTGTTGGATCCCAATAACCATTTTTATGCTCCTTTTTTCCGTGGTGCATTGCGCCTTTCCCCCCAGTCTTCGGTACCATCCTCTTCTACCCATTGCTGTTAACCAAATTACCGCCATTAACCATACGTGCGATTCCGCTAATTTGAACATCACCATCGTCTTGGAGCATCCTTTTAAAGGGCTGATGTTTACCAAGGATTTTGCACAGGAGTGCAATGTTGAAGGTAGGAGGGTGGGGGGTGGTGTGGTGCTTATAAAATATCTGTTAAGAATTGTATAAGAAATAAACAAAAAAGTTAGTTTAGTATCGATATAATAACGATGACATTCTAGTACCTACTAATTATTTATTGTTTGGTTTGCTGTAAATGTGGTACTTGAAGCGAAAACATTCTTTCGAATTGTTACGCTTCATAATGAAGCAAGTTTTGCTGAAATTGTATAAACGCAGCGTGGGGGAAAACATGCGGATTATAATTAATTGTTTGTTGATTCAGTGGGTTCATGCTATTTACTAGAGAGTGTTAAAATTTAAAATATGTCTTTAGGCAGCCTCTCCAACACAATAACGCTCAACCTACCAACCTCCGGCTGTGGAGTCCGCTTAACAAGCATCACCAACACTCGCGGCCTACTGGAAATGTCCTACAATGTAAACTTGGTCATCCAACAAGATAAAC
Source organism: Pediacus dermestoides (assembly GCA_963942485.1). Taxonomy (NCBI): domain Eukaryota; kingdom Metazoa; phylum Arthropoda; class Insecta; order Coleoptera; family Cucujidae; genus Pediacus; species Pediacus dermestoides. The sequence goes on from OZ012629.1 coordinate 11,759,561, forward strand.
ATTTGCGCCAAATCGCCGACTTGGAAAAACGCATCGAGTGTCCTTTACCACACAACGCCTTCTTAATCAAAAGCCCCAACATGATCCAAGCCATCAGGAACGATTTGCTTGCCTCAGATAAAGACAAAAACCACAGGTACACCTCCTAACTAAATTTAAATTGAACTTGATAATAAAGCGTTAATTCTAAGGGTTGGACGAATGAAAGACGAAGGCTGGTCGAAGGAGCTCGAAGGAAAACCTCTGGAAGACGAACTAAACTCCGCTTTGTCCGCCGCAAGAGCCTGGATGGAAATTAGTCCAGATCCGTCAAGCGCAACTTCCTCCTTATCAGGTTCTTTGCAAGTTGGAGAAACGGCTTTGCTGACTGTTAAATCAACTCTTCCAGGTAACTTACTTGTACTTTCTAGTCGCCAATAATTTTAATTTGTTTTCTTGTCCAGCTGGAATCGCCTGGAAAGTTGTGGAGTGTGTTGCGCACGATGGTCTTGGAGATTCCTCGCAGAAGCTGCTGGATGAGCTAGGTTGTCCAATTGATGAACTTCTTCTGCCCAGTCCTAAATTAGGACCGATTAGGCCTATTGCTTTGATGAGGCATCAAGAGGCAGTTGCCAGGTTTGCTGCGTTTAAGTTTCCGGATAGAGACCGGTTGCATTTGTCTTGTGGATTGCAGCTTTGCCGGAGTTTTTGTCCAAAGGTATGAGGTCATATTTCCATCCTTGTTGCTCCTAAAATTATCAGTCCACTATTTTTATGAAAATTTTATTTCGAAGCGAATTCTACACAGTAAACCTCCGTAACAAGTTTCTTTTTCCTCCATCAGGTGGACTGTGCCCTCAATGCAACCTCAAACGACAACCGTTTAGGTCGCACTTTGTCCAAAGGTTCCGAGGGAGAAATTTTGGACCGTTTGGAGGTCTTCAACAGTGTCGAGGTCCTGGCCCCCGACATAGACGATTTACGAAAGGGAGAACAGCGTTTGCAAACCAACGGTGAGTATCGTGGTGCATCCGAAGATGATGGTGGTTTTATTGTAAATAAATTCTACAATTTTCTCTGGAAATCTTTTGTTATCTTTTGTAAAGTTGTACATATTAGAAAATATATTTGTGTGTTGCACTTTTTCTTTTTCTTTCCTCTCTGTCCTGTTTAGTTTAAGTTGCACAAAATAAAGATATGGTTTTTGGTAAAATTTTAGCGGTGGAAAAATGAGAAAAAATGTCCTCCCCGGCGGGGAATCGAACCCCGGTCTCCCGCGTGACAGGCGGGGATACTTACCACTATACTACCGAGGACTTGGGTAATATTTCGCTAAAATCAAATAAAAATTACAAATCTAATTTTTTAATTGAAATTTGATTGGAAATTATCACAAAAGTGGATTATTATTCTCTTATTATAAAATAAGAAAAATTGTATTCTAAAGCCACGAATTTAGTTTGCATTTTATTTTATCTTTATAACTTAATAACTACATCCAACTGCGACTCCCACAATTTTTATTCTCGTTTAATAATCCGTTTGTCTACGTATTCCACACTAAATCTTAAATAAACACGAAACCTCTACAACAAAAATTGATTGAATCTGCACAACCATAAATTACTTCACCTCGAAAACATTTCTACATTTATATTTCGTAAATCTTCTGGTGTTGATCTGTTAAATTACATGGCCAGGTTTTTATTCCATGATTTATAGCGACGTTGTGTTGGAAGAAAAATGAGGAAAAAGTCCTCCCCGGCGGGGAATCGAACCCCGGTCTCCCGCGTGACAGGCGGGGATACTTACCACTATACTACCGAGGACTTGTCTGTTAGTTCGTTCGGTTTAAACACATGGTACCATTTTATAAATAAGGATATAAGGACACGTTTCTAATTTAAATATTTGTAAAATGTGGAATTGAATATAATGTAACCTCGCAGCGGGTGGGCAAAGCGTGTCCAATAAATTTGTTTGTCTTTGGTACCTACATATTAGAATTTGAATAAATATTTGTAATTTATGTTTATGTAATCTAAGATTTGTATTAAACCTGCAAATAATAAATTATATTATATGTGAATGTCAGAGGTTTAAGTGCAATTACTTTTGGAAATTTAATTATGTCCTATATGATTATATTAAAGATCTAAAGTGATAATCCAATTAATGATTGTTTTTTTAATCATATTTTTCTTCCAGTCACTTCTACGATAAAAACAGTTTTTATCAATCTTGTGTAGAATTAAATTACCTACAACTTTTATTTAAACAATTATTTTGTAGGTGCGATACTTTACGAGTTACAGAGGAAAGTGTAGCACCACAACTTTTCAAGTTTCTTAACTTCTATGTCCGATTAGTAGGCTATAAAATCTGGAATTATCAACGGATTTTCGTTTTGTTTGAATTTTCTAGTAAAACTAGCTTGACTCTTTATGACAGTTTTAAGGACACAAACCTGAAATTTGGACAAATTTTTTAAGCGAGTCTATAGTATACCGTAAAAACCGGAATTTTTAGAGGATTTTCATTCTGTTTAAATTTTCTAGTAAAACTAACTTGGTTCTTTGTAAAATTGCAAACCGCAACGAAATCTGTCAATTTTTCGAAGTTTTATGACAATTTTAAGGACACAGACCTGAGATTTGGACACATTTTTTAAGCGAGTCTATAGTATACTATAAAAACCGGAATTTTTAGAGGATTTTCATGCTGTTTGAATTTTCTAGTAAAACTAACTTGGTTCTTTGTAAAATTGCAAACCGCAACGAAATCTGTCAATTTTTCGAAGTTTTATGACGGTTTTAAGGACACAAACCTGAAATTTGGACAAATTTATTAAGCTAGTCTATAGTATACCGTAAAAACCGGAATTTTTAGAGGATTTTTATTCTGTTTGAATTTTCTAGTAAAACTAACTTGGTTCTTTGTAAAATTGCAAACCGCAACGAAACCTGTCAATTTTTCGAAGTTTTATGACAGTTTTAAGGACACAAACCTGAGATTTTGACAAATTTTTTAAGCGAGTCTGTAGTATATCATAAAAACCGGAATTTTTAGAGGATTTTCATTATGTTTGAATTTTCTAGTAAAACTAACTTGATTCTTTGTAAAATTGCAAACCGCAACGAAATATGTCTATTTTTCGAAGGTTTATGACAGTTTTAAGCACACAAACCTTAAATTTGGACAAATTTTTTAAGCGAGTCTATAGTATACTGTAAAAACCGAAATTTTTAGAGGATTTTCATTCTGTTTGAATTTTCTAGTAAAACTAACTTGGTTCTTTGTAAAATTGCAAACCGCAACGAAATCTGTCAATTTTTCGAAGTTTTATGACAGTTTTAAGGACACAAACCTGAGATTTTGACAAATTTTTTAAGCGAGTCTGTAGTATACTATAAAAACCGGAATTTTTAGAGGATTTTCATGCTGTTTGAATTTTCTAGTAAAACTAACTTGGTTCTTTGTAAAATTGCAAACCGCAACGAAATCTGTCAATTTTTCGAAGTTTTATGACGGTTTTAAGGACACAAACCTGAAATTTGGACAAATTTATTAAGCTAGTCTATAGTATACCGTAAAAACCGGAATTTTTAGAGGATTTTTATTCTGTTTGAATTTTCTAGTAAAACTAACTTGGTTCTTTGTAAAATTGCAAACCGCAACGAAATCTGTCAATTTTTCGAAGTTTTATGACAGTTTTAAGGACACAAACCTGAGATTTTGACAAATTTTTTAAGCGAGTCTGTAGTATATCATAAAAACCGGAATTTTTAGAGGATTTTCATGCTGTTTGAATTTTCTAGTAAAACTAACTTGGTTCTTTGTAAAATTGCAAACCGCAACGAAATCTGTCAATTTTTCGAAGTTTTATGACAAACCTGAGATTTGAACAAATTTTTTAAGCGAGTCTATAGTATACCATAAAAACCGGAATTTTTAGAGGATTTTCATTATGTTTGAATTTTCTAGTAAAACTAACTTGATTCTTTGTAAAATTGCAAACTATATTAATAATACTCTACAGCAAAAATAATTTTTTTACTCAATATTTGTACATAAAAAACGATTTTAAATTGACCGTAATTCAAATATATTATTGCCGCCCCAAAACGCTTTGAGATCGGAGAGTCCTGTGTGACGTCACGAATCTAATTGACATTGGCATGTCTAGATATTTTTTATGCGTTTGACATTTTTCGAAATAAGTCAAAATGCGGCGTGCTGCACTGTGGAACTAGATTCGTGACGTCAGCAGTCTTTTGGGCCGATTCGGGCATTTCCGGGCAATGCGTGGGAATTTCAAATTTTGAAATGCTTTTTATTTATTTACTTGGAAAGTATTGACCAAAATTTTTTTTCAAAAATATTTATAGTGACAATTTGGTATCAGCTTTTCAAAAAAAATTATTTTGAAAATCATGCAAAGTCCCTATTGAATTTTTTTAATGTCTAGTTTGTCTAGTTCTTGACGGTTGTTCCTACTCAAAGTGACGTAAAAAGCAAATAATAAAAAAATCATACTTAAATCCCATGATACTTCATCTTCACCATCACACCATCTCACACCGTGATTGAACGCTTCTAATTACAATAATAACTACCCAGTGGTGTTGCAGCCCTCAATATTTCAAGCGCACATCTCTATCCCATCCACATCGTGTCCCATAATTTCCTCTTGCAGTCTCCTGGGTGTCTTTCGATCATCGTTCAACGCTCTTTTGCAGTGGCCTTGTGCATCATTTTTTAAAAATTTATGGGCAAGAGTCCAAGAGTGCTCCCTGCAATTATTCATGTGGCACCCCATAAACATCTAATATGGAATTAATAAAAACCAGCGTGGTGGTCTGCGAGTTCAACCGAGCGCGAAATTCTACGAGGGCGCTGTCTGTATCTGTATAGTAAAATCCGCAGTTTTTTGATTGATGAAGTGATCCAGGTCATTTGTAAAATTGTTTGTTTGATGATGATGATGATGATGATGATGGTGATGTTGGTTGGAAGTCATTATTTACACATACACTTCAGAGGGGAGCTTTATTGTTTGATCAATTCAGCGAAAAAGGGAACCAATCTGTAATAATAGTAAAAAAAAAGTGTATGTAGGCAATTTGGTTTAAACATTTTTACAATTAATTTACTTTTGAATAAAACTAATTTTCCTTTTTTTCCAGAACCCTCAACTTATCCATTCTCCAACCTACCAGGCGATCGAACTTTCTGTGTATCACCCGAAAAAATGGCAGTGGCATTTTGCATTCTGGGTGTTATCTTCCTATGTGCCGTGCTAGTTGCAGCTTGTGCCTTGTTGAGGGCTCGTCGTTCCGGTCATGGAATGCCCTACTACACCAGAAGCTTATTTTCGAGTAGCAGTAGTGGCGAATCGGGTTTCGGCAGTAAGTTGCTGCTGAGGGATAGTCCGTGTTTAGGACAAGAACCAGCGAGGAGTACTAGTACTACTGGAATGCAATATGGCAGGATATTATGATAATGGATACTTAATTATAATGAAGGGAGTTTAAAAATATCGTAGAGAGATGATGGCATCGTGAAGATTTGCTGACTTGGTGCTATCATCCCTCGGCCTTGTGGCTATTTTTGAACACTCTGTGTATTTATATTAAAAGATGGTTGAGGTGATGGGTTTATGGGAATGCAGTTTTTGTCCAACATTTTCACATTGTGTTAATTTATTTGTAGTGTTTAGATACGAAGTAGGTACAATTATTGGAAATGATGGACAGATGATTAATTTTAAGACGAGCTATGTGATAATTACCACGAAAATAAATATTTTTGATTACGAATCAGGCTTTTTAATGGGGTTTCACCATATGGGGACAAAAAAATGGCCAAAATCATTTTTTCCATACACCAAGTCATGGATACTCATGAAAAATATTTTCTTAACCAATTCAAGGGTGTAGAAAAAGAATATTTAATTTAATAAATTTTTCTATATGACACAATGGAAAGCGTACACTTTGTATAGTACATATAGTAGGAATCTACAAGTACGTTTAAGCTTAGTTAAAGGTTCTTCTAATAGATGACACTGACGATTTTTCTTATATTAAATATTAATATTATTTATTATAAAAATTTTAAAATGAAAACTAATGCAATAAAACTTGCTTTATCTACCATTATTTTGCATAATTAAAAAACAATCGGAAGGTAAAAATACCTAACATAAATCATAAATCATTTGTTTTATAAGATAAGATAACAATATTTACTTATTAGCACGGTATAAGAAAGTACTTTCTTATACCGTGCTTATTAGTTATTCGATTGTATCCTATAGTTCCGTATTCCGTAAATACGTTTATGTACTTTTTAATAAATTTCATGTAATCTCATCATAAGTACAGAATATCCAATTTTATCTGGTGATTAATGCAATTGAAATACATTTTATAATTGAAGCAATATTTACAACCTTTCTGAATTAAATTCAAGTGCAAGTTGTGCAAATATTTTCCAAAAGTTTTTTTGTACAAAAGAAAAAATCCGTACCCCTGGTGGGACTCGAACCCACAGTCCCCGGCTTAGGAGGCCGATGCCTTATCCATTAGGCCACAGGGGCTTACGAAACAAGCTTGCTAAATACAGTTATATGTACTTGTAAAAAATATCTTGCATCTGAATTAATGATTAATTTGAAATTATGTATAATTATTAGAAGAGAGTTTGAGAGTACCCATTATGTTATAGATATAATAATATATTCTTAACGATAAGGATATAAAAATATTGTTCATTTTAAGTATGTTTCTCTAATTGACTCATTGATTTTTTTATAATTTTTTCGTGAATGATAAAAATGACTGCTTTTTTCACGATTTGTTAGTGTTACTTTGAGTTTTTGCAAAACTGTAGGAAATAGAAACGAAGTTAAGAGAGTTACATATTTTTAACTGTGTAATTTTCTATCACAAATTAGTTTTTTCAATAATTTTTCAAATTATGGTTAAAAATGTTGAGATAGATATATCATAATGGCGTGTTAAAATTTACAAAAAACAAGTGAAAGTCTACTTGAAGTTGAAACATTTTAATTTGGGGAAAAGTTGGCATTGACACTGCAAAAAGTGCCATTAATATTATAAAATTTATCCACCCAAATTTGGGGTGAAATCTATTTTTATGCAAAAATTATGAATATGAAACTTATCAAGTTGTAAATAATTACATGGGTGTGTCACGACGAGTTGACAGTAGACATAACTCTATTACTAAACAACTAAACAAACAATTTGGTTCTAAAAATTGGTACACGCCCATTATACAATATGCTCTATTTAATGAAAATATTGCCACTTTTCTGGTACTTCCGGTTATACCGGAAGTAGACACAAACTCTGTTATTTTAAATGGAACACCCTGTATATTTTTCACTTTTTTAGATTCTACACTTCATTTTAGACATAAAAGTATTAAGGTTGTATGATCCTAACATTAACGGTATTATAATTATTTACACTTTTTCATTTTTTTTTTACAAAAATATGGATGTAAATAAAAATTTGAATCTTGACAATGACACATTTTTTCCAAAGTTTTTTTCTTACGTTTGAAGTAGGAATATACAAGCAATAAGCTGATATAGTTTCGGAAAACTTTCTTTATACAGGGTGTTGGTGGTCGTCCGTTCATTTTTTAAAACTTTGATCGGTGATAACTTTATTTTTTTAAATGGAACACCCTATATATTTCCACATTTTCGAATTGTACATTTAATTCTAGACATAAAAGTATTAAGGTTGTAAAGTCTTAAAATTAACGGTATTAGAATTAATTACGTTTTTTCCAATTTCCAAGGTTTTTAAAAATTAATGATCAACCATAGCACCCTGTAGATATAAAATAAGTTTACATAACCATATTACCATATTTCTTGTACATTTCTACGTCGACTAAAATTTGAAGTTCTTTATTATATTTAATTTAATATTTTTTATTTTTATTTATTTTATTTATTAAGTAATTATGTTTCTTCCAATTTTTTCATACAAAAACTTAGAGTCAAACATTTTCATATTTTACTAATGACACGTTCTTTCAAAAAACAAACCAAATTTTAGTAGACGCAGAAATGTACAAGAAACATGGTAATTTGGTTTTAAAAAACTTATTTTATACAGGGTGCTTGTGATTGACCGTTAATTTGTAAAAAACGTAATTTATTATAATACCGTTAATTTTAAGATCTTACAACGTCAATACTTTTATGTCGCGAATTAAGTGTAGAATTCGAAAATCTACAAATATATAGGGTGTTCCATTTAAAAAAATTAAGTTATTATTGATTAAAGTTTTTAAAAATGAACGGACAACCACCAACACCCTGTATAAAGCAAGTTTTCCAAAACTACATCAGCTTATTGCTTGTATATTCCTACTTCAAACACAAGAAAAAAATGTTGGGAAAAACGTGTCATGGTCAAGATTTGAAATTTTATTTACATCTACGTTTTTGTAAAAAAAAATGAAAAAGTGTAAATAATTATAATACCGTTAATGTTAGGACCATACAACCTTAATACTTTTATGTCTAAAATGAAGTGTAGAATCTAAAAATTCAAAAATATACAGGGTGTTCCATTTAAAATAACAAAGTTTGTGTCTACTTCCGGTATAACCGGAAGTACCAGAAAGGTGGCAATATTTTCATTAAATAGACCACATTGTATAATGGGTGTGTACCAATTTTTTGAATCAAATTGTGTTTAGTAATAGAGTTATGTCTACTGTCAACTCGTCGTGACACACCCTGTATATGCTCTATAATATTGACCGTGGATTAGGCCTCCTGGGGACACCACGTTAAAAAAACGCACCTAAACTCTACCTCAGTGGTGGTGAGGAAATGAGTTGGTTGTATTACATTATTGAATTATTACTTTTTTACTACTATACTACTATACTAGCTGTAGTAGTCGAAAAAGTTATGCACTTTCCCCGCGCCCCTCTAGCAAAAATAAACAACTATACTTTTTGTTATGCTCTGTATTGCCATATTACTAACAGAACCCACCATACATTTCTGTAGCCATGCATCCTCAACACAAAAGACCCCTGAGATATACATTTATTAGAACACTTGCCTCTTCGCACCATAAGCAAAAATCCAATAATAATAATAATAATAATAATAATAAACATCTGTCTTTTCCACTTTAGAGTTTATTCGTGCAAATCACTTTAACGGTGGTCCGTGGCAACCAAAGAATTTGTTTCAATAAACATTTCAATATGAAACGTAACTGTAACAAAATGTTTCACATCTTTGGGAAGTCGATTGATCATAATGGTGATGATGGATGGGCTCTTCCGGAAAAATTCTATATTGGTGAGGTGATAAATAATCAAGTGGTGGATTTAAATTTAATTTTTTGGGGGTCTTATTTATACCTAGGGCAGGAATAAAATTCGAAAATAAGATTTTCTGGTACTTATTTTTAGTTTCAAGCCCTTAAATAAATGGTACAGTTGCTTCTTCGCATATCTCGTTGTTCCCAAAGCTTTTCCTTCGTGGATTAAGCAAAAAAATTGTTTTTGATAACAGTGTTTAGGATTAACTGTGTGGGTATTTTGAAGCAATGGACAAATTGCCATAATTTTAAGGTCACTAGAAGAGTAAGCAGGTACTACAAGTAAACAGCACATACACACACAAGAGGCGCAACTGTTGTTGTTAGAGCAGGTAATTTACATTATGGTATTCCATTATGTGTGAACACTTGTTGCGCGCTATCGTTTTGTTGAACAAATACAGTTCCTTGTTTGTTATTATTTTATTTTCACAGGATTTTGCGCATAGTTTTATATAATAATCCAAATCAACCCAATAATGATTCAACAACGTTCAGCACATCAACAAGGTATATTGTACTTTCTTTGTACTCGAAGGCTTATAGCTTATACCTTATACGTACATGGGCACATTTGAAAAATTGTAGGATTTTACGAGGCACCCATTAATGTTAATGCCCGTCTGTGTTTCTCTAGATATTAATTAAAGATATCGTGTGGGGTTATAATTAACTGAGCAAAAAGAACTGCTCCAGATTCATACTTCATACGTGTAGCGTGTAGCTCGCCAACACCATCGCAGAGTCTCATGCCTCCAGGTTAAAATTCCATATATACATTGTCTAAAATTCAATAAATTTGGCGATAAATTACCTAATTAAATTTGCTCAAAAGATTTATTTTCCCTTGTAAGCCAAACTTTTGTTAGAACTAACAATAAAGCACTTTTTTCTAGTGCACGTTTTTTTTTATTTTGAAAAAATTAATGAAATAAACGATGTAAAAGACTTGAACTTTGCATTCGTTCCGATTTTTGTGCTTGTTTATAATAAACAAAATTCGTCGGTAATCCAAAGGCCCCGATTTTTTCTAATCGAATGTGGTTACACCTCTTTAAGCTTCTTTTGCATCTTGACCATCATGACTTGCACTAGTTGGATCGTTAACTCCAAGTACTAAAAACACAAAGGAAAATTCAAATTGGCCTTCATGGATTATGGGCGCTTACAGACCATCAGCTTATTTTAGTTAGAAAAATCTTCCCATCAATTATTACTTTCCTAATATTATTCATATGCAACCGCATGCTGCCTCCTAGTTATTTATCGTGCTAATCGAGCGATTAACAGGCGGTTAAGTGCAACAATGGGGCGGGTTAGCGGTTATGGATATCTTTAGTAGTGGTCACGAGTAGGAAAGCGATGGGTCATAGGTGTGTTGGGTTGGGTGGCGGATAATTCACCATGCTGGCTGTTAGCACTTCAACTACACACACTGTGATTAAGAGCACAGATATCATGTAGAAAAAATTATTATAAACGCGCTATTATAGAGAAATGCAACTGGCGAAAAAAATATGTTTCATTGGAATGAGAAATGAAATTGCGAAGAGAGTGCGAAAATTATCGTTATGTTACTTACTTCGAAACGGCGTAAATATCTCGTGTACGATTATCACAAAAAAACTGTAAATTGCACGAGAATTTTGGGTTCTAGTTCCTAAATATTGACCACAAGAGACATTTATAAATTATCTAATTGTGTGAGTAAATTTGTGTAAAAGTTCCAAATTATCATTTTAGTTTTCCACAACAATAAATATGAGTTTTTAAAACATATTTTATGTACGATTTTCACGAGTAAATTGCAAATTGTCGAAATTTTTGGGGTTTGTTATAGTTCGTGAATAGTGATATTGACCACAAGGGTCACCTATAAATTAGATATTGGTGTATGTAAAACTGAAAATTAATAAGTTAATAGTTCCAAAATGTCATTCTTAAGCTATGGCGTAATAGTTGCGTGAAATGAAAATACTTGTGGGCTAAAACTAATAGCAAGAAAAACAAAAAGGCGTTTTGTATCAATAAACAATAATTCTAATCACAATAATTTATCGCATACAATGCACTTTGTTTTCCCTGTGTGCAATTACAATAAATCGGATTCTCGTTTACAAAACGCCATCATCGTTATTCGTAGGTATATTCCAGCTACACCCACTTAATACACCAGGAAATACAACAATTCTTATATATTTGTGGTATTTATAATTTTACTATAACTGGCGCGGGTGGTTAAAAATTAAAAAAATCACACCACTTGTCTCCTTAGTGGTGGTGGTGGTGGTTCATTTATTCAATGTTTCGCTTCATTTATTGCGGCTGTACTTCACCGTTAGCCCGTTTCATCCACATCCCATCATCATCCAAGTTAAAGATCGCATGCGGAACGAGCTGTGTTATTAGTCTGTGGTCCAAAACGAAAAAATCCACCAAGAAGACCAATTTGATTAGAAGGAGAGAACACACTTCGTGTCCAAACAACACATGAGAATTAGCAGGAGGAGGCGGAAGAATGAAATGAAAATACTTTCGTAGTGTACTCATGCAACAACGGATTGATTTCTAATGTCATATTTTAGCTGCTGCAGCCAGCACCCATTGGTGTGTGATGGTTATTGTTAGTTCTTTTACTAAAGGAACGGGATCTACTGGAATTGTTTGTTTGGTATGTTTAGTTTAGAGATCAAAAGTTCTTATTGATAGTGTGTGGCTTTTCCGGTTCAAAAGCACTCCCCCACACTCAGATTTTCCATTTTCAGGACTGTTACATGGAGATACTTTCGTCTACCAAAAACCGTTGAAATTTTGAAACATTGTTCACGAACCAAAAAAATTTAAAATCAGGCTCTGGGAGGGTGGGAGGATATAAATCCGGTGAATTTTATGGCTATTTAAATCTAGAAATGACCAAAAGTACTGTAGTTTTTCTCGCTGTTTACAAGACAGGTTCCAAGTGTAAAACTGAACTCTCCACTACATCCCAAGTGGCTGGAAACTAAATAATTGTCCACATCATTAGTTGGAAAACTGGTTTAATTCGGACAAGTAGAAGACAATAAGGCGGTAGGTAGGTATAATGATGATTCATATTTCACAGTTGGCAGGGCAAAATGTTGAACTATTATACGGTGGAACGGAGCCCATTACAAACTGACCGCAGAAAGACCTAGAGGGCTCTCGCTCGCATACGTACACACAGTGAAAAATCACTGAATTGATGGTGTTATGATATGTCGTTTTGCGGGTCCACAGTCCAGACACCGAGACAAGGTGCTTTACGCGATTGAGCATTCTCACGGTGATGCGCCATTCTCGTGGGAATCCAATGCGGATTCAAGGATTATCAGTGGCCAACTACCCCAATATCCCAACGTGGTTTTGCAAAAAATCAAAATAATTGTGCGAAAAGATTAAAAATAATTTTAATCATATATTTTAAAATTATCGTGGCTATTATCGCCACATTGTTAAAAAACTCCATAACCCCAAACGCTAAACTAAACAGAAAATAAGATAGTTCGTGATGTATAAAAATTCCATGATTTCATTTTGCATGCCCATATTCCACCAACGATAATACAGAACAAAAAAATCCACCACAAGAGAAAAAGTACACGAACCTAACGGATTCCCATTTATTACTACAGAATATCGTTTGGCTTTGTCGATGAAAAGTGTGAAACAACCGTGCTGAATTTCAGCATAACATACAAATAGAACCATCTCACAGGCACAGCGAGATGTCGATTTTTTTAAATCTTTTTGTATATAAAATGCATGTTTATTTAGATGTACTGCAGGAAGAATGATCAAGTCCAATTAATAATAGTGTTATTGGATGTGTACAGTTATAGTATTATGAGGAGATTTTGAAAGGTAACAGAATCTGAGTGGAGGACACACTTGATGATGGAAAACTGCTTTGTTAAGAAATATTGCACTCGGAGAAAATAAAATTTTCTTGAGGACTCATTTAGTTTCAGTTTAACATACATCATTATCTATTTTATATAGGAATCTTGTGGTCAATATCACTAGACACGAACTATAACAGAGCTATAAAATTTCGTCTAATTTACACTTTTTGTACACAAAATATTATAAAATTTGTTTTAAAAACTCATATTTACTGTTGTGTAAAACTAAAATGATAATTTGGAACTTATTCACAATTTTATTCGCAAAATTTGTGACTCGCTATTCACGAACTATAACAGAGGTTTTTCTTGTAAATATATTTTTGTATTATTGAGAATCGACGTAACTTAAACACCACTAATTAAAACACAAAGCTCTGATAAGAAATCAATTAAAACCCAAATTACAGACTAACAATCGACCTCAAAATATTTCCTCAAGGTACCCAATCAATCCAACCTTGAAAGACAATTAACACTCCACCACTCAAACACAAACAAATTTATTATTACCTACATCCAATTTAATTAAACGAAACACCAAACAGCATTTTTTTATTACTTATATTGTTTTACAAGAAAACACAGAGTTGGAGGTGCGATGTTGTGGACTGATAAGACGAAGAAGTGTGTTAAGGTCGGATTGTGATGCGTGTATGTGGTGCAAAAACGGAAATAGTACCAACCATCTGCTATAATACACCATCGGGTTTATGTTAATTTGGAAGCGGCGCGATTTAATGAATGATGGATGTTGTGCCAATAACTAAACTACTGACGAAACTCAAATTAGGTATAGTAAGGTTAAAGCTAATTAGATGAGGTTGCTTTGACAAAATAATAATCAGTGATAAAAAATTTACAGTAGTACAAAAAGTAAAATTATATTATTTACTTTAGATTCAATTAGGCAACAAAACGAATATAGAAGAAAACAGTTAGTTAATACCTGAAATATTAATACTCAATTATGTACCAAACCAACAATGTTCCTTTAACTGTTTCCTTTTTTGGGCCATTATAATTTGATAAACACAATTTTAATTGATGTATAATGTGTGTATGTAATCTAAATATGGTGGTCATTCTTCAAATCGAACAGCCTTGCCATATGCTCTTGTGGTTCTTTCAGATTGGGACTGTTTGTCGTAGTTAGAGTTAGATAGAAAAAGCTCAATTCGCTTAAAAAATGCTCATTTTCTGGGAAAATTATACCGTTTTCGTACTTAGCAAAAAATCCCTCGATAAAATACGATAACACCTCGATATGCCTGAAGTGTAAAACATAATTTAATAGAATTATTAATCAATACAACAACCATTATCGATGCGGCCGACTAGCATTAAACACAATTATTCATTTTGTGTGAGATTCCTCTCCGCTGCTAAATGGCGTTATAATCTAAGCATTAAGTATGAATATTCAATTAATTGATAGAGCTTGGGGCTGGGAACGTGATGGCAGTTTCAGAAACGTGAATTCTTTGCACTGATAATCACTAAATGCGCGCCGCAGAGATAGCAAAAGCAAATTCTTACATATTTCTGCGGATTAAAACATCTCTATACAATTTGGTTTATTTGTGAGTGCTGCCTTGTCGAATTCAATTACGACAACGAGAAATTATGATTTTGACAAAAATCTGCTCTACTACAATCTTTTTTAATGAGAAAGTTCAATAAAAATTATGAAAAATAAACAACTTGGTACAAAAAAAATCCAATTAGTTTGCATAAAATTCTGAAAACTAACGGCGACACTCGGTGGGAAAAACAGAGAAAACTCATCAACGATAAAATAATAAAACTAGTTCCACTATAAAACCATTACAGCACCATAATAAAATAAAATAACACTTAACAAAAATGCTCTAAGCAAATGAAAATCCACACAGTAGTGCACACGATTCCATGCCATCATCATGAAAGAAACAAGAAAAACTTCCTGCTCTCCTCATCTGATTATATTTACAAGATGTCTCAAAGACATAATTGTATCAGCAACTTACAGGCCATAAAGAGGTGCAAGTTATTTACTACGGATGAGTGCTTGGGATTTGCTTTGTTTGGTTATGTCACTATACTCTCTTCCGGCCTTGGAAAACATCCACGGATCATTAACAATCAAATGTACAAATTAAAAATTAATTGATATCGTTTGCAGGTGGTCTGTGTGTAACAAGATTGGAAAAGTGTCGATGTCGCGACGGAATTACTATAATAATTGATATTGGGTTCTTTAGAAAAAGTTGTAAAGCTAGAGGTGGCACAGGAATCAATCCTCAAGCTGATGATTTCCTTGATTTAACGATATTTTTGGGCGCTGTTATAGTTCGTATTGACCACAAAAGTTGCTTAAAATCAAATTACCTTTTCAGTTTTCCACAACAAGAAATACATATGAGCTTTTAAAAGACATTTTACAATATTTTGTATACGATTTCTACGAGAAAACTGTAAATTTAACAAGATTTTTTGGCTGTGTTATAGTTCGTGAATAGTGATATTGACCACAAGAGTCACTTATAGTTTCAGTAAAATTGTGAATAAATTCCAAATTTTCAAATGGAAATCCTGAATACAAAAATATGTGGCGAAAATGCCAAACTTGGACTCATTTTATGCGTTTTAAGTCAACTTTTCCTGATAAATCTGTAAATTAATCTATAGGCTTTAAGTGTTCCCTAAAATTCTCAGTTATAGTGATAGAATGCCACTTTGTTGAAAAAACTACATTCCTATTCAAATCGCTTCAATTTCCTATAGTTTCGCAAACCATATTAGGCAAAAATCTTGTCCAAACAAACGCACATTACAAAAAAAATTCTTCAAAACTCCTTAAGCGAAGGTAATGGCCAGAACACGATGCAGAACAACCAACAAAAAAAGTAAATCTATCATAAGTTACCCAGTGCTCCTGAAGAGTGGTGGGGACTGAATATGTATCGCACTGCAATTTAGAATTCACTATACACCTTCTGAAGATTCCGCAAGAAGTATCTAAGTGGTTGGTCTAGTAACAGTGTTTGTTCTTTGATGAGGAGGAGGTACTTCAGTTAACGCGTGCGGCGGGTTCGGTTCAAAACGGCGGCGACAGATGAAAACTGAAAAAGTTTGTTTTGTGAGGAAAAAATGCGGTGACATTTGAATTTACAGGGAAAATTCGGTTATCAGTCGAATCAATCAGAAGTAGACGCTCGTTATTTTATTGTTGTGTATATTCGTCCAAGTGTTGAAAGAAAGGATATAGTGTGCAAGAGGAAATACTAAAATATCATAATTTTGTAACTTTTTCCAACCAATGTCTTTCTGTTTGTTCTATTAGAGGGAAAAATCATGATGGGTACTACAAGGTGAGTTTTGTCGATTTGCTTTCCATTTTATTCTAATTTTATAGATTACAATGTATTAGGCATGAATTTAAAAAGTGGAACGAAATACTCTAATTATAATATATGGAAAATAATTGTTATAGGTATTTAGAAAAAAGCAGAAAATTTTTCGTAGACTCTGTTTAGTGAAAATTAAAGAATTATAGTTTTGGAACCACTGGTCGGATTTTCATAAATTTAAGTTTTTTGTGAAGTCAAAAAGCCGTTTTATTTGGAAACAAAATCACGAAGAATTTATCTAAATTTTTTTATAATTTTCTGAGGGCATATTAAAAAAAATATAATTTCCAACATGCTATTTTAAAAAAGAGCAATTTTGGAACCGACGGGCGAATTTTTGTGAAATTGCGTTTGTTGGGAAATAAAATGATGGATTTATTTAGAAAAAAATCACGAAAGCTTTATCTGCTTGTTTTCGGCAATTTTAGGACCTCAAAAGTGCGTATTAGAAAAATACTGAATCTCCAAGAGACTGTTTTTGAAATTACAGTTTTGGAACTGCTGGTCAGATTTCAATGAAATTAAGTTTTTTCCAAAGCTGAATAACAAGTTTATTTAGAAAAAATCACAAAGAGTTTATCTAATTATCTTCGGTATTTTTTGGGACATCAAAAGAACGTATTAAAAAAATAATTTTTCAAGTGACTGTTTTTAGAAAATTGCAGTTTTAGAACTGCTGCTTAGATTTTAATGAAATTAAGTTTTTCGCAAAGCTGAATAACGACTTTATTTAGAAAAAAATTACGAAAGCTTTATCTACTTGTTTTCGGCAATTTTAGGACCTCAAAAGTGCGTATTAGAAAAATACTGAATCTCCAAGAGACTGTTTTTGAAATTACAGTTTTGGAACTGCTGGTCAGATTTCAATGAAATTAAGTTTTTTCCAAAGCTGAATAACAAGTTTATTTAGAAAAAATCACAAAGAGTTTATCTAATTATCTTCGGTATTTTTTGGGACATCAAAAGAACGTATTAAAAAAATAATTTTTCAAGTGACTGTTTTTAGAAAATTGCAGTTTTAGAACTGCTGCTTAGATTTTAATGAAATTAAGTTTTTCGCAAAGCTGAATAACGACTTTATTTAGAAAAAAATCACGAAAGCTTTATCTACTTGTTTTCGGCAATTTTAGGACCTCAAAAGTGCGTATTAGAAAAATACTGAATCTCCAAGAGACTGTTTTTGAAATTACAGTTTTGGAACTGCTGGTCAGATTTCAATGAAATTAAGTTTTTTCCAAAGCTTATTAACAAGTTTATTTAGAAAAAAATCACAAAGAGTTTATCTAATTATCTTCGGTGTTTTTTGGGACATCAAAAGTACGTATTAGAAAAATACTGAATCTCCAAGAGACTGTTTTGGAAATTACAGTTTTGGAACTGCTGGTCAGATTTCAATGAAATTAAGTTTTTTCCAAAGCTGAATAACAAGTTTATTTAGAAAAAAATCACAAAGAGTTTATCTAATTATCTTCGGTGTTTTTTGGGACATCAAAAGTACGTATTAAAAAAATAATTTTTCAAGAGACTGTTTTTAGAAAATTGCAGTTTTAGAACTGCTGCTTAGATTTTAATGAAATTAAGTTTTTCGCAAAGCTGAATAATGACTTTATTTAGAAAAAAATCACGAAAGCTTTACCTGCTTGTTTTCGGCAATTTAGGACCTCAAAAGTGCGTATTAGAAAAATACTGAATCTCCAAGAGACTGTTTTTGAAATTACGTATTAAAAAAATAATTTTTCAAGAGACTGTTCTTAGAAAATTGTAGTTTTAGAACTGCTGCTTAGATTTTAATGAAATTAAGTTTTTCGCAAAGCTGAATAATGACTTTATTTAGAAAAAAATCACGAAAGCTTTACCTGCTTGTTTTCGGCAATTTTAGGACCTCAAAAGTGCGTATTAGAAAAATACTGAATCTCCAAGAGACTGTTTTTGAAATTACAGTTTTGGAACTGCTGGTCAGATTTCAATGAAATTAAGTTTTTTCCAAAGCTGAATAACAAGTTTATTTAGAAAAAATCACAAAGAGTTTATCTAATTATCTTCGGTATTTTTTGGGACATCAAAAGAACGTATTAAAAAAATAATTTTTCAAGTGACTGTTTTTAGAAAATTGCAGTTTTAGAACTGCTGCTTAGATTTTAATGAAATTAAGTTTTTCGCAAAGCTGAATAATGACTTTATTTAGAAAAAAATCACGAAAGCTTTACCTGCTTGTTTTCGGCAATTTTAGGACCTCAAAAGTGCGTATTAGAAAAATACTGAATCTCCAAGAGACTGTTTTTGAAATTACAGTTTTGGAACTGCTGGTCAGATTTCAATGAAATTAAGTTTTTTCCAAAGCTGAATAACAAGTTTATTTAGAAAAAATCACAAAGAGTTTATCTAATTATCTTCGGTATTTTTTGGGACATCAAAAGAACGTATTAAAAAAATAATTTTTCAAGTGACTGTTTTTAGAAAATTGCAGTTTTAGAACTGCTGCTTAGATTTTAATGAAATTAAGTTTTTCGCAAAGCTGAATAATGACTTTATTTAGAAAAAAATCACGAAAGCTTTACCTGCTTGTTTTCGGCAATTTTAGGACCTCAAAAGTGCGTATTAGAAAAATACTTAATCTCCAAGAGACTGTTTTGGAAATTACAGTTTTGGAACTGCTGGTCAGATTTCAATGAAATTAAGTTTTTTCCAAAGCTGAATAACAAGTTTATTTAGAAAAAAATCACAAAGAGTTTATCTAATTATCTTCGGTGTTTTTTGGGACATCAAAAGTACGTATTAAAAAAATAATTTTTCAAGAGACTGTTTTTAGAAAATTGCAGTTTTAGAACTGCTGCTTAGATTTTAATGAAATTAAGTTTTTCGCAAAGCTGAATAATGACTTTATTTAGAAAAAAATCACGAAAGCTTTACCTGCTTGTTTTCGGCAATTTTAGGACCTCAAAAGTGCGTATTAGAAAAATACTGAATCTCCAAGAGACTGTTTTGGAAATTACAGTTTTGGAACTGCTGGTCAGATTTCAATGAAATTAAGTTTTTTCCAAAGCTGAATAACAAGTTTATTTAGAAAAAAATCACAAAGAGTTTATCTAATTATCTTCGGTGTTTTTTGGGACATCAAAAGTACGTATTAAAAAAATAATTTTTCAAGAGACTGTTTTTAGAAAATTGCAGTTTTAGAACTGCTGCTTAGATTTTAATGAAATTAAGTTTTTCGCAAAGCTGAATAACGACTTTATTTAGAAAAAAATCACGAAAGCTTTATCTACTTGTTTTCGGCAATTTTAGGACCTCAAAAGTGCGTATTAGAAAAATACTGAATCTCCAAGAGACTGTTTTTGAAATTACAGTTTTGGAACTGCTGGTCAGATTTCAATGAAATTAAGTTTTTTCCAAAGCTGAATAACAAGTTTATTTAGGAAAAAATCACAAAGAGTTTATCTAATTATCTTCAGTATTTTTTGGGACATCAAAAGAACGTATTAAAAAAATAATTTTAGAAAATTGTAGTTTTAGAACTGCTGGTTAGATTTTAATGAAATTAAGTTTTTCGCAAACTGAATAATGACTTTATTTAGAAAAAAATCACGAAGGTTTCAATTACATTTATTCCGCATGTTTTTGATGCCTCAAAACTACACATTTGGATGACAACTAACTTTATTTAATTCAAAAAGAAAATTTCTTTCTAAACGTAATTAATTATTAGGTAGCATTATTTATTACTGTTACCATAAATGCTTTCTAACAATAAGAATAATTAGCGACGCCAGCCTGTCTATAAAACTAACAAGAGTAACAAGCTCAAATCCACAAGAAAAAAGTGAATTTACTCAAAGATAATTAATCGCTACCAAAATTATACATAAACGAAATTAATTGCAGGTTATACTAAAATGATTACTCCGAAGAAAATAACATTAAATGTTGTAAGTACAATAGATTTATTTTAGCGCCGCTTTTTTATGTGATGTGTGTACCTATGTGAATTACATGGAACCGAAAACCGTTAGAGAGGCTCAAATGCAGTCACTGTAATGACTTGACTTGATGAGATTGTCACCAAGTCCTAAAGAAAAATTTAGTAATTGTATATTATAATATTGTACATTTTATTATAATGTATCAGATTTTTGACAATCTTACTGTAAAAACTGATTTTGTTACAGTTATTAACAAACAAGAGTATAATTGGTTTATTTTGAAATTTATTGTAGTATATTTGAAAAAAATTTGTCGCACGCATTTTGCCTCCTGTGAGGATTGAACTCACGACCCCTGGTTTACAAGACCAGTGCTCTGCCACTGAGCTAAAGAGGCTTCCATTGGATAACCTCTAGATACGTAACAAAAACCAACGAACGCTTTTTACAAAAATCCTATCGTTATTTCACCATATTTTTCCCCCACGTCATTTTGTTTAAATCCAACACGCTGATTAATTATTTTCAAACGGTAAAAGTATTTGTTTGGGAAACACATTATATACTTGTAGAATAATAATAAAAGTGAATTTCAATTTGGTGCATTAGATGTTGCATTTAACAAATCATAAAAGATGTTATAGTTATTATGCTGTGAAATGTGAAAAGAGAAACCACAAAAGGACGTAACTGTTCTTTTAAAACATGCTGCCTGTGCGCTCTTGATAGAGCCCAGAAAGCAGAAAAGGCAACATCCTCAAGATATGATGGATTGGAAAATTACTGTTTTTATTTTCTTATACGAAATAATAATAAAGTATAGTAATCGTGATTTTTTTCGACTTCGAGATTTTTATGGATTTACATGATTTGAGGGCCCCTGAATCCATTTTGACCATTTTCGCCATGATGTCTGTCTGTATCCACGATAACTCAAAAACGACAAAATCTCCCGATTTTAAAAACCCCGACGGTTTTCGTTAGACAAATCATTGACAAGTTTAGAAAAAAATCAGGGGCGGAGTAGGATATTTGTTACCATTTTTTTAAGGGCACCAAACGCGATAACATGATTTTTAGACTAAAAAAACTGTAAGACTGTTTTAAAACCTTGAAAAAACTGAAATATTCGCCCGATTTTCAAAATTCCGGCTGTTTTCGTAAGACAAATCATTGACAAGTTTTAAAAAAAATCAGGGGCGCGATAGGATATTTGTTACTATTTTTTTAAGGACTCCAAACGCGATAACATGATTTTTAGACTAAAAAACCTAAAAGACTGTTTTAAAAATTGTAAAAACTGAAATAATCGCCCGATTTTATAAACCCCGACGGTTTTTGTTAGACAAATCATTGACAAGTTCAGAAAAAATCAGGGGTGGCATAGGATATTTGTTACTATTTTTTTAAGGGCTCCAAACGCGATAACATGATTTTTAAATTAAAAAACCTCTAAGACTGTTTTAAAACATTGTAAAAACTGAAATACAATCCCGATTTTCAAAACTCCGACTATTTTCGTAAAATAAATCTTTGACAAGCTTAGAGAAACATCAGTGGCAGCATAGGATATTTTTTATATTTTTTTAAGAGCTCCAAACGCGATAACATGATTTTTAGACTAAAAAACCTGTAAGACTGTTTTAAAAATTGTAAAAACTGAAATAATCGCCCGATTTTCAAAATTCCGACTATTTTCATAAGATAAATCTTTGACAAGTTTAGAAAAAAACAGGGGCGGCATGCCACATTAAATCTTTTTCATCTAGCACCAACACAAGTGGCACTTACCTGAAGACATTTTTAGGTTTTTTAGGAATATCTTGAAAAATAAACAATTTATGAAATTTTTTATTCTTTAACATTGATTTAGATTGAATTTTGAACAAATTTTGTTTGAACTTTTTTTTAAAGTTCCGTCAAAAAAAAAATGAAACTTATGTTTGTCGTAAAATTTGGTTATACTGAGTGGGACAAGGACAGATTTATGCGTATTGCAATAAGTGCGAGAGAGACTTCCGAAAACTATTTGAAAATTGCTGGAAACCCTCAAAATTTAAACACGATTTCTACAAGAAATTTAACTTAATTTCTTTAGGAAAAGTAATTGTGGTACTATCCGTATAAGAAAGTCATGTGTTGGACACACCAGATATTTTATTGAATCAAAAAATACTGGACAAACTTCTGTGGTTCCAAAAATATAAATTCAAAGTCTCCCTTATAAAACATACAATTTTAACTATTTTTCTTTATTTCAGGTGGCGGTATTCGATATTATTAGGATTAATTATATGCACAGTGCCAAATGTAAGTATTTATTTATTTAAAGATATTTTTATATCTAGTAACATTGCGGAATTTTCTCAATTATTTAATCATTACCCAAAAAAGAATGTTAAACATTCTAATACTGATAACACCATAAAACCCATTAGTTTATCTTTATATCAAACTTAATGATTTTAACATGCAATTTATCACAATTAAAACCCCTGCATGATGGCAGATTCAATTAAATCCCCAAGAAAAACTATACTATAATAATATAGTGGTGAACAACAGAAAAAACTACAATAATTACCTAAGTACATAATTATTTTCTTTGTTTTTCAGTTGTATTCTTGCCAACATTTAGAAGACACAACAGAAATCGAATATAGTGTTAGTAGTAGTATGAGTATTGGTATAGAAAACTCTGGTAATTTAGATAAAAATAGTGAAAATGCTAGTGCACCGGAGACGGCGGCTCTTAGTGCGAATCATAGTCGGGAGGCTTTGTCACATGACGCCAGCGAACCGGATTCGGTAAGTAAGAGAGCTAAATTATTTTTTGAAAAAGAAACAAAGTGCAACTTGGACATTTTTTCCAAAATACTACATTAGGTACTCACCGTTGAAATGCAAGCGCAACTTTGCAGAAAATCTCATAAAATCATTAAGTATGTAGCTAAAATTTGTCTCACACCACCACCAAGAAAATTATACCAAAATCCATGCAATTGTTCCAAAATTCTACCATTTTCCAAATAGTGTGGCACGATTTTTTGTTTGCACCAGAATTTTCTGCCGAAACTGAAAAAAACTAAGTTAGATTTCGGATAATAGCAATAAAAAAAATATTAAATATGTACCACAATTTAACATCAACACATATCCATATATTAATTTCATTTAAACTAATTTTGCAACATAGGAACTTTGGTAATTTTTCGAAATTTCTAACATCTTCTAAATTTATTCACGCACAATCCTATGGTATAATTACGATTTTAAGAAAATTACAGTAATTAAAAACTGAAATACATAATAATTAAAAAATACACACACATGTACTTTCTATTTTATTAAAAACACACATCATCATACTTTTGCAGAGTGTGATAGTGATAACAATAAACAATTATTATTTCGTATTCGATTGTATAATTCTCCTTAATGTATTCATTCAGTTGCGGCTAGCGGAGAGGGAGGGAAGTTATTCTAACGTAAATTTCATTGTCGGATGTGTGTAAATTTATAAAATCTTTGCTTTTCTTGATATAAATTTATTAGTTTTGCGTGACTTTGACCAATTTCGCAAAAATTTCCAACAATTTCACCAAAATCACCGCACATTTCCCTCCTCCAAACCTTAACAAGAAGATGATGATATTAATTTCAAGCTCACCATGCATGCCTAAGTACAAATGCAAAAAAACTAAACTGGAAGTTCTGCACTATTTCTACAATAATTGCCCTACTGCTCCTACTTTACAGACCAATTTCCTTTCTATGTCACACAAAGTTACATATTTTTTTAGGTGGTTTTCATCGGAGACACATCCGGCTACGTTCCCGTGCCCGCCCTTCGACCTCGACCCCCTTCAGCCCCCGAAGACGTCGACTGGCAACTCCCAGTGGAGAGTTGGGATCGGGAGTATAGAAGATTCCGTTTCAACAACACTAGAGTACAACGTAAGTTCGCACACAACCGACCGAAAGTGGTTCCGGTGGGTTTGCGTAAGAGTTCCGGTCAGCTTGGCTGGAAAGTGACCGCGATGATTTGAAGATAGCAGTGTGTTAATGAATGACCCACTTTTTGATGCAACAACTAAAGCAGCTAATTTGAACACCTCGGATTTAAGAGATTTGTTAACGCCCTTGAGAGATGCATATATTTTGATTTTGTGGATTGGGAAATTGGGATTTGAAAAGTGTAATAAAATTTCATCAAAATCGAAGAAATAATTTTGCAATTTTTGTCATAAATGTTTGCTAGGTACAAAAACCGAAATCTTATATTATCTAGTATTGGATAATTTAGACCTTCAGTCATTCATAAAATTTTACAATTTGTCAAAATTATATGTAATTTATTTTGTTTACCAACTATAACGAAGTTATAGTTTTCTCGTGAAAATCCCACACAAAATTTTGTAAAATATTGTTGTGGAAGACTAAAATGATAATTTCAAACTTATTTACAATTTTACTCTTAAAATTATGTAATTTATAAACGACTCTTGTGGTCAATATCACTATTTACGAACTATAACAAAGTTATAATACATTTATTTAGACTGATTAAAATTTTGTATTTATTTCCTTTTTACAGATATAGAGGCCGAATGCCAAGACGACTACATGAAAATCCGAGTCGGTTTCAATGGAACCTTCACCGGTCTCGTTTATTCCGCTGGTAAATAATCCATTTATTAAAAAAGCTTCCATTCCCACGAACCCACACAAATCTGATTTGCTTAAACGGTACAAAATTATATTAAACTCTGATGAGCGACCAGCCCATTAAAAAAAATCACCTCGAATAACAATAAAAACATATCGCGTTAACTGTTTCCCGTTTAACAGTAGAAGAAAATTTTTTGTCGCCCAAATTAGACACCGTCTCGTTTGCATCGCTACTGACCGTATAATAATGGCGCTTTCATGTCAAAACGATTATCTACATCAGACACAGTTAAAATAGGAAAATTATAATTTAGAATATGCAACAGTACTTTGGGTTTTTTGCGTTTGGCGCGATTTGTGGGACAGTTTTTTTATGTAGGTGGTTTTTGCGCAGGTTACGCATATGATCCGGATTGTATGTACATCAACGGAACCGGAAGAGATTACTACGAGTTTTACATACAGTTAAACCGATGTGGCACCCTTGGGAAGAATACGCACAACGAAGATAACAGAAAAACTCCCACGGTAAGAATTTTATTTTTAAATTTGCTACTTGGGAGTGCCCTGTATACAAGACAATGTAAATTATTATACAGAAAAACTTCATGTGGAATACAGTCACAGTCCAATACAATCCATTAATAGAAGAGGAGTACGACGAGCACTTCAAAGTAACCTGCGAATACGGCTACGATTTCTGGAAAACTGTCACCTTTCCATTCCTAGACGTAGAGTAAGCTTCAGTCATTCTTCGCAATCTTCTTCATAAAATTTGCACACTATCTTTTTAGAGTTGCAACTGGTAATCCAGTCGTCTTCACTTTAACCCCCCCAGAGTGCTACATGGAAATTCGTTACGGTTATGGTACTACTGGGAATCGAGTAACTGGACCAGTTCGAGTGGGCGATCCTTTAACCCTCATCATTTACATGCGTAGTAAATATGGTAAAACTAAACTAAAATATTGTAATCGAGAGGTTTGTATTAAGGAAAATTTTTTTGTAGATGGGTTTGATATTGTTGTGAATGACTGCTTCGCCCATAATGGAGCCCTGAAGAAGATCCAACTAATAGACGAATATGGGTGAGGGAAAAACTATAAGAAATAGAAAATCTACAGCACAATTTTATAATAGTCTAAACGACTTTTCGTTTTTGATTTCTCTGATTTCTTTTTCAGTTGTCCTGTAGACGACAAACTCATCTCCAGATTCCGAGGTTCGTGGTCCGAATCCGGCGTCTACGAAACCCAAGTATTCGCCTACATGAAAACCTTCAGGTTCACCGGCTCCCCAGCCCTTTACATCGAATGCGATGTACGCATGTGTCATGGACGATGTCCGGTAAATTTTCTACAATTCAATAAAATTTCTTCCTAATTTTCGAGTTACAGAGCCAACCTTGCCATTGGCGCAATGTTAAAACAGTAAAAAAGAGGGCCATTGAAACAACGACGGCCACGCCCACTTCAACACCAATACCTGTGCGACTGTCGGACAATGTGAGTTTGTTCCAGTCGCTTCAGGTGCTTCAGGAGGGCGAATCGGATGAGGATCGTAATGCCACAGGGCATCAGTTATGTAAGGAAATTTTTTGAAAATTATCAAGTTGAAATGGGTAAAAATACTAATAGCTTCTATTTAGATAAAGTTTTGGCACCGGCGCATCCGCCTAAATAATTGATAAAAATTAAATATTGTGGCCGCCGATTTTTTCTCTATAACAAAACGAGTTTTTCTTGTCTAGATCTCCAAGCAGATCCGAACAGTGTCTGTTTGAAAACTGGGTGGTTCTCCGCTTTATTAGCCCTGGGTGGCGGAGCCATGTGCCTTCTAGGTGGCGCTCTTCTAGCCACTTGTACCAGAATGCGAAAGGTCGCCATAGATAAAGTGCTAACCCCTAGCCAGTTTAATGGATACATGAACCATAAGGGCAGCATTAACTGAGTGTTGTTTTTTTTTAATTTATGTATAATTATAATACGAAAAATGTGTGTCATTTTTAATAGTGCAATGTTGAGAATAATCACACTTTCAACGAACCTTCTATAATTATTAATAGAGCCAATTTATTGGTGTATTCTGTTTTTTAGAAGGGTTTTATTGAACCGTGATAAATATTTATTTTATTTAAGGTTTAATTTTAGTTAGTGTTAGTTTTAATTTAATGTGAGTTTTGAAAACTGAATCAAGCGAAAAGCGTGTAGACATGACGTCTTTTTATACTTAGCGTAGGCTATTAAGCTGGATTACGTACATAATTTCTTTTTATCATCTTATAATCACATTCCAATTAATAAGAAATTTTTGTTAGTTTCTAGGGAAAACCTACAGCTCACTACTAAGTAATTTTAAGTTATTTATAAACTCTAATTAGTATCAAGACTTGTTCTTGTTTATTGCGTACATACACGGAAAATTAGTTTCTAAAACGGCTGTTAAAAGCAAAACTCACTCACGATTCAATTCATCTCATCGAACTGTTTCAAATTTGAAGAAATACCACAGAATAAAGAACTACATCTTTCTTCTGTGGAAATATTAGAAATTTTGTGAACCAAAAATTTAGCAATAAAAATTTTTCCATATTTCTATGCAAATTTAGTTTCGAAAGCAGATTCTATCTAAAAACTTTTAACAAAGTGCTAAGCAATTCTTGTCTATCTTGATTATTATAGAGGATATCCTACTTTAGTCCAGGAAAAATAGACTTTAACCTGGAAAAAAATTGTTACAGGCTGAATTTTTGCATGCACCTTAGTATTATAGCCCTCTATAATGTGTGAAAGTTCCCCATCGATTTGATGGCTGCTAACTGAGTTACTTGAGGTCAAAAGTCGCGACAAACAGTTTTTTGCAAATATCTCGAGAACGGCGACCACTACTGAAAAAATATAGAGAGGTAATTTTTAGCTGAGGCAATTTGCTATAAAAACTTATTCAGAAGTTTTTTTGTAGGGGCAATCGTTCACGAGATATAGCATTTCAAAAACTAAGAACGTAGAGGACTTACTTCACTACGAAGAATAACGACTGATCTTAGGATATGGAAGTTGGATAATGAATTATTATTCAATATGTATATTTATGGCGTTTTTTATTTATTTGTGCATTTATTTGGGCATTTATGATACAGTAATTAACTTTCTTCAGTTTCGATGAGGGATTGTTCCGTCACCAAAGTTTGGACGAGGAAATGCAATGGATCGATGTCGTTATCGATCTCCTCGTTATCAATATTAAAATTTTCCATATTCATACATGTTTGGCCATTACATTGGCTACAAACTACAGAACAGTTCAATTCTGCTTTTCGCCGACATCCACAATTGGAATGGAGAAATTGATCCTCAGGACTGGGGATGGGTACTACAAAATAATATTTTAGAGCCAGTTACAACTCTGCTCCAAGCCGCTCGTGATGGATTACTCAATACAATATTTTGTAAGTGCAAGAAAGGCTGTGGTTCCAATTGTGGATGTCGGAAAGCAGGATTGAACTGTTCTGTGGTTTGTAGCCAATGTACTGGCCAAACATGTATGAACATGGAAAATTTTAATATTGATAACGAATAGATCGATAACGACATCGATCCATCGTCTTTGCTCGTCCAAACTTTGGTGACGGAACAATCGCTCTCCGAAAGTGAAGAAAGTTAATTACTGTCTCATAAATGCCCAAATAAATGCAATAAATGCACAAATAAATAAAAAACGCCATAAATATACATATTGAATAATAATTCATTATCCAACTTCCATATCCTAAGATCAGTGGTTATTCTTCGTAGTGAAGTAAGTCCTCTACGTTATTAGTTTTTGAAACGCTATATCTCGTGAACGATTGCCCCTACAAAAAAACTTCTGAACAAGTTTTTATAGCAAATTGCCTCAGTTAAAAATTACCTCTCTATATTTTTTTTAATAAAGGTCGCCGTTCTCGAGATATTTGCAAAAAACTGTTTGTCGCGACCTTTGACCTCGAGTAACTCAGCAGCCATCAAATCGATGGGGAACTTTCACACATTATAGAGGGCTTTAATACCAAGGTGCATGCAAAAATTCAGCCTGTAACAATTTTTTTCCAACTCAGCCTTTTTTTTCGTCTATTTTTCCTGGACTCACTTTGGAAATTTTGGGTTTTTATTCATAATTTCTTTACTATAAGCAGTAACTATGGAATAAATTGCTGTTTATGGGAAAGGACCAAAGGACAGTTGATGTATTTATTTGTTTATTGAGATGAAAAATTACCTAAACTTTAACAGTACTCTTCTTCTCCTGTATGTATGCATGATTGGTCCAGTTGATATTTAGCATGTCCAATAATAGGTGTATCTCCTACTAAATATCGTTGTAAATAGGTAAAGTTGATATTAATGTAACTGATTTCATGCAATAAATAAATAAGCAATAAAAAATATATTTTTTATTTATACAAAAGTTACTGTAGTTTTTTAACTAGACTTGTTACTAATGATAAATAAGTAAGTAACAATTTAATACAGTTTTATTTTTAAATGTAATTCGTTGATAAATCAAAATCAACTTAAACAAAGTAATTTCCTGTATTCTTAAACAAACTAATAAATAACGATTCTTAAACAAAAACTACTGAACAAAATGATTACTTAATAAACATCTGTATTTTTAAAGTGATCGTGATCAATAGTTGTGTACGCATGACCTTCGTTGATCAGAAACTCCAACGCATCACTAAAACGAAAAAAAATAAGTTCCAAACTCACCTTTAATATATTAGTTTACCATACTTCACATTTCGATGTTGCATTGGAGGAAATTTACTCATAATATCGCTTCTATTTACACCGGTTACATTACTGCACGCTTTTAGAAGTGCCATTACTTTATCCTGCATGGGAGTAAGCACCCCTTGTCCGTTTTCCGGCACATTTTCATTCATAAAACTCATGGTATTAGCCAAAGCAGTTCCTGGGTTGTTTGGTTTGATTTGCTTGCTCTAAAAATTAAGTTTCAAGTTACTTCTTAACTAAGTAACTAATTAACTAACCCTTTTGCTAGCTGCTTCCGCCTCGAGTCTAACTTGAATAACTTGTAGTAAATGGTTGGTGATAATATCGGCATTGTCGATTGGGAACATTCGTAAAACCATGATGACTCTTTCCTGGTCTTGTTTGCGAAGTGTTCCGAAAACTTGCACATAAGCGCCTTCCTTAACTGCTGGTAGACTAGGCGCTTTATCAGAATCATTTTCCAACCACCAAATCGCTTTTATAGTGCCGGTGTGGTCCTCGATGGTGTACGTAGCTTTAGTAGACTGTACTTCGACATCACGCAAAATTCCAACAATGTACAACTACAATACAAGACAAACTTAATTAAAACCATTCCTAATCAAGCTAAACTACTTACTATTTGTGTTGGCATTCCAAACAATGTGAATTCTTCACCTGGATGGTCTCTAACTTGGCGAACAACAATAGGAGTTACACTTTGGTGGCGACGAACTGTTTTTTTTTCCGCTGCAGCTCCGTCGCCTTGTGCAGTTGTATTGAAAAAACCGCCAGCCCCTGCTGCTGTTGAATCCATATCGTTATTCGACCACATTTTTTTTATTTATTAGATTTTAGCGCTGAACAAAACTTGGTGGTTAGGCTTGCGATTTCCCGCGTTTTAAGTGAAGACAGAAACAGTGGTACCAACATTAAACTATACTACCATGATATAGGCAACCAACAATACATTTTTGCCTAGAACTAGAAAGAAAAAGTAGCGAAATTCTAAAAGCAATAGTAATTAAGGTACAATAAAGATAAAATAAACATTTACAACACTTTCAAAATGAAAAATCTTTGATTAAGATTAAGATAATAAAACACCAGATTTATTTCCAAAGAAGAAGAAGGTGAAACTGAAGTTAAATAGTTACTTTTTGAGTTGTTTTATTGGTGCTTCTGCACCTAAAGAAACAATTCCCGCGTATTTTCTGAAAGTTTTTCCAGTACACAAACTCGCAGAAGAAAAACAGTTTACAATGGATAGAAAATCCGAAATCCGTGATTGTTTCAAAGAGTTTAATATTGAAGTTTCCGACACGATTTTAAACAGATGTAAGTAGGTTTATAAGTTTGAGGTTATGTACTACCGGTTTTTTTACTCAAAAAGGTGCAGAATTATGTGTAACATATAATATTGAGTCCAGTGAAGATTTTGTGGATCAGTGGTGTGCTTTTACTGCTTCGAATTTGAGCGGACAACCACCAAGTTTGGAGTATTTGGACAAGTTGGAAAGAAATGAATTTCAGAAATATAGGAGGGTAATTAGTACCCCGAAGAGTTCTAAGAAAGCTAACTTGGGGTATCCTTTTTATTGAAATGTTATTCCCTAATGATAAAGAGAGTTTGCCAAGGGATTTTCCTTAACTTTCAACTTTAGGGGTAACTTGGATTGTGATTTAGTTTCCTCTGGGACAACAACACCAAAGGTAAGCGGTTTTTGTTAGCAATTTTTCAAATAGTTTGTTAAGTAAAACAGCCTGCGGTTAAAAGCGCCCAACTACCATTTTTTCCTTTGTGTCGTCCAGCAACAGCGATAGAATAACGATTTGGTGCAAATGGAAGCAGGATGGACATACAGACGCTTGTTGAATGAGCGCACTTGCGCAAAAGACAATTCGTCAAGTTTCTGAGAAAGTTTTCAAGGCTACTTGCTCCTTTAAAACAGCGGCCATTGTAATCTCTGTGCGCTTGGGTTTTATAAGATCATCACATTCAGTTTTTTGGTCAAGTTGAAAGTTGGAAAATTACGCGAAAATTTGTGTGGGAAAGTGCGTCGTGTGGATTTGCGGCTCCGGCATTTTACAACCTGTTGCTTCTGGGGGATTCACTACGCGGCCTCGGCGATGTAAATAAATAAATAAAGCGAAAGCGAAAGAAAGGAAAATTCGCTTCTACTCTTTCGGTTATTGTTCGTTTTGTTAGTAAAAATTTCCCAACGCTAGCATAACCCAAAACCCGCTTTGTTCTGCTGCAGACACGAATTTATTTACAAGGTTAAATTTCATTAACCTCTGCTAAGGATTATTTGCCCCATACAGCAAACAAATCAATTGTGCGATTAGTTTTTAGTGAGTTGGGGTCTTGTCCACGTTTTAATTGAGCCGTGACTAGATCCACACTCATTAAGGAATTTTCGCAATTTCAACATGGAACTTTTGGAGACCATTAGGGAGGATAGGGATTGTGGTTTGGGGACCCTGTGTCGGCGATTGTGGGGCTAGTGCACGTTTTTTTGATCCGTGACTAGATCCATACTCGTCTATATGGGATGCTGGCGACAGCACGTTCCTGTTTTGGCCCTGGAAAAATTTCAGAAAATTTTATGAGATGGATTTTTTTTGTAGTACCTATTCTTGTATTTATTTATGAAATAAAATGAATTATTAAATGAAAATCACTTGTAATTTGTTTAGTTACCTCTTTCACTTGAAATCTTTAATTTTAGCTTAAGATATAATTTTTAATAAAATCGTATTATAAATTACCTCCGAGGCTTAAAATTATATCAAATTGTCCTCAAAATTTCTTAATCTTTCAAGGAATTTCTGTCTTAAATATCTATGATATAATCTCATAAAATAGAAGCAAAGTTAGCAAAACTTTCTTAATAATTTCCTCCTGATGTATACAAGGAATATCCAATATATTTTCAAACTTCACATTCATTTTCCAGAGTAATCGTACCTTGAACAACTTCCACACTCCAGATCAACAATCCAAGAACCTTGCAGACGTCATACTAGCAAACGATGAAAGTCCCGCTTATTCGTACTCAAGGTTGGAAAATTTCCAAAAAACCACCAAAAACTGCCCTTAATTATCTTTTTATAGTTCTCAGAATCACTATACAGACCGGAAGGATTCCCGAGCAGTTCAGTGTGAATTCGGGGGGGCAACTGCTGATTATAAAGGCGATGTAAATGTTAAACTGTCCATCGAAGTGGTGCAAGAAGAAACTAATAGGGATGTGAAGTATATGTACGAAATTATGGGGGCTAAAGCCAGAGCTCTAAGTGGAGTGACAGAATGGCTGGGTCAGTCGATTTTAAATAAACATAATTTAATAGCAAGTGATGGGATGCTGCGGAACACTCAGGTAAAAGTTCGAGGGGCAGTTAAATCATTTTTTTTTTGTATGGGTACTTTATAATTCACTCTATACGGGGTGTTCGCGCGAAGTGGCTCACTATTGCTAACTTCGTTATTATTGGAGCTACAAAGTCGGTTAAATTAGCAAACTAGTAGCATTTTTTCCGCTGATTACAATGGTGAAAACAGAAAAACAATTGACCATCTGGTTTTCGAGTTATTCACAAAAATAACATTTTTTTAAATGGAACACCCTATATATTTTTGAAAAAATCGATGGTAAATTAAATTCTATACAAAAAATGTCCTTAATATTTTTTGGTTATAATTTAAAATAAGCGAGTTATTTTGAAAAAAAGTTTGCAATTCTTTAAAATCAAGTAGCCATAAAACGGAATAGTAATTTATTAAAACCAAACAATCATAATTTTGAATTTAAGCAAGTTGAAAAAAACTTGAAAGAATTACGGAAATATTACTATTTTATTTAATATTTTTAATATACAGGTGTTTGCACAAAGTGGTTCACTATTGCTAACTTTGTTATTATTGGAGCTACAAAGTCGGTTAAATTAGCAAACTAGTAGTATTTTTTCAGCTGATTATAATGGTGGAAACAGAAAAACAATTGGCCATCTAGTTTTCGAGATATTCACAAAAATAACATTTTTTAAATGGGACACCCTGTATATTTTTGCAAAAATCGATGATAAATTAAATTCTGAACAAAGAATGTTCTTATGCTTTTTTGACAATTATTTAAAATAAGCGAGTTATTTTGAAAAAAAGTTTTCAAAGTTTTAATATCAAGTTAGCCATGAAAATTATAATTTTGTAAATTTTCAATATTTCCGTAATTCTTTCAAGTATTTTTCAACTTGCTTAAATTCAAAATTATGATTGTTTGGTTTTAATAAATTACTATTTCGTTTTATGACTACTTGATTTTAAGGAATTGCAAACTTTTTTTCAAAATAACTCGCTTATTTTAAATTATAATAAAAAAAAATTAAGGACATTTTTTGTATAGAATTTAATTTACTATCGATTTTTACAAAAATATATAGGGTGTTCCATTTAAAAAAATGTTATTTTTGTGAATTTTGTGAATATCTCGAAAACCAGATGGTCAATTGTTTTTCTGATTTAAGCATTGTAATTAGCGGAAAAAATGCTACTAGTTTGTTAATTTAACCGACTTTGTAGCTCCAATAATAACGAGTTAGCAATAGTGAGCCACTTCGCGCGAACACCCTGTATATTAATATAATTTGTACGATTTTTTTTTAAATTGGTATTTCAAATTCCCATTCTAAAACAAAAACGTCGAGACTTTTCCCATTTTTGCGTTAACTTCCAGGGAGATTTAACAACCTTCGGAAGAATAGTCTCGGATTCCGATGGTAAAATCAACATCCAGTCGGTTTTGTTGGAAGGAAGTCAAGAAAGTCAGCTAGGACACACCGTTAGTTTAAACTTGAGTAAACTTTCAAGTTTTTCGTTGTTTCCTGGCCAAGTGGCGGTTGTAAAAGGCATGCACAGTATAACTAGTAAAACTTTGATTGCTGAGCGGATTATCACTGATGGTGCTCCGGAATTACCCGAGGAACCACCAGTAACTCAAAGTGAGATAAAACTGATAGAACTAAAACAATTTGTTGATTAATTAATAATGTATTTTAGACCCTTTGCAAATTGTAATCGCATCAGGACCCTTCACTCTTCAAGCTAATCTCGCCTATGAGCCTTTGAATGATCTTTTAAATTACGTGGTGGACCACAAGCCGAATTTACTGCTTCTTCTTGGTCCATTCCTCGAGGCCTCGCATGATAACATCAAAGATGGTAGCTTTACGCAGCCGTTTGATTTGTTTTTTGAATCGCTGGTAGAAACTGTAATGACACAATTGGAGAATACTGAAGTGCAAGTGGTGATTGTAGCCTCGCACAAGGATCTGTACCATGATCCTGTTTACCCAACGCCTGCTTGTAAAATTCGAAAAGACTACAAGAATTTGATGTTTGTGCGCGATCCTTGTATGATTAAGGTTAATGGTTTGGTTATTGGGGCTACAACTGCTGATGTGCTAGTAGATTTGGGCAATTTTGAAATATACCAGTAAGCGTTTTCTAATCTCGTATATCAACTTAATTTATCTGAATTTTTTCCAGGGATAAAAACTTCTCTGGACAAGCAGATCGTATAGGACGCTTGGCCTCCCACCTCCTCAGTCAGAAGTCCTTCTATCCAGTATATCCACCTAGTGTAGACCTACCAATAGATCACGAGATGCTGGCCCAGTTTGGCGTGTTTGAGTTTTTGCCGCATATTTTAATTTTACCATCGAATTTGAGGAGTTTTGTTAAGAATATTAAAAAATGTCTGGTGGTTAATCCGCAGAGGTTAACGAAGGCCAATGTGGCAGCTGGAACGTTTGCTCGATTGGAAATTACGCCTGGGGAGAACAGATCGGTTTGTGGGAGGACTTCGTGTCAAGTTTTGAAGATTTGAGTGGGTGTTAGATTAGATTTTTTAGTTTAATTTATGTAATAAAGTTATTTTTGTAAGATATATGCTTTCTTTTTTGTTTATAGGCTGTGTGATAATTATATCATAGAAGGCTGTGAGTCCTTAGTTTTCGTTGCATACCCCAAGTGTGGGTACTCAATTAATGCATAATTTTCTACTCGATTTGAGGGTGAAGTCTAAATTTTCCTCAGATGTCTCTACAAGAAAATAAATGAAAAATATTGTTTTTATTTATTGAAATCATTTTAAAAACATCAGCACCGCCAAGTTGACCATTCTAATTTTGACACAGTACAGTTTTCTTTGTCAAATGTGTTTGTCACAATCTTTTTGTAAATGTCTTTTTGTTTCCGCATCCTTTTTCTTCTCCCCTTGGTCCAAACCGCATCCACTTGGGTGCCAGATTTCAATCAAGCAGAGGCCACTTGCCACCACAATCCCAATGCCCAAGCCAATGCCGCTGAAGCCTTCTACAGAAGAAGCATTTTCGAGAACGCTTTTTGTCTTATGCTCATGATACTATTCTTCATCTTTTTTATATTACTACTTTTAGGTAGGTACTACATAGTTACGTGATGATAATTTATGAGGTTTTCTAGGGATGATCAAAGGCATTTTCGGTCTGTATTCCAAACCGATAGGCGAATTCGGACTACCGATGTTGATAGATTTACCGAAACCTTTAGACAAATACCAAGAGAACGATTTGTGGTATCGGCCGGTTGTTTACGATGTTGGAGGATGGCCAGTGCATCCGGAAACTCGTGAGAGAACCGTCCGGGTTCTTCCTAAGTACCTACTCCAAAAACAAAACCCCCATAATCTTACCCGTAAATTTCAGTAATGTTATGTTTTGTCTTAACGTGATTTTCTTCTTGGCCTATCCACTAGCACTGTTGGTGTCTATGTGTGCGTTATGCTGTTGCATTAAAAGTCCCAACACGGAATATGACGAGAACATTCGATACAAGAAAGTTAATGTTATAAAGTTGTCCAAATGTCCGTTTAAGGCGAAAAAGAAACACTCGGAAGTGTGCTGTACTGGAATGCCAATCTCACCTTGTCCTCATCCTGCCAAAGATCAAAAACGGGAGAAGTGTAGCTCGATAAGGATTAAATTTTGTGATGTGGGTACTTAGTGAAT
The DNA here is from genome assembly GCA_963942485.1 of Pediacus dermestoides. Lineage (NCBI taxonomy): Eukaryota > Metazoa > Arthropoda > Insecta > Coleoptera > Cucujidae > Pediacus > Pediacus dermestoides. Next base: position 11,796,642 of record OZ012629.1, read on the forward strand.
AATACGAAAACAATAATCCCTCTTAATTTCCGCTAGTGTGGCTCAAAAGTGGACAGATACACGGAAAACGATCCAAAAGAAGCTGAGGACACCGACTACGTCCTCAACGAGTACAAAAAAACCCACTCTTCCTTACAGGACCTACGCAAAAATCGTTCAGACTCCATACTGAAAAAGGAGCGAAGTGCTAGCAATTCATCTTTCAAACATCTGCAGTTTGTTGACGAAGTGGACAAAAGACATTCTCTCATGGAGACACCAAAGAAATCGGACCAATCAGATAATACATCCACTGTGGAAACAGGCGACCAAAGTACCGATATGCAAGAAACGTCTGGAAGCGGAAAGAAAGGGAAAAAACAGAAGAAGGACCAAGGGGTTTAAGTTTTGGGGAAGAACAGAAAAAATATGCAATTATTAATTATATTATATTATAATAATACTAACTACCGGTAATAACAAAAATAAATACTTATTTTTATATGCGAATAGTATTTACATATAAAAAGAAATTTGAACTAATAATGAGTATTCTTGTCTTGCATGATTTACCAGCGGTTGCTTCGGCCACCTCCGAAACCGCCTCTTCCGCCACCTCTTCCACGCCCTCGTCCACTAAAACCACCACTAGCTTTCTTTGCTTCGTAACGCTCAGCCATTTTATAGAGATCTTCTGGGATATACTGTAAAAATTTTTTTGCAAAAACCGCTGAATTATTATAAATAGAAAATTATACCTGCTGAGCTTCCTCGAGAATGGCAATTAATTCCTTGGCTTGCCCCCAATCGCCCCTCGTAAAATAACTAATCGACTCCCCATACCGTCCGGCACGTCCAGTCCTGCCAACCCTATGCACATACTCCTCTATATTCCTTGGAAAATCATAATTCACCACATGCCTAGGTACAAAAAAATCACAAATAAACTGAATCCTCGTTTTAATTTATTAAACAAGCTTACGTGATATCCTCAATATCCAAACCACGTGAAGCAACATCAGTTGCCACGAGGATTTTCACGGTACCATCTGTGATATCGCGCAAGGCTTGCTCGCGATCGACCTGCTCACGATCTCCATGTATAGTTTGGCATTCCACGCCTGCCATGCACAGTTCTACGGCGAGGTTGTCGGCTTTGGCTTTCTTTCCACAGAAGACAATAACTTTCTGCTCGGGGCCCATGTTGTGAGCAAAATCCAGGAACTAGAAGATAAAACAAAACAGCTCTGAAATACATTCCAATAGTTAAACGTGGTAAAGAGGAAGGAAATCTAACATTTTCTTCAACGCCACCTCCGCTTCATAGACACAATAACTCACTGTACGCATCTTCTCATCCTCATCATCGGGCAAAATCTGTATGATCTGTGTAACCGTATGCACAGCAGCCAAATCCAAACTTCCAATGTAAACCTGCACGGGATCCTTCATGTAACTCTGAGCTAAACGACGAACTCCTGGTGGCCACGTGGCACTAGTCATAACGGTGTGTCTTGTCGGGCGAATTTTGTACAAGATTTTGCGAATTTGCGGCTCGAATCCCATATCGAGCATACGATCAGCTTCGTCTAGGACTACATAAGTAATGGGCTTAACGTCCAAATGACCTTAAAAACAAAAGTTCGTTAGAAAAGTGGAATTTTTTATGGATATCAACTCACCAGCAGCGACTAAGTCGTTTAACCGTCCTGGAGTTGCAATTACGATATCCACGCCTTTATTTACGTGGGATATTTGATCTCGACGGTCGCCTCCTCCATACAAACAAATTCTGTAAGAGAATCCACAGTAAATCTAGGTATTAAATTAAAATAGAAAAACCTTACGATGTTATTCCTCTGTACTGATACTTTCTGATTTCTTTGTCGATTTGCTGGGCTAGCTCTCTAGTGGGGGCCATGATTAAAACAGCGGGACCTCCACGTTCCTCCCTGGTTATCCCCTGGCCGTCTATGTGGATTAATGCAGGCAGGAGGAAGGCTAGAGTTTTCCCTGTTCCAGTCTGGGCGATTCCAATGAGATCCTCGCCAGTCAACAACACGGGCCAAGCCTGGCACTGTATCGGAGACGGTGTCTCGAAACCCGCCTTATAAATTTCATCTAAAATTTCCGGATAATTATGGAATGCATGTTCGAATTTGGTCACCGGTTTTGGAATGGGTTTGCTCTCTTCCGTTTTGAATGTGCGATCCACCACGATGTTGTTGTTTTCCATGCGGAAGGTCTCCACTTCACTCTCGGTCATTCTGGTCACTTCCTTGTGTTCAATGTAGAAGTCCTTGTTGATGGGAGGGTATTGCGCCCACAGGGCTTTTTCCTCTTCATCCTACAAACGGAAAGTTGTAAAAATCCAGACACACGTTATAATTTTTTCACTTACGCATCGCCTAGATAGTTCACTCCAATCAATATTGTCATACACTTTCGGTTTTTCCATGGCAATTTTTTCTTCTTCCGATAAGGAAGCATAATTAACAAAAAGTATTTTATCAGCAGTTAACTCAGTGATAAGCTCGCGAGCTTTGGAAATAGCGTCTGGTTGTCCAAACAATTTCACTAGGGTTTCGTCGCCATCATTTTCTTTAGTCACTTGAATTCTCGCTCCGGATTTACTTTGTAACTCAGTGATTTTCGAACCACCTTTACCTGAAGAAAATAGGTAGTTGCGTGGTTAGTTTGCATCCAAAAATCCATAATTCAAACTCAGAACTAGAAATTTCTAATAGCTTACCAATGACCATTCCCACGCGGCAGGACTTCACCTTCATTTCCTCACAGGGTTCATTAGAAAAGTTGCTTCTATCGCCCCTCTGATTGCGTCTTTGAAAGTCACCACGATCGTTTTTGAAATTATTGTAGTTTCTTCGTTCATATTGGTTAGAATCCTGACGATCTGGATAACGTTTCGTCGACGCAAAACTTTGAGTTTCCACATATTGATATGCATTTGCTGGCATTTCCACCGTTGCGTTATCATCCCAACCGTCGTTGCCGTACATTTTGTAAAATTGCACAATTTCACTAGTAGTATCACAGAAAAATAATACTGGTGCCACTTGATGAAGCTTCGAACTTGCTGACTGGAATTGCGAAAAATGTACCAAGCCAGCCGGGTTAAACTAACCTCCCAAACAATTTTTCAGGAAGTAGGAAGCGATTCAGGAAATGCGCAAAGTTTTACAGCGCCGTAAACCATAGATGATAGACCGTAAACACGCCTTTTATCTTTTGTCCGCTTTTAAATTGAGGTTAAATAATAATAATAGAGTTGCCAACATAATAAAGTACCAGTGTTGCCAATGGAAAAACAATAGTAAAATTGTGGCTTCAAAGTGCAATAATAGAATCATAGTTTATGCAGCGAAGCAATCTAATTAAGAGCTCTTGTATATTAGAGAATACCCGAATTCCACCATTTATATTCTTTGAATATTATAGACACAAATATAATGTTGTGTTTTGTTGGTTGCCTAAGACACTCTCCAAGAGTAGTGTCCTGTTTTACCGATATTTAGTTGACGCTATTAAAATTAATCACTGACAGCTATATCTTAAATCTAGGTAAAAAATAAAACTCTGTGTATCGAAAAAGGTAGTTAAATTTGAAATTTGTTTATTAGGAGTTATGAACAAATTGATTATAATTCACAATAGGTATTTATAATTATAATTTGGTGTTAGCTTTATAATGCATCATAAATTTTTATTTTAATTGGTTATAAAAATTTTTGTACTTAAATAATAATAATTTAATTTTAATATTTTGCGATAACTTTGCCGAAATGTTTTAGATGAAGTTTTTTGCTAATGCAAGCAAGTAATATTATAAGAAATTTATTTGCCATATAAACATTGACATAAATATTAAAAAGCCAAAACTACTTTCACTTTTATTTCGAAATATATTTGACATTTTAAAATATGAAGCAGCTGATGGTAAAATTTATATATTTAGCGTATTTAATAGGTAAGAAAGATATTTAATTAATTATTAATTTAGAAATTATATTTAGAACCTAAAATGGACGTATTTTTAATTTAACCGCTTTTAAAACATTGTTCGGTTTAAAATTACAAACAGAGAGAGAAAGATGCAAAATACATATTTTCATATGCTAGACAGAAATAGAGCATTTGTGATTTTCAAAACCGAACAAACCATACTTTTACTTTAGCCTTTTAGCAGTAGGCGATTTCCCAAAGTGATTAAGTTTGTTTTTAGATAAAAGTACTTTAGAAATATACAATTAAACAGTATTAAGTGCTGCAGATAATACTGATAAACCATCAAGTGTTTACTTAGTTTTATATAATAATTTCCAAACTATTATACATAAAATTTCGTTCTAGAAATGAACTGTGGTTGCAAAATGAATGAGATTGGTTTAAGCCCTATGGATCCTAGCTCGTATTCTAGACCAGGTAAGACATTAAACGCACTTTTACTAGATAAAGCACACATGAGTGTTGTATTTCTAGAACTAGCTACAGTGACAAATATTTTTTTAAATTTATCTGTGGAATTTGAGAGGAAAATTCTGAGTGGTTACGTGGAACTAACTGTAAAGAAAGTTGACGAAACAGTAGAGGAAATTGTACGTCCATCTGTGTTACAATAATTTAGTAAGGAAATATGTAATTGTGGTATTTTTATAGATTTTAGATACCCACAAACTTAATATTTCGTCTGTGAAAGTTAAGGAAACGGGCCAAGCTTTAGAATACGCTTTATCAGAGCATAATGAAGATTATGGAGCAAAATTAACAGTAAAGTTACCGGAGAACTCCAAGGAAAGGTTCGATTAAAGTAATAATAATATAATAAATTGGAAATTAATGAAATTTTTAGCTATGTGATAGTTGTGGATTACGAAACCTGCAGTTCGGGAGCTACAGGACTGCAATGGCTAGCCCCCAGTGCCACAGCTGGCAAAACGCATCCATACCTCTTCAGTCAATTCCAAGTGAGACCCCTTCAATTTCCCTTCTAGGTACTCTTATTCTATATTCCTGTAATTTCAGCCAACACATGCTCGCTCAGTTTTGCCGTGTCAAGACACCCCTGCAGTGAAAACTCCATATTCAGCCACAGTACGTTAATTATCTGATGTAAATAACCATCAATACAACTGGTTCTGTCTAGATTTCCACCCTACCTGAATACACCGCCCTCATGTCTGCGATTCGAGATGGCACCAAAGAGAAAAACGGCAGGAAATTGTCGCATTTCTCCCAAGCGGTTCCAATGCCCTCATATCTGATTGCTTTAGCTGTGGGGGTTTTGGAATCCAGGCAGTTGGGGCCGAGGTCGCATGTGTGGGCGGAGAAGGAGATTATAGATGAATGTGCGTACGAGTTTGCAGAGACGGAGCATCAATTGAAAACTGCTGAGGATATTTGTGGGCCTTACGTTTGGGGTATTTACGATTTGTTGGTGTTGCCTCCGAGTTTTCCGTATGGCGGTATGGAGAATCCTTGTTTAACGTTTGTGACACCAACGTTATTGGTGAGAATGTATTCATATTCCAATAACATTGATTTGTAGAGGATCTACATAAAAAGAATATCTAAGCTTAATACGTAATAAAACAAAATATTTTGCTTGAATAAAAATGTTACGTACCCATGCAGGATATTTGGGACCCACACACAAACGTGGTAAAGCGGCGTCTGTCTGTAACACGTAAAAAAATTTAAGAATGTGGTGAACATTCTTAAAATTTTTTTTATTTATAGAAAAATTTCTTAAATATGAACTATATACAAGGTGTTTTTGAAATAGGTGGTCAAAATTTAGGAGCATGTAGAGCAACTCAAATGATAAAGAAAACCTTTATAAAATTATTTTCTAAAGTGCTTTCTAAGGGAGTTACAGCCCCTTAATTGTAGGCCCCTAAGAATGGTATTTATTAAATATCTCCGAAGCCGTTTATGATATAATAATAAAATTTTGTACAGCCACCAGCTCTTTTATGCTTAACAATGTGAAATTAGTATCATCTGAAAATTTTGTTCAAGGGTGTGTCAAGTTGGGGGGGCGGGGGGTAAATATGACCCTAACTTTTTTGTATGTCGTGTTTTTTTGTTTTTGACATGAAATTATTAAATTTAATAGTTTTTTATAAAAAAATGGTCCGCTTGTTTAATTTCGATGGCATGCGCCGTTTTTGAGTAAAATCAATTTGAAAATTTATAACATACTCTGAACGTGAAGCGTTTTTTTTTTTTTGAAATTTTCGAAATGAATATACAAAATTCAGGAGCATGTAGAGCAAGTTAAATGATGAAGAAAACCTTAGTAAAGTTTTTCTCTAAAGTGTTTCAAACGGTTTCGGAGATATTTAATAAAAATAATTCTTAGGGACCCACCATTAAGGGGCTGTAACTGCCTTAGAAAGCACTTTAGAAAATAATTTTATGAAGGTTTTCTTTATCATTTGACTTGCTCTACATGCTCCTAAATTTTTTACATTCATTTCGAAAATTAAAAAAAAACGTTTCACATTCAGAAAATGTTAAAAATTTTCAAATCGATTTTACTCAAAAACGGTGCATGGCATCGAAATTAAACAAGTGGATCATTCTTTTATAAAAAACTATTAAATTTAATAATTTCATGTCAAAAACAAAAAAACACAACATACAAAAAAGTTGGGATCATATTTAAACCCCCCCCCCCTACACACCCTTGAATAAAATTTTCAGATGATACTAATTTCATATTGTTAAGCATAAAAGAGCTAGTGGCTGTACAAAATTTCATTATTATATCTTAAACAGTTTCGGAGATATTTAATAAAAAACATTCTTAAGGGCCTACAATTACGGGGCTGTAGCTCCCTTAGAAAGCACTTTAGAAAATAATTTTATAAAGGTTTTCTTCATCATTTGACTTGCTCTACATGCTCCTAAATTTTGACCACCTATTTCAAAAACACCTTGTATATCCAGAGCATAACAGAGAAAACTTCAAATTCCACCATTTCTTCTTTAGAATTCCATAAATATTTTCTTTGTATTTTCTAGGCTGGCGATCGATCTTTAGCTAACGTGGTAGCTCACGAAATAGCCCACAGTTGGACTGGAAATTTAATAACCAACCGAAACTTCGAACACTTTTGGCTAAACGAAGGTTTCACTGTCTTTGTTGAGAGGAAAATTAAAGGGCGCTTGGAATCCCCACAAAGCCAAGATTTTGACGCTTATACCAGCTTAAGCGAGCTACAAAACTCGGTTCGTTTATTTCATAAGAAAAAATAATGTTATACTGTATGTTTTTCTTCACAGATTGACCGAATTGGAAAAGACAACCAGTTGACTAGTTTAGTAGTGAATTTGAAGAACATACATCCAGATGAGGCGTTTTCTGTTGTGCCATACGAAAAAGGACAAACTTTTTTGCGGTACCTAGAGACTGTCGTTGGAGGGCCAAGTAATTACACAGATTTTCTCATTTTATAATAGTTATTGCAATGTTTTGTTAAAGGTAAATTCGAGCCTTTCCTCAAGGAATATTTCAACACTTTCAAGTATAAATCAATTGATAGTACCGACTTTAAAAAGTTCTTCGTAAACTATTTCAAATCACTAGACGACATTAACGCAGTGGACTGGAAAACTTGGCTATACACCCCAGGAATGCCCCCAGTTATCCCCAATTACGACACAACTTTAGCTGAAGCTTGCGATGAATTCGTCGGGAAATTTTTAAATTGGTCTGGTGATGGTAATTTTCCAGTTACAACAGCTGATGCTGCTAGTTTATCCACTAATCAAGTAATTTATGTTTTGCAAAAACTGATGGATAGTGAGGCACAGTCTGTAAAGAAACTGCTAGCTCTTGAGAAAGTTTTTGGTTTGGATGAAATAAAAAATGCCGAAATTAAGTTTAGGTGGTTGATGGTTGGTTTGAAGGCGCATTGGGAGGATAAAGTGCAACCAACTTTCGATTGGATTAATGTGGTAGGGCGGATGAAGTACGTTAGGCCGTTGTATCGACAGCTGTTTGATTGGGATGTAACTAAAGAAAAGGCTGTGCATAATTTCTTAAATAATAGAGAGAAAATGATGCATGTTTCTGCATTTACATTAGCAAAGGATTTGCATTTACCAAAATAACATCATGTTTTTATATTTGTACATTGTAATTTTGCACAAATAAATTTTAAAATAGTTAATTTTGCAAGTCTTATTTCCTTTATTATCAAAAACTGTGGTACTGCTTTTAATCGTTTAAAAAAGACTAATATATATAAAAATGGTCATAAATTTACTTGGGTACTGCAATAAAAACTTCCCAAATAATATTAATAAATAAAGAAATTTATTTGTATGTCATTATTGAAATAATATAATTTTCGTAAACAATTAACAAAAATATAATAAATAAAATACTTAAATAAAAGAGGTAGTAGGCACAAACATAGAGTATTTAAGTTACTGGGCAAATAAATTATTATAAACTGGATCACAATAAATTTTCTAATCATACTGGTGAATAAAAGTATTAATTACATTTAAAACTGAATACGTATAGAATAGTTTTGTTCTAAGAATTGTATAACAATAACATTTAATTTAAGTAAGTTGGAAAAAAGGCAGCATTTGAGGAAAAGAAACGTTCTATATGCACCGCCCTTAAATCCTCCAAACTAGAATTGAATCAATTGTAATTTTTGTGGTAATCACTATTCACAAACTATAACATAGCTCAAAAATCTCGTCAAATTTACAATTTTTCGGAAAGCTGTTGCGGCCTTCACGTAATATTCTTATAATAATTATGAAATTCTAAAGTTTGGATGATGTAAACGTGGTAATTGATTTTGTTCTAATCACTCTCCACTCAGGGGATAAAAAACAGTTTTTTTGATTAATTGGTTCTTATTAACTATTACCTAAAAACTTGTGTATTGAACGCACATTTATTTCCCCCAAACAACAAACCTTTCAACGCGCACAATTCACCTATTTTTTTCTGTCTATATCGAACCCCTCAAAGTCATCCGTCCACCTCAGTTCAGTGCTGCGCGGCGGCGGCGATGACACTTTATGTTGGACGTTCCCACAAAAAAAGTCATCGTCGAACGGATCACTCTCTCTAGCGAATATATTTACAGATTCAGACTTTTTCAAATTAATATCCGTCGCCGTGCGATTATTTTTCGACAGGATTTTCTTCCTACGTGTGGAATTCGTTGTGACGGTTGCAGAGAACGAGTCGTCCTCTTCCTCCTCCTCCCCGTCGTTCACATCCGTCTCCTCTTTGATGCTTGATATGCTGGTGTCCTCAGGTAACTGCTCGCTGCTCGGAGAAAAGTCATCCTCGAACATTGACTTGCTTTTAGTTTGATTCAAGTGGTACCGCGGCGATAATTTGGACGCAGCTGCTCTAGTAGGTCTCTCTTCCGCTTCAAACCCCTCAAACCGCCGCTGTTGCTGCTGCTCCAGAAAATCGTTTTCAAACTGCGATTTACGATTGCATTTCCTAGGGAAAGTATTAACATGTTGCGTGGGTAAAGCGGCTTCCTCAGCTGGTTTGGATTTTTTGCGTAATGTGGATGATTTCTTATTGCTTAGGTCGAGTTTCACTTCCGGTTTTTTCGGTGGTTCGATGATATCTGCTGGCGGGGGTTTGGGGTGCTTGGTCCGATGGGTTGGTCGACTTAGTGGAGGCGGCGTTGGGTCTACTGATGGTTTGTGGCGGTGGGATGGTTCGGAATATTGGGAGGAATCCCGGCTGCGAGATCGGCGGGCTGATTTGTAGCGTCTGTCACGTTCGCCGTCGCTGCCACCTGAAAAAATCACTCAATTATCAGATAAAAAAACAACCGCGAAAATCGTTTACAAAACCAACCCTCCTCACCAGTATTCATCATAAAATGTCTAGACTTAATTTCGCCTGTTTTCCTATCCATTTCCGACGCACTACTAGGTCGCTGCTTCCAATTCCTCTGCTTCGCCGCCGACAAATAATAAGCCGACTTCTCTTCCTCCTCCTCCTCATCCGGCCCACCCCCATTAGAATACTCATCTTCCCAAGGCGATTCCTGCGACTCCCTACTATAATATCTAGGATCATGCTTACGATCACGCCATTTAATACTTTGCTCTGGATTCGACCACCTTCCACTACTATATCGTAAACCGTGTCCATCTGAAAACTATGAATTTAGACAGGGGGGGATTTTGTTTAGTTTTAGATTTACCGAGCTCAACTTGGTCCCAATCCGGGCAACACCAGCGCTCCCTGCTGGTTATATCACCGCCACCACCACCACGCCTTCTACGATGACGTTCACCTACTATCCACCTGTCGGGCTCGTGCTCTCTACTGCCTCCTGAACTATGCCGCTCTCGGTCGGATTCTCGGCTGCTGCTGTTGTGCCGCCAGTGAAATCTTCCATGCTCATCATCGTATCTGGAAGGATATAATTATTAACTTTTTTCTTAATAATATCTAATTTACTTACTCGTAGTCATCGTCGTCTTCGTCCCAACTATCCGTAGGTCGACGCTCTTTATGCCTATCAAACGAATGCTGCCGACTAGGCCTACTCCAACCAGGCCGCCTCGACGGCTCCTCCTCCCAAGGACTAACATCCCTCGAGCTAGACGAATGTCCTCCCGGCGTTTGCCCAGAAGTCGCCGTCCAATTTCCCTGTCGCCTCCGCCGTGGTCTATCATAACACTCATAATACTCCTCCTCGTAGCAACTGTCAGTAGAACGACGATTTCCCGGATAATATTGCGCTACAAAACAAAAATTAAACCATGTGATTCATTAATCACTGAATATTGTTACTTGGTGGCTCAGCCGACGTGTCCCACCAGCCCTCTTGGTCCCGTCGTCGCTTCGTCCAGTGATCACCACCGCTGCCACTGTCTTTTCGGCGATGGCGCCATTCAGGCGGTGAGCCGCCGTTGCCTCCAAACTCCTTTGAGTCGCTAGACCATGGCGACACACCTTCCTCGCTTTGGATTGCCTGTTTTTCTTTTGATGCTTCTGTTGGCAGATTGGCTTGGTCAAAAATTGCCCAACTTTCACCTGGACGGACCACACGGCGGAAAACAAACAGGTAAATAACAAGGATACAATCGAATCCATTTTAATAATTTTCTATTTCTTCTGATAATCTTAAGTATTTTAGAATCAAGAAAAGCACAATAAAACGCTTAATTCTAAATAGAATTTAAATTTGCATGAAAAATAATTTTAAATGTGTTAAAATTTGGCGGAGGCGCCGGTTCCACAAAACTATTTTTATCTGACAAGTAACTAAATCTAGTACCTTTATAGTTCAGGTCTGTATATGAAAAACCTCTCACCTGCAGCATCCGTCGTGGCCTCCACTTTCTTCCCACTATCCGAATTAGCTGTATTATCCACCTCCTCCGGCGAACTCCCACTAACCACATCCGACAACGACCCAGAATTCAACCTAATATTACTATTAGCCTGCTGAACAACATCGGCAACAACAGGACTCTTTGGCTTCGGCTTCACCTCGCTGTACTCAATCAAACCCAACACATCAGCCTTCTCTTCCTCCTCTACCGAATTCAACTTGTTCTCCTTATCAACTAAATCCTCTTCCAACTCCTCCTCCTCCTCCTCTTCCTCCTGACCAATTTGCTTCAATTCGATTTCCACAATCTCCCGCAACGCAGCGTATTTATCCATTGGTTTCGTAGTGGCGGCGGTGGCGGTATCTAATTCCGGTTTCTCTTCACGTATTTGTTCCGGTTCCGTGTCGATTTTCGTTTGTTTGATTTCCTCTTGGATCAACTCGCGAAACACTGCATAGCGATCGTAGCTTTCGCTTTCGCTGCAGGTGAAATTCGATGAGAAATCCGCTTGGAAATCGTTGGGGTCTTTGGAAGGGGGCGTTGAGGCGTTTTGAATAAAATTGGAAATGTAGGTGGTTAACTGTGCTAAAGTCATGTTGCTTAGTTGACTAGCTGGGATGTTTAGTTGATTGGCCAGTTCATTTAAACCGCTCAATGTCAACTGGCTCAAAGTTATCTCCAAACCGTCGCCTTTGGACAAGTCTTCAAAAAACCAACAACAATTAATTAAATTTGAAGTTAATTTAAAACAAAACAAAATAACTTACTTTCCGTCTTCTTCCCCGGTTGACCCACCGGCGTTAAATAATCCTCCTCGCTCGACTGAACACTAAAATGCTTCTTCGGCCTCTCAGGCACAAAATCACTTTCAAACTTGGCCTTGCGCGCTGGAACCGGCAATGGTGGTGCCGGTGGCGCACTTTTCTCACTGCTTTTAATAAACTCAATGCTATTCGGAGCTGTTTCGTAGTTATCCATGTAGTCATAGTGTGATGATTCCTCGGAGGAATGAGGCGGTCGAGGTGGCGGCGGTTTCAACGCCAAATCATTCTGTTTCTTCGGCGGTAGTGGCGGTGGTTTAATCTGCAGTAAACTTGACGAGGCAGGTCTTGGGGGCGGCTCAGGAGGCGCACACTCGCTTTCAGACTGCGACATTATATTCATATTATCCAAACTGGCATTCTCCTCGTGGAGCTGTCTCAATTTCCCCTCCTCCAAAGTGTTTTTTACTATTGACATTTGTTTTTCCAAATTTAGTAAATTGCCCCCGACCACCCGATTGAAATAATCGGGCGTTTTCGGTGGAAACTCACTTTCAAAGGAAAAATCCGCTTCAGCGAAGGGATCCTCTTTAACAAACGGATCTTCGCCGAATGGATCACTAGAGAAAACCCCCGGTGGGTTATTATTCTTCACTTGATTGAAGTTAGCGGGAAACAAATTCGTACTTTGCGGAACATCCTGCGAGTTATTGTTCGTCGACACCAAATCATTGAGCACTTTTTTCGGTGGGTTTTTGAGTTCTTGAAAGAAATGTTTCTTATCAATATATGGCTTACTTCTACCGGTACCTACGGTAAAATAAAATATTGGCTTTTTGTTTCGTTTTTTTTAAATTATTGTATAGGCAAAACTAAAAGGCAACAGAAAATAAAAACGAAATAATCAAAAATGTGGATTCCAAACCAAACAGCGGACAGGACTAATCGCAGGCGTCAGGACCAACTGATCCCAAAAAATCCTACGAAAGTTTTATAACTTGGATTTAATAGTGTAAATAATACAGCCTTCTAAATTTCCATAAGAGAAAGCACAAAAATCGATCAAATCTTCAGAAATTTGTGTTATCTACACCATAAAAACCAAACAATACAAATTTATGTAGAATTTTTTTTAGATTTTCGTCGTCTTTTTTCGCCTGAACTACACAAAATAATTTAAATAAAAGTTTAGGTTATCGTTTTCTAACAAAATTGAACTAAAAAAAACTATTTTATTTTACCATACATACGTTTGAGGGGTAGGGCAATAGGGCAGGGGTCCAATGAAAAATGAGGGGGGAACAAATGAAAAAAACTGTAAAAAACAAATAAAAAAAAAACGTTTGATAAAATGCATGAGTTGAGGATAAATATAGCATAATCAGAACAGAAATTAATCGACGATAGCTGTGAATATGAAAACACCCTGTATATTTTATAAATAAATATATCATCTTTCCTTATTCACAGTTCTGTTAACTTCCATCTAATGCTGGATTCATGTAGGCACCATTTAACATTCAAGGTTTAAGAAATGTTAATTGGTATTTTTGTTAAATCTTGAATGTTAAATTGTGCCTGCATAAATCCACCATACAAGATACGGAAGTTTTCGTGATTTTCTTACATCAGGATGATAGCAAAAACTTCCTTTACACTCACCTAACGGATCTAACTCAGTAAACACATCCGGCTGGTGGAACTGCGACAAAATCTCCTGCTTTGCCATCTCGTGCTTTTCATCTTTCGTCGGCTCCCTCTGTACCAATGTGGTGGTCGGTGCTGGCTCCTCAAACAAACTATTCCCAGCACTGGGTGTGAACCAATCCCCACTACTATACTCCTCATGACTACTGTTATTAAAATCATGCGACGAAAAACTGAAATCCTTCTTCTTACTGTCTACACTAGTAGCAGTGTGCGGTGTTTTAGGACTAAACAAACTACCGGACTCGGAGGTGCGACTTGAACGTTCTCGGCCTGACGGCGGCGGAGGCGGCAGAAAAGGTTTCTGCGACAAAAACAGAACATTCACAAGAGTTTCTTTTGAATCTTCAAACGGAATTTTACCGGATAACTAATGAAACTGTCTCCAAAGGGATCATCTTTAGACCCAAACGGATCAGACGGAGTGATTCGCTCCATTTGGTTCAAACCCTGCTGCAAACTATTCAACTCCAATTCCAAATCAACCAAGTCAGCAACGGCTGTGCCAGTGGATGATTTCACATCACCAACAGCTCCTGCTTTGGAATCATTCGCGTTCTTCTCCTGCGACAAACTCTGTAACTAAACAAAAATTATCATCTAAAAACTATCTTATTAACGTAACATACTTTACTACTGGCCGTGGAACCTCCGACGCCTTCTGAGAAAAGCGGCGATGGAGGAAACCTGGTTTTCTCCAAGTGGATCTTGGCCAACTCAATTTCCTTCTTCTTTAGTGCGAATACCACTTGGAAAAGGTCGCGCATGGCTATAACTACCTGACTTGCAGCTTTGTCTGTTTTTATACCAAAGAAACGATGGCCAGTGTCCGGTGAACCGAAAATATAACCAAACGCTCTGGAATCGCTCATATCTTGAGCTATGAAGGAGATTTTGTGGACTGGATGGTGGTACAAGGAATCCTACAAAATTGGTTGATAAACCAAGAGGTTTTTCTCCATAAAAAAAAGGAAAACCTACACCTGTTTTCTCGTCTCGAAGCCGCAGTCCATCCAAAGCAATATGTATGGTAATTCTTTGCTTGTGTTCACCGGCTGCTCGAATAGCCATTTTCAAGTCGGATAGAGCCTCCTGGCACATCCTGTCACCTCGTGCCTCCGACACCTCCAAAATCCCTATCAACTTGGCTTTAAAACATACCCCATCGCCCAAGAACCGAGTCGTTTCATTCTTATCTAGAAAAACATCCCAGAAATATTAATTAATACAAGGCGCAATACTTTTCTGTGTTCTGTTACTAACAACTAAACTTACATTTTAAAGGACTAGTTTTCTTGCGCAAAGTTTGCATTTTAAGTCGCGTAGTTATTGTAAAATATCTAACTAGTAAAGATGACGACGTTTTCAGCTATGTACGAGATTATTTAAGTACCTTGCGCTTTGATTTAACCGTCCGGTACCAAACAATCACATTTTATCACATTATATATTGACTTTGCACTGCCCATCGTCAAACAAAGTGAACAAGCAACCCTCTCCCAAAATTCGTTCCAATAAATGCAAATTTTATTAATCTTGTCGTGGTGCACTTTTTACAGTTAAAGTGTCGGCATGCTGATTAGTCAAAGTTAAATTCACTCATTTTTGTTATGTTCTTCCACAAGTTCGCCCATTTTTCAGTTCAGTTCAAGGGTGTAGGTGTGTAGCAATACAAAATTAGGGATGATGATGGTGATGGAAGAAAACACTCGCACATGCCCAGTGTGCTTTTAACTGAAAATATATTGATTCATTTTCCATTCACTCACAAGCACATGTTGTCTTTCGCACTGTTTATATTGTTAATAAAGCTCGTTTATTATTGTTAGCTTAACAAAACATAAACTAAAAATAGTTTTTTACAAACGCTTACCATTATTTTGTGACATTGCAGCAAGTTTTCAGGCAATTTGAACATAATTCCGAGTTTCAGTCACATTTTATTTGCAGTTTTTCCGGATAAAACCAACTTGACAACTCAGTGACACTTTATGCTAAAATTTTGTATTTGTTTATGTAAATATTTTGTTTCCTTTTTCGTTCACATTAGAAAAAGACAAAAATTTATCTCTCTGCAAGTTAGACAAGGACAATAGTAGGTTTGTTCAGTAAATAATATTTATTTTTCTCGAATTGACTCTCAAAAATTGGCTGTAAAACGATAAAATTTCAAAAATAATAAATAGAAAAAAATATAGTGTAAATTTTATATAAATTACGTTAAAAGGAATTTATTGTTGTCGTAATCTTAGACACAACTCGACTTCTACCTCGTAGCCTCAAAGTACAGAAATGCACAATAATCTATAAATGTTATTGATTTAATAAAATAAACTAATTTATACAACAATTACACTATATAAAATAAATAAAGAATGGAAAACGTAAACTTTAAATTGATTTTATATTAAATTTTGATAGAATTCATGTTTATACTATTGGCAACACTGATATTGCTTAACTGTGACTCCTTGTAGAGGGCGCTTTTTGATTTAGAAGTTTGATTTTCCGTCTAGTGTTAAATGTTTATGGTGTAACCAAACTTTAATCGACCTTGTTGCCAAAATTACTTACATGGAATGAGTGGTTTGTCTAAAATGTTGTATATACCGATTTTCTTTTAATTATAATAAAACATAAAGTTTGTTTCAGTTTAAAAGTTTAAATGGAGTTGTAATGGTTGATGCAATGTGTTTTTCGGTAATAATTTTAAAAGATTTAACGGAAGAAACATGGCAACCTTGCAGATAAATTATACTACTCGTCTAGAGACAAATGAGATAGGTTTTAGCGCGGTGTGTGACGATTTGAAAATATACAAAATCAATAATGATATTGATGGCTTTTCCATGGATTGTCATTGGATTTTTGGTAAAAGTCCGACAGTGGGTTTAAGCTAGAATATTTTCATGTAGATATGTCTTGGAAAATTGTGTTAATTTAGCTAAAGCATGTAGTTTAGTCAAAACAAGTAAAAAATTTTGGCAACCTCGTGAATGATTGCGCAGGTCATTTCAACCAATCGCACGGCAGCTTGTGGTAGGGCATGCGCACACCCCACCCAACAACCAGTACAAAGCTCGCCATCTTGTTGGCGTCGGGTGATTGTTTGAGAAACGCTCTTGTCGAGCTAGTGTTTTTAACACGGTAGTACGGCGTGTTGTTTTGGTATTTTCGCATACTATTCCCCCGTTGACTCAAGTTTGAAATACAAAAACGCCGCGGCATGGGTGACTACCAAGTGGCAAGTGTACAACAAGATGCCCTCGGTGCCGTTCAACTGGAATTAGGCGGTAATCCAAATGCACTGGCTTTACGCCGGCCGTTTGATCCGCTGGCCCACGACTTGGAGTCCAGTTTCAGATTGACGCGGTTCGCCGATTTGAAGGGCCGCGGGTGTAAAGTGCCCCAGGAGGTGCTCAACAAATTGGTGGAGGGTCTGCAGCAGGATTACAATTCGGCGGCGGATCATGAACATGCTCATTTTATGCATATGGCCATACCGAGGATCGGAATCGGACTTGACTGTTCTGTAAGTTCATACTTAAATCCCCAAGACATGTTGGTTTTTTTAGAGTAATACAGCGAAAGTCTGTCTGTCTGACAAGTGGAAAACACCTTTTCCGGCGTGATTTCTGTACGAAGTAGCTGCTAAAGTTAGGCGCCAAAGTTGGTTCAATTCAAGTTTCAAACTGACTTAGTAAGGCATGAGCTCCACCAAGCGACGTCGCGACAAAAGTTTGTTTTATTCCAAAACTTTCATAACTTTCAGGATTGTTATCATAACACCAAATTTTATCTGAAAGTTCAATAAAGTTAATTAGTATAATTTTTCAGAGCGCTTTAGTATAACTGCCGGTCAAGGAAAAATGAAAAATAATTTTAGTGGCTCTTCATCTCCCCCATGAGACAATTCAACAACAAAATGAAACTCAAATATTTAGAATTTTAAAAGTGAACCGTGTTGTTGCAGGTGACACCACTTCGCCATGGAGGTTTATGCCTGGTGCAAACCACCGATTTTTTCTACCCCTTGGTGGACGATCCATACATGATGGGCAAAATCGCGTGTGCCAACGTATTGAGCGACTTGTACGCCATGGGTGTAACAGACTGCGACAACATGCTGATGCTTTTGGGAGTCAGCACGAAAATGACTGAAAAAGAACGCGACGTCGTCATTCCATTAATAATGCGCGGCTTCAAAGACTCTGCTCTGGAAGCAGGCACGACAGTAACCGGCGGTCAAACCGTAGTGAATCCCTGGTGCACCATAGGCGGCGTCGCCACCACCGTCTGCCAGCCCAACGAGTACATCGTGCCAGACAATGCCGTCGTTGGCGATGTGCTCGTCCTAACGAAACCTTTGGGCACCCAAGTTGCCGTCAACGCACACCAATGGCTCGACCAGCCGGAGCGTTGGAATCGTATCAAGTTGGTGGTGAGCGAAGAGGATGTGAGGAAGGCCTACCACCGTGCCATGGATTCAATGGCTAGACTGAACCGTATCGCTAGTCGACTAATGCATAAATACAACGCACATGGGGCGACAGATGTGACGGGTTTCGGCCTGTTGGGCCATGCTCAAACTCTAGCCTCGCATCAGAAAAACGAAGTGTCGTTTGTTATCCATAACCTGCCGGTGATATCGAAGATGGCTGCAGTGGCTAAAGCTTGCGGGAACATGTTCCAGTTGTTGCAGGGACATTCTGCGGAGACCTCGGGCGGGTTGTTGATTTGCTTGCCGAGGGAACAGGCGGCGGCTTATTGTAAGGATATTGAGAAGCAGGAGGGTTATCAGGCGTGGATTATTGGAATTGTGGAGAAGGGCACGCGAACGGCCAGGATTATCGACAAGCCACGAGTCATTGAAGTACCAGCTAAAGAATAAGGGGCAATTAGAGTTTAAAAATGAAGAGGAGGCACGCTAAGAATTCTGATAATAATTATTATAAATATATTTTTCTTCTCTACCGTATAATGTGGAGCAGGTTGCTCTTCTCAACTTGTTCTTGTCTAACAGAGCTTGTAGATTTACGGTTACTTTTTCTGTTCAAAAAAAGCATGTTTCTTTAACCTCTCTGTTAACTTTTTGCTTTTGATTGTTCTTTTGGTCAATTTAGAACCATTATTGCCAATAAGTTTCGACTAGAGACTTTGATTTTGTAAAAAAAATGTTTGAATATTTTCTGGTTGTTTTCAGATTATATTTTTAGAATAGGAAAGATGTTCGTATTGGTATTTTGTATAATAATTTTTTGAATATAAGTATTCTACAACAAATATTCGCGGGATTTTTTTTATTTCGACGTTATTTCTTTTGGGATTTGACTCATTATTCGCAAAATAGTTTAAATTTTATATTTTGGATATTCTGCTGCCATCTGTATGTTGAAAATCGAAGCTTATTTCACCAACTGTCAAAAATTGTAGGATACTGTAACTTAGTCTTGTTGGGTTAGTGTCAACAGATGGCAGTAGTAAACCAATTCTAATGGAACTTTGAAGCAAGTCTACCATTGAAATTATTACATTAATTATAAAATGCCACCGAAAATGATGGTCATTTTATTATTATGTAAACCCTTCATTGTTACAATTTGGTAATTTGATTTAGGGGATTTGAATGTTCCTCCTCCTCCTCCTCGCCAAATTATGTTGGTACTTCTGATTCCATTGAAAAAAGAACAGTAATAAATTTATTGTCGGTGTGTTGTTGGGTTGGGTTCGTTTTACAAATTTTCAAGCAATTAGTTATTGTTGTTGGTGGTGATAAAAGATACATTGTCCAAGTGCCTGCCTACGCTTGAATGGTTTTTTAAAACGGTGTTACTGTGCCTTAACAAAACATTTCCATAAACCATCATTTTAGAACTAAGTGCTCTCATAAATAATAATTATTGAAAAATGAGTAAACGTTGTGCAAGGTGCGAGAAAACTGTCTATCCAACAGAGGAATTAAAGTGCTTAGATAAGGTAAATTTATTAAAAGTGCGAGTATGTACAAACTTTCGGTTTTTTTCTCCAAGACAGATGTAGCGTGTTAGTGAATAAGTCGGCCAGTTCCAAGGCTACACTTCATTTGCTGCTTAACTTTTAACTAAATGAAAATTAGTGAGTCACATCATCGTGGTTTTAAAACGAAAATAACCACTTCCCTCCGACACGAATTAATCATCCATCATCAGCTTCAGTCGTACTGAAAAAATTACTGATGACACCATGTCACACTATTTCTTTCCCATACAGAAAAGTTTTGTCTTTTCATGAATTTCTAACTGAAATGGACTAGATTGACAACATTCGCTTTTGTAGCTTATGCATATTATTATTATATCAACTAAAAATCTCTTAGTTTTGTAACAAAAAATAATTCTAAAAAACGTTATTTAATTTCAGATATGGCACAAACCCTGTTTCAAATGCAAAGAATGCGGCATGGCTCTAAATATGCGAACTTACAAAGGCTTCAACAAGGAGCCGTATTGCGACGCGTAAGTTTAACCTAAAATGGGCAGATTTTTCTAGGCTAGGTCAACTATACCAGCAGCTGTCGCTTTATAAAGTTGGAATTATGCAATACTGTATTTGTTTGTTTATTTTCGGTCAACAATTCGATGACTAAGCTCCGCTATTTAGGGCAAAACATTTTGTTTTCATTTTACTTAAACCAGTTTTGCGGGCAGATACGACGTAATTTTAAATACATATTCTAATGACTCAATGACCTTTTTTTTTATTTGGTTCTCATGGTAAATTGTTACTAGATTAGAAGCTAACAAAATTACACAAATATATCTAAAAATAAACAATTTTCTAATTTTTTTTGTCCATTTAGACACATACCAAAAGCCAAAGCAACGACAATGGCTGAAACCCCGGAACTGAAACGCATCGCCGAAAACACGAAACTGCAATCCAACGTCAAATACCACGCCGATTTTGAGAAAAGCAAAGGGAAATTCACGCAGGTGGCCGACGATCCGGAAACGCTGCGCATCAAGCAAAACACGAAAATCATCAGCAATGTAGCCTACCACGGTGAGCTGCAACGCAAAGCCGAAATGGAGCAACGCAGACAGTTGAACGAGGAGAATGGCGCAGCAATGGATCAGAAGAATGCCAACGCGCACGTGCATGCACCTCCATACCAACCGCCACCTCAGCCAGTGCTCCAACCTCAAGTTCAACAGCTTCAAAGCCAAGTTGATAATACGACGAAAATGCAAAATACAGCAGCGGCGGCGGCGGTGGCGAGTCCGTATTCCTCTAGGAACTCCCAGACGTTGATTTATTCTTCCGATCGGGGGACGGTTAACAGCCCCCCGCAAAGGCATATCGGTTCGGTGCACGATTTGGATCCGGTTAATCATAATTACGGATCGTTAGGGAGGGTATACAAAGCCATGTACGATTATGAGGCGCAGGATGACGATGAGGTGAGCTTTCAGGATGGCGACTTGATTATTAATGTGAGTAGTATTGATGGGGGGTGGATGACGGGGGAGGTGCAACGTACGGGGCAGGTGGGGATGTTGCCAGCCAACTATGTGCAATTGGCTAATATTTAGTGATAGGACGTTGGATGGTTGGTTAGGCTTTTTAAAATGATTTTTTAATTGAAAAAGCATTGTTGTTTTTACGAGAGATTTTTTGTTTGAAATTGGATTTTCGGGCGCGGGGGAGAATTTTGTTCTCTAGATCAGTTACAAAATTACTAATATTACCTATAGCTAAGTAATCATTTTGTATTTTTATAAAAAAAAAATATTCTTAATTATTTTTAACCTAGCTTAAACCATCGATTTAACAATTATTTCTATGGATTTAATCTTGGTCATTTAAAAGAAATTGCTGGTCTATGTTTAATAACAAAATTATCACCGATTTGCCATCACTTGCCGCTAATTCAGACGAAAAACTCTCAGTGAAAACCATACAAAACCCAAAAGCTACGTTGTGCTTCTTTTAAAACATAACTACATAGATAATTTATTGTAATATACTTGCTGTTATTGTCACTAATCATTCCGAAACTGCATTTTAAATAACCGTTGTCATTCCTCGTGTTTTTATTTAATTGATAAGATGTAGTCGACGAGACAATCAAAAATAAGATATGTATGTATCTATACTACTTATTGTGCCTTATTTAAATTTACAGAAATTTTATTGTAGACAATAAGTCGATTTAATTATTATTGTTAATTAATGGTGTTTTTCTTGTGAAATAAAATATCGTCGAGTTTTCCAAGAGAAATACTTGGAGTACCCAGTTTATATCAACTTTTGTATAGTAGAAATTATGTAGGATAAAACCCGCCTTGAATCTCGTTTTTAAAGTGGTGCTCTACCTTGTTCCATATAACATCACTTTTGTGAGACAAATCTTTATAAAATAATTAATATAGTATATAAATCATTCTTTTTTTTTAGTTCTTTTATATTGTATAATCTATAAAATAATAAAAGTACCAAAATGTAAAGGACACAAATTAACTGTCTATTATATTAAAACTTTACGGCTTCGTACAAAATCATCCATTACCTTCTATTATAATGCTTTAATTTTCTTTTTTATAATCTTGTGAAATAAACGTTACTCTCCTTTGTACATGTTATGTTAAATAAAATGTATACGAAAAAACAACAGATTTTCCAATAATTCCCCGATGACAATCTACTGGGCAGCGCCCATTTCCAGCACCTTCCCAAACTCCACCAAATCCGCCTGCCGCTCCATCTGCTCAATCTCCAAGCGAGTTCGCATCGCCTTCAAGTTCTCTTCAGCGAGCTCCAGTTGGTCCCTAAGCGAACACTCCGACACCGTTCTATTACTACCAACCATCGTACTGTAACTCCCCGACTGCAAGCTGGTACCATTATTTAGTTCTAAGCGCGCCAAACTTCCCTCCAATTTGGCGGCGCGCTGTTTTTCAAAGCGCAACTGGTTCTGGATTTTGGCGCAGGACTCGCGCTCGTCCTCCAGGCGTTTGTTGGCCGTCTGCAGGAGATCCAGCAGATGTTTTTGTTCAACTAGCAAATGGTTTGTTTCGGTGGTTGCGGGTTGGTGGGAGAGAGTCGGTGGAAAGATTTTTGCGTTGTACTGTTGGATGGTTTCGTCTTTTTTCTGTAAGTCTTTGGTCATGTTTTCCAGGATGCACTCGAGTTTCTTTAGCTTGTCTTTTAATGAGGTGTTTTCTGTGCGGAGGTAGTTCATGGACGCCTCTTTTTGTTTACTCAAGTCGGCTCTTAGTTGTTTGTAGTTGGAGATTTGTGACTGGAACAAAATTGAATAATTTTGATATAATATTACAGAAAATTATAATTTTGTAAGAGGCTGTTCTAAAAAAATAGTTTTGAAGTAGCTGGTCAGATTTGAGTGAAATTAAGTTTGTTGGAAAGCGAGTGCTGAAAATTAAAGGGTGAACACACCGACAACGTTGTGATCACTTCTTGGTCTCGTTCGCTTTGTTCCTTCAACATATCGCACTTTGATTTGGCGACGTTTTGCTCCATTCCCAACGTTTTGTTCCGCACTTTCAGCGCATCTGTACGCTTCCTGGTTTCCTCTAGTGTAAAACGCAGCTCTGCATTTTCTTTAGCTAAAGCATCAAGGCGAATTTGCATAGTAGATTTGCACTGAATCAAATCTATAAAATTAAAATAACTCAAAAATAGTCCTGCGAAACATAGTGGGAGATTGGTGTGAGAAGGAATACAAATGGCGGAATAGAGATGTTGCATTTTTTTAAAATCCCGTTTTTTTCTGTTACAAATGTAAAACGACTATATTAATAATACTCTACAGCAAAAATTTTTTTTTTTACTCAATATTTGTACATGAAAAAACGATTATAAATTGACCGTAATTCAAATATATTATTGCCGCCCGAAAACGCTTTGAGATCGGAGAGTCCTGTCTGACGTCACGAATCTAGTTGACATTGGCATGTCTAAAGATTTTTTACGCGTTTGACATTTTTCAAAATAAGTCAAAATGCGGCGTGCTGCACTGTGGAACTAGATTCGTGACGTCAGCAGTCTTTTGTGCCGATTTGGGCGTTTCCGGGCAATGCGTGAAATTTCAAATTTTGCAATACTTTTTATTTATTTACTTGGAAAGTACGGACCAAAAATTTTTTCCAAAAATATTGATAGTAGTAATTTGGTATCAGCTTTTCAAAAAAAATTATTTTGAAAATCATGCAAAGTCCCTATTGCGGTACTCACACAATAACGCCCTCTCGATACACCAAAACAAACTAAACTGTTCAGTTACTCACCCCCTCCCTCACGCTCTGTCACAACTTGCGTTTTAAGTTTCTCTTTTAAATCGACGTTTTTCTGTTGCAAGTCACAGATAATTTGCGCACGCCCCCGCCAATTACCAGTCAAATCCACATTTTCTCCAACTTCCAGCTGTATGGTTCTCTTTGCCATTTTCAAATCGTTCTTCAACTGTAAGATCACATTGTTGGATTCGGCTAGTTTCGTTTTTAAACCCGCAATTTTGTCTTGTGCCTTTTTCAATTCATCTGCGTCGCTAACAGATGGTGCGGCGTCTGAAATAATAATTTTGTACAAAGTTAGAAAATCACTAGAGCCGTCCCTGTGTAAAATGATTGTAGCCAATCAGAATTGAGCTACGTTACATTGTGGTGTAGGCAACCAAATATACATATTTGTATTGTGTTGCATAAACAAATTTTATTTTGAAAAATTTTACCTTGGGGTACTACAGGAACAGATAAAGTGGTACTGCTCTCAGTTTGAGTTTGATCCAATTGTTTCTTCATCTCGCACGCTGCATGTTCAAATTTGGAGCATTTCGTTTTTAGCATTGCCACTTCGGCGTTTTTCTCGCGCAATTTCTTGCTCAATTCCACGATTTTCGTGCTGGCTACTTGTGTACCACCATACGACGCCAATCCTTCAGACTTTGTCGTTTCATATTGGGTTAGTTTACGTTGGATTTGCCTGATTTGGTTTTCCAATTCCTGGCAGTCGGTTTCTTTCGTTGTTAAGTTGCGTTTGAGTGCTTCGTTCTCATGCGTTAGATACTAAAAACGGAAGAGGAAATTAAATTCAGGTAGACGTCTATAATAGAATCGCGGCTTTTGCTAAAAAAATTTATATCTTCAGAAAAATTGTAGGTATTTCGGTTCTGTTTCGATTCCGCGGTTTGTTTTTCTAAGCTCTATAATCGTGCGTACATGTTTATTTATTTAGAGCAAATTTAATTTTTCACTCGAAAATATCGTAAGGGGTACCACTTATGATTTTTCTGTAATTCGTTCACCTCTCCAAATTGCATGTAACTTTGCACAATGATAAAGAAAATGGTGCTAATTAACATGGTGAAGACCATTTCTTTCTAACTTAATTCGTTTTCCAGAAAAAAAATAAAAACGAAATATTTTTTCGAATTTTGGTGGATGCGCCGGGCTCACAATTTTAATTGTTTATAGGGGATTTTTTTAATGATTGAGATGGTTTTTGACAAACAATTTTTTTGGACCATTTTTAGCAAAAGCCACGATTCTAGACATTAACCGAAATTCTTCACAATTCGAAAACAGACATGTTTTACACACTGACCTGAGTCTGGCTGCGTAAATATTGATTTAGTTCGACAGGGTAAACAATATTGTTTGGTATTTCCGGATAATTTTCCAGGAGATTCACCTGCTGATGGTCTGGAATTTTTGTTAATTTTTCAGGAATCTCGTCCATAATGATAATTCCAATTCAGTTCTTAAATTTCGTTATGACAAGCTGCTGCGTATTGACACATTATTGTCAGTGTACTAGTAATCAGAATTATAATGAAACAATAATAAATTATTGAAACATATTTATTAATATTTTTTAAACAAATATGTATGTAGAAACAATTATCGTATAGAAATACAGCTGCAAAACGTGTGAAACGAAAGCAATTTCTCAAATTTCGTTATTTACACGACAATAAATGTAAATAGATCAAAGTTTGATTTGAACAAAAAGAAAATATCTATCATCTATTACAGAAAATAATACCACAAAAATAACTTGTATCAATATATAAAAACTAAAACTAACTGTATGTTATTAGTAGACAAGCTAAACTCTTTACACGTAAAAATGCAAGGCAAAATGTTCCCAGCTTGAACTTGTTATCAGGTTTCCGGAAGAAAACACAAAAAGGGACCAAAAAACTATTGTCATGGCGAGATAGGGAGCAAGAGAATAATATACATTCTTATAATTAATTTTTCATACAACATATACATAACACAATGCTCAAGATGGATCCATAGTTGCCCAAATCGTGGTTTTGCTTAAGAGAATGTGTCAACTTGTACCTAAATAAATACTTTTCTCTGTGGTGTGTTTTTACGACGTGTGTAAGTTATTGTCGTAGCATTTTACATTTTAAGGTCCCTTTTTCCCTTAATTAATTAACAGGTAGTTCATAAATTTAGCTGTCGTGTTTAGAACAATAAATAAAATTTTAAATATACAACAGTTTGGATACATTCTCTCAAATATGTCGATGACAAATCTATTGTTTACAATGTACATATGGAATGTTGTTATTTATTATTTAGACATAAATTTTACATTAAACTTTTTTTTGAACACATGTTTTTAATTTTTTTTCATTTAGTTAGTTGAGATTCGTATATCTAAAAAATCTATAGCACTTTTTCTTTTGTTGTGTGTTAAAGCACCTTATAATAATTATGTTTTACATAATATATAATTTTTTTGTCACAATATGCTTCCAAAACAAATAAATTAAGTGTCAGACACAAAGTAGGTAATAATAATAAAAAATATATTAATATAATGTATATAAAAAAATATGTGACCATACACCGTACAAGCTTAATTAATTCTGTGACTTATAAACGAAAAAAGTGATGTGAAGTACACATACAGAAAAAACGAACAGCTTAAATCTAGGTTAAACAATATACTTTCTTTATAATATACACAAAAGGCCAGCTTTGCTCACTTTATTGCAAAACACTAATATCCAAGCAAAGCTAAAGAGAATATATATTTAATTTTTCTTCCAACTTCTTTTTTAAACAAATAATACGGTGGTGCTCTCCTACAAGGGTCCTGAAACCAACAATTTACCCAACTGTTTTTCATACCTAAACATTTTACTAGGTACCTCTATTGTTGTTGAGCAGTTTGTTGCTGAATCTCAATCTTCTCCACCGTCATGTCAGGATTCATTGCAGTTGCCTCCTGGATAGCCTCAGCCAGCGCCTTATCATGATCTATTGGATCACCATCAGACTGTATCGTTATTTTCTGCTCAACTCTTGTCTCCACAACACCATCCCTTTCGGTTTTATACTACGAAAAAAAGACCATCAATAAAAATTATATAAAATCCAATTGATTAAATTCCTCACTGTAATAGTTTCAACTGTACGCGTTTTGGAGCTAATCGTCTGCGAACTGACGATTTCCCCAGTGGCGCTGTAGTTGCCATCGTCGGAGGTGAGTTGAACTTTGCGTGCCTCTGTTGCCACCACTGGGACATTTGTGGTGGAGGTGTGGTGCACGGTGGGGTCGCCACTGTACATCACACTTTCCGTGTGAACGATGCCGCCTGGTAGGTTTTCCTGTGAATTATGAAAGAGTGTTAGGATGGAAAATTTAGGATTGAAGGACCAAGCATGAAATGTTTTGCTCAGTGGTTTAGTGCGATATGTGGGTTAAATCGCATGTGAGCTTGGTATTTACAAAATATGGCTTGGAAAATTATCAAATGATGATGATGAAGAATTTTTACACCAAGTTTGAGTTTTGAAAAGCTGTCTTACACTTAAAAAATCCTAGTACAAAACACTATAACAATTATTCAGATGCTCTATACTCAAAAACACGTCATGCTCTAAAAACAACACTAAACAGACCAAAAAATCCCATGCCTACTTACACTGTACACCACAAAAAATGCACAGAACATCACAAAGCTTCCTTTTGTGTGTGTATTGTGCTAATGTAACCTACCTTATACGCTGCACTGCTATAATATGGATGATTTGGATCATCTGGTGGATCAATCGGTGTGCCTGAATCACCTGAGCTAGTCGAACTAATGCTGCCTCGTCTGCCCAACTATAAGCCATGCACGTTAGAAGAGAAAATGTAAATAATGTAAATGAAAACAAAATAATAAAAACAGTTGTTTTAGTCTGAGTATGTTTTTTGCAAAATTTGTCAAAAGCCCAAATAAAACTGAAACAAATTAAATATCAACCTGATCGCCGCTAACAACCGTGCTGGTGGTTTTGACTTCCTGCGTAACAGTGCGTTGTTCCTGTCTGGTGGCACTGGAGGTCATCGAGTGTGCCACCGTCTTCTCCTCCAACTGTTGAGTACGTGCATTTGTGCCCAAGTCCTCGTGGATGGTGGCAGTACGTGTGGTTTCAGCACGTGCAGTTACAAAAGGTGATTTACCATCATCGCCTGGTACATCGGCCTTTTTGTTCGATCACAGGAAGAAAATAAAAAAGGAAAACCAAATAAAATAAAATAAATAATGTGGTGTGGATGGTTAAATAATAATAATAAGCGAAAATTAATTATATGGTAATGAGGGTTATATTGTTATGTTTATTTCATTACATTTTAGTAAAAAAATAGGGCTTTTATGATGGTTTAAGCGTAGCACAATCAGACTTTTCGTTATATTTTAAGTGATAGTTTAAGAATATTTTTTGGCACTTAGGTATGTAAAACTGACTAGAAAAACCAAATAAAACTCTTGCAGGAGCTCTGAAGGAACCCCACGCTTATGATATAGTTCTGTCTATTAACTATGAGTGATAAAGGAAAAAACAATCAAAATAATAACTAAAATTACAGCCATTGCAAACAACTGTAACAAAAAGAAGTGGAATTAATTAATTTTCTTTTACTAAAATGTAACAACGTAAACAAACAAAATTATAAGTAGAATATACCAAATCTCGGACAAATAAGATTCTATTTTACGGTAGAAACTTGGAACTTCATTTTGTTACCTTGATAGAAAATGTGGAAAACATTTCAGGAAAATGTCAACGAATTCACTGAGCTCACCTGTTACCTGTTGATACCAAGGTGAATACAGTAAAACAAGTCGTACAACTATTTTCAACGATGTAACATTATTTTGAATTAGATATTATTAAAGGACTTCTTGGCCCTGTAAATTAACATACTACACGCCTACTTTACTCAAATAAATTGAAAATATCGAGGTTTTCTGCTTGACAACCCCACAATTTTAAAACGACTTGAGATATTTTCGGAAAATTCATGAGAGAGTTTGTTTCGTTTTTAATTCGACTCCCCAAAGCCACAAAACATGGAGCGACTTTAGCACATCTTAAGCACCAACTAACTTAACCTTATTTGTCTTAGACTTGCATGGTTTTAAACCCAAACTAACTGCCCGATTTTCGACTTAAATAAGACAAATAATTTGGGTTTAACTCTACACTAAAAAAATAAATAAAAAACAACTTAATTTTTCCAATATTTTACCTTGTTTATCTGTGTTGAAAACGTAACTTCCCCAGTACGTCCATCCTCCACTCTCTCCTCAATATTCTGCGTAACCCCATCCTTATCCTTCGTGACAATCTGCTTGGTAGTGGTCTTAACTATAACAGGCGTGGTAGCCTTTTTGCCTTTCGGTATTTTCAAATTAGCAACATCTTGCAGGTTCTCCGCTGCGTATTCATTCAAATCATCGTCGCTTGTCTCAGCAGAAGAACTACCATCTCCCGCCTTGGTGAACGTTTTCACTTTAACCTTTGTGTCCTTCAAGTCGCTAAAGTGGCTTGGGTCAATTTGCGCGTAGTTTAAGATCAACTCGCCAGTCACCGGATCTCTTCGCGCTGTCTTGGGATCAATATCGCCGGTTTGTGGGTCGATGTGGCCCCATTCCGTGTGGATTTTCCCGGTGATTGGATCGATCTCCCCGGACAAAGTCAACACTTGTGTTACTTTAGTATTAGCGCTTTTTACTAACGGATCGTTCGGATCAACTTGAACAATTTTACCAGTTTTCGGATCAACCATACTGTAAATGTAGACGGTTTGAGTTGTAACGTTCACAATACGACCAGTCGTCTCATCAAACTGACAATCCTTCGGGTCAATTTCCTTAACTTTCCCAGTAGGATCACTCTGAGTAATCAAATAAATCCTCACAATCACCAGCTTGCCGGTTTTCGGGTCGATTTTACCATACTTGGTGTAAATTTGTCCGGTTTTAGGATCGATTTCCGATGCCGAATACAACGGAGTCCCCTCATCATCAACTTGTCCAGTTTTCGTGAAAACTTGATTAGTTTCCGCGTCAATTTTAGCGTTACTTGGGTCGACTTTAACAATTTTCGAAACTCCTCCACTTTTCGGATCCATAAACCCATACACAGTCACAATGTAGCCTGTAATGGGGTCTATGTGTCCTGTACAGTAAACATCTTCATTAGTTTGCGGATCGTGATGGTCAAACACCCAAACTTGATTAGTTTTCGGATCAACTTTAACTGATTTATTACTGTGAGCTACTAGCTCACCCTGAGGGGTGACTTGGGGATCGCTAATTAGTACACTGATGACTCGTCCGTAATTCGGATCTATTTTTCCAGTTTTAGGATTAGTATATCCACCTTTAAACAAGATTTGCCCAGTAGCTGGATCAACTGTTCCTTGTTTAATTTCTTGCTTTCCAGTTTTCGCGTCGTATGTTGTAAGAGTTGCCTTGACAGGATCAATCAAGCCGTGTTTAGTTATGATTTTATGAGTGGCAGGATCGTAAAGTGCGTTTGAAACTTCCGGTACTAAATTCTTTGTGTCGATTGTGTTCTTTTTACTGTCGATTTTGCCGGTGAAAGTCACAATAACCACTTCAGGATCCACCTCGGATCCCACTTTGATAACTTGGCACAACTCAGGGTTGACTGTGTCGGTTTTCGGGTCTTTCACTCCGGTTGCCACGATGATATTACCGTCAGGATCCAGTTGGATTGGTCTGGATTCCAGTTTACCTGTCTTCGGGTCCTTGGTTGTAATTCTCATGAGCTTCAAGTCGACTGTTCCGTATTTCGTTACAATCTCTCCAGTTGCAGAGTTCTTCTTCGCTTTGCTATTCTCCATTTGTCCATTATTCAAGTCAATAGCTCCGGTTTTAGGATCGCGTTTTGCAGTAATAGTCTGTATTTCCAAAACTGGATCATTCTGCCCAGCTATACTGATGACTTGTCCTAAAGTATTGTCCACCTTACCAGATTTAGGATCTAGCACGCCGCTGGATAGAATAATCTGCCCGTTGGTTTCGTTAACCTGCGCGCTTTTCGCGTCAACTTTCCCCGATTTGGGATCGTTGATTATTATCTTGCTGTTCTTCGGATCAATCAAGCCATACTTAGATTCGATTAAACCAGTATCAGGATTCAAATATGCAGTCGATTGCTCAATTTGCCCCTTTTCCGAATCAATTTTCCCAGTTTTCGGATCAATCTTCGTCGTGATTACAGTGATTTTTATAACGCGTTTTTTAGGAAGTGGTGCCGCGTTCAAATCCTGCGCCTGCTTCAAACCAACCACCGAGAAAACTTGTCCCAAACTCGCGTCTGGTTTACCAGTTTTCGGATCGATAACCGGCCCACCATTAACAATTATCTGGTTAGTACTTGGATCAACTTTGCCTGGTATTAATTCCGTTTTTCCTGTGGTTGTATCCTTGGTTAGAAGCGAACCAGTTTTCGGATCAACTTGTCCGTATTTGGTTTCGATTAAACCGGTTTGTGGATCTACTATTCCAGTTAAATGTTCCACTTGGCCGTTTTCAATGTCAATGTTACCGGTTTTCGGGTCTTTTTTCGATGTTATGACCATGATTTTCACGATGCGGTGTTTGGCGATTGGATGAAGCACGCCGGTTATCACCGGGGAAGGTTCACGTGGTTCTTGAGTTGGTACCACGACTTTCTTCAGTTGTTTCTCGGAGGGTTGCTGCGAGGCCACTGGATCAATCGCTGGTTCCGTTATGTGAACTGACATCGCTCGTCCCAGATCCTTCTCAACTTTGTTGTTCTTCGGGTTAACAAAACCACCTTTGAATAATAACTCGCCCGTGTTCGGTTCAATAGAACCCTGTCGTGTATCGGTTTTGCCAGTTTTAGGATCAACTACTGTTAGAGTTTCTAGAACTGGATCCAAATGCCCGTATTTAGTGTAGATTTTATTCTTATCGGGATCGTAAAGACCTGGCGTTGTGTCTGGAATGGCGTTTTTCGAGTCGATTGTATTCCGTTTATTATCGACTTTACCTACGTAGGTTGTCACTTGAATTTCTGGATCAATCTCTGGTCCAACTTGAATAACTTGCACCAAACTCGGGTCTACTCGTCCAGTTACTGGATCCTTCACATCGGAACTAACAATAATATTATCGTCTTTGTCCACTTGGATTGGACGCTCTTTAACCACTCCAGTTTTCGGATCTTTAGTCGTAATTCTCATTAGCTTCAAGTTGATTGTGCCGTGTTTCGTGACAATTTCCCCGGTTTCCGGTATGATTTTCCCGTTGGTTGCCTCAGTGCGACCGTTAGGCTCCAAAGCACCAGTTCTCGGATCCCGTCGAGTTGTCACCGTTGTAATAACAACTGCGGGGTGTTGTGGATCAACAACGTTGATAATTTGCGATAAATTCGGGTCCACTTTACCAGTTTTCGGATCGATTACATTGTCATTAATATAAATTTGTCCAGAGTTGTCGTCTATTTCAATCGTGGTAACTGTAGGTTTACCCGATTTGTCCTTCTGAATAATCTTGTGGTTTTGTGGGTCAATTTTCCCATATTTCGACTCGATTATCCCGCTTACTGGTTCCACTGTAGCAGTCAGTTTTTCCACGGTGCCTTTCTCAGCGTCTATTCGCCCAGTTTTCGAGTCTTTTTTACTGGTGATAACCAGGATTTTTATTACGCGCTTTTTCGGAATTGGATGCGAAGGCAAGGCGTTTTTAAACGGCTGCAAACTGGAATAATCTCCGACTACTGTGATAACTTGTCCGAGGTTCGGGTCCTTTTTGCCTGTTTTAGGATCGATTACCGGTCCTTGGACAAATTGAATTTGTCCAGAAGGGTCCACAGTACCTTGAACTTTCTCTTTTTTCCCAGTGGTTGGATCTGTGATTTCCACTGTGGCGTTTTTAGGGTCAATTAAACCGTACTTCGAGTCGATTTCACCTGATGGATGTTGAATACCAGCCGATTGATCCACGCTTCCATTCTCCAAGTCTAATAATCCGGTTTTCGCATCGCGCTTTGCTGTAATAACCATCAGCTTCACCACTTTGTTCTTACCAGCCTCTTGAGGGACTACTGGTGGTTTAACGGGCGAAGGCACTCGCTTCGCTTGCATTTCAAGACTCGGATCCTGCTTCCAGTGTTTCATGTCGATTTTAATCGTCCGCCCAAATCC
The DNA here is from genome assembly GCA_963942485.1 of Pediacus dermestoides. Classification (NCBI taxonomy): domain Eukaryota; kingdom Metazoa; phylum Arthropoda; class Insecta; order Coleoptera; family Cucujidae; genus Pediacus; species Pediacus dermestoides. Next base: position 11,829,953 of record OZ012629.1, read on the forward strand.
ATTATCCACTTTACCAGTTTTAGGATTCACCAAACCACGGAATAGAATTTCCCCTGAATGTCCTTCACGTTGTCCATGTTTCAACTCGGTTTTACCCGACTTGGGATCCACGTAACTAAGTGTTTCATTCACAGGATCAAAAACACCATACTTGGTGTAGATTTTATTCGTTTCAGGATCATACAATCCGAGGGAGTTCTCCGTTGGAGTGCACGATTTAGAATCAAGTCCCCTTTTATCCACTTTACCAGACACAGATATAACTGTGATTTCTGAATCAAGCTCAGAGCCAATTTGAAGGATTTGGCTTAGGTTATTGTCTTTCAATCCAGTTCTTGGATCAACTACACCAGATAATACGATAATGTTGTCGTTTGCATCGAATTGTACGGGGTTTTCTTCTAGTTTTCCACTTTTGATGTCTCGCGTAATTATCTTCTTATTCTTCGTGTCTACTGTACCATATTTCGTAGCAATAACGCCTTGTTTCGAGTCGATTTTTCCATTACTGGTTTCCTTATAGGCTTGCGTTGGATCCAACTGCCCAGTTTTCGGATCGCGTTTAGCTGTAACGGCTGTAACGGGTACTATGACGTCGCCTTGTTCAGAAATTTTAATCAGTTGTCCCAAGTTATTATCCAATTTGTTTGACTTGGGATCCAAGACGCCTTCGGTTATAATAAACTGTTGTAGATTTGTGTCCACTTCCAAAGGACGCACGTCGGTTTTCCCTGATTTGGGATCCTTGTGGATTATTTTACTATTAACAGGATCTAACAGCCCATATTTAGTTTCGATTTGTCCGGTGATTGGATCCAAAACTGCTTCTAGATTTTCCACCGTTCCCTTCTCAGCTTCAATTCGTCCGGTTTTTGGATCTTTCTTCGCAGTGGTTACCACGATTTTTATGATTCGTTTCTTCGGAGCGATACCTTGAGCTCCTGCGGGTTTTTGAGGAGCAGCTGAGATGGATATGATCTGTCCTAAATTCGCGTTCTTTTTCCCTGACCTAGGATCAATTACAGCACCTGAAGTGATGATGATTTGCTTCGTAACCGGATCAATGTGACCTTGGACCACTTCCTTTTGTCCATTAGTCGGATCTGTTATGATTACAGTTCCATTCGAGGGGTCGATCAAACCATATTTCGAGTCAATAAGCTTAGTGTCAATATTTTGTACAGCTGGACAAGTATCAATAGTCGCGTGCTCCAAGTCAATTCTCCCAGTTTTTGGATCGCGATTACCAGTGATAACAAACAGTTTAATCGGACGGGTTTTCTTAAAACCCATTGGTGCAGCAACGCCGGTGGTTGTGGCTTTAACTACAGGGGGCGCCTCGTGCATGTACTGCTCTCCAGCCAAAAACGCAGCACTATCTATTTTTGGATCCTTAAACAACGCCGCATCACCACCCTTCTTCAATTTATCCACATCACCAGGTGCGTAATTAAACGCAGTAGCTGTCGCCCTTTTAGTACCAGGCGATTGTGCCGGTTCACTTGTTTGACTTGTAGGCGACTGTTGGTTTTCATAGCTGAAACCTTGAGGAGTGTATGGTTTACGTGGCGTAACTTCCTGATCGTCTGGGGTCTCATAGTCGTACTCCCGAGTGTAGCCTGGGAGTTGAGGTGAGCCAAGGGGCGGACCACCTTTTTCACTTTCCTTAGCTGCAACTTTCTCTTTCTCTTTTTTGTCTTTCGGGGATTTCTCGCGTTTAGCCCCAAAGAGGAAACCGGGACTCTAATACGTAGAAGCAAAAGAAACATGCAATTAATACACCATGCATGGAGGAGTTTGTCAAACCTAAGTAATGTGGAGGGTGAGGCAGATAATGCGTACTGTGGAGCTTGAGGGGGAATTTTCAAAGTATCAGACTGGAAAGTTATCGCATTATTTTAATGAGGTTTCAAATTTTTAACAGGTTAAATAATCAATTACTTGAGCCCACCTGTTGTGTTTAATGACCTGGACATCAAGGTATAAAACAGAACAGGTTAAATCATTATCTACTAGAGTCCACCTGTTTTTCTAATAATCTTGACATCAAGGTATAAAATAAAAAGGTTGGTTTATTATTTACTTGACCTCACCTGTTTCCTAGTATCCTTGACATCAAGGTGTAAAATAAAACAGGTGAGTCCACTATCTACTTGATTTCACCTATTTTTAGTAATCTTGATCTTAAATGTTGCAAATATAAAATTATAATAAATAATTCATTTTTAACGATAACAACAATTAAACGCCAATTTAATAAACATCCACAGTAGATTATTGCTCACCCTACATTAGAATTTATACACATTTTTGTCTGTAAATAATTTTATACTATGGTAGCCCCTAAAAATACAATTACATAAGCAAAACAAAGCTACATTACGTAAAATTATATAATACACACAAAAAATATATAAAATAATTCTACCATTCATACGAAATACCTACAACTGACTTTTATACACTTACTAGTTGAATTAACAGAAAACTAAACACTTACCTTGGATTTTTCCCTTTTGTCCTTCGGAGTTTTCTCGTTTTCCGCACTGGAATTAAGCTGAGTATCGGATTCAGTGCCATTTTGGTCCGGTGCACTGTTTTCCTTGTCTTCTTTATCTTTTTTCTTGCCGAACAGACCGCCAGATGGTAGCACAGCCACACCTCCAATGGGTTTCTAATAAAAACGACCATCAGTAACGCTATTGGGTTACCAGGGAAATAATGATAAGCAGCAGAAGGATGTTATTTAAGCGAAGACAAAAAACTACGAAAATAAACAGGATGAATGTGTTGGAATGAAAATTTACAGCACATTCAGTTTGTTGAAAAGCGTAAACACACAAAACCCGTCAAGTTTTGTGGTATTATGTTTTTTTGGACAGCAAACTAATCGCAACAATAAAAATACAGCAGCAGATAAGACGCCAGCAAGAACACAGCTGAAAAACCAGGAAAATATGCAAACAAACACCTTCTGATTCTTTTCCGCCTCATATTCGCCTTCCACTGAACTGGCGGAACTTCCCGATCCTGTGCTCATCTTCCTGGCAAGCTAGGTTAACAAGTTAACAAAAAAAAACGAAGTGGCGAGTGTTAATTTAAAAATGTTTCCCCTCATTGGTTATGAATGAAAAAACCTAAGTGAGAATTTAGATAATACTAATAGTGTGTAGGGTTAGTTACCTTTTCCTTTTTCTCTTTGGGGGATTTGACTTTAGCTGGACTTTGATTGTCGATGTCGGGGATGTGCTCCGGAGGATGGGACATAGTATGGCGCTTGTTGGCTTCGTTATATTCGTCTTCGGGGCGAACGCCTCCTAACGCTAAAAAATCATTTTCAAACAAATTGCTTTTTAACCAGGTGTTTACTTACGGTCCATGCTGCGTGAAGTTAAACGCTTCCCAGTCAAGGACCTCTCAAATTGAGGCGCAGGACGCTCAATCGGCGTTTTCTTCGTTTCATAATGCGTACGTCCAGAGTAGCGAAACTTGGATCCAAGCTTCGGAAACAACGAGGATTTCTGAATAGTTTCCGGGGACATCAATCTAATAATAAAAATACAAATCAAAATAACACAATGTTCCACTCGCTGTGTGGTGGTTTTACCGGAAGAACGTATGATGCTCCACGCAAGTTTTCCATAGTTTTTTAGCAGCTCTATGATTAGCTAATTTGAAACCAATGGTCGATTCGAATTGTTCAAACTCGCCTGGACGTATTTTAATATAGAAATTGTGGCGTTTGTAGCTGATTTTGAGGATTTTCGGCCAGGCGAAGCGGTTTATTCGCAAACGGTCCCTATAGACTAACAAACCAGAGGCGCAGACGCCCAGCATAATATCAACACCCTCCGAGTCTTTAGCTGGATGTAAATCCACGCCGTACATGGCGAGTTTTTTGGCATTTTCTAAGTAATGGAGTTCGGCCTCGGCTGGTGTTTGGCCCCTACAAAACAAACGAAATAACTACATGTATATAAAACAGTCAGAAAATGGTTTTACTTGTGAGTACGATGTAATTCTAAAACTTTATTTTCGAGATCCTGAGATTGATTTGGTGCAAATTTAAAATCCTTAAGATAATGTTGACCCATTGTATCCGGATCATAATCACCTAGCTCAGATTGGACCAGGTAAGAGCCCAGCAAAGCGTGGGTTACAAACGAACAAGGCAAACGGTTGTTTAGTATATCATTACGTATTTGAAGACACAATTGGTAGCGGGTTATGTCTTCCTGTAATTGGGCCGGATCGGGTGGGTAGAATTTTACTTCAAAGTTAAATTTCCAAGGCTCAACTACAATCAAAAATTAAAACTACCTACACCTTTTACAAAAATTCATTTTCTACCTTTCATGAACTTTGTTATCCTTTTATCCAAATCCAGCCAGTTTCTTGGATCGTGCCTGTCGGCGTACACCAAACCGAAATAGTCCTTTTCTATGAGATTAATAGATTCGCATACTCGGTCCAGCAAGTCCTTGCCTTTAGCTCTTTTCTAAAAACAAACCAAAAATTTTAACTTTAAGTTTTTTAAATTTACTTCTGAACATCTTTACCTCAATGCTAACGTCTAAAACACTCCCATCTAGCATGGTAATTTGAGCCAAAGTGTTACCACTGCTCCGACTGGCCGTCGAAGTAGTTTTGGTCTTAGCGGGGGATGAATCGTTTTCTACTGCCATTTTTTTATCTTCAGGCATGCTCGCCTTCTAGTCTGTAACAAAGTTAAACCAATTTTATTTTCGATCGACCAAAACTCATTGTATAAACAATGTAGGTATATTTTTAACTTTTCAATAACTGTACGATGTATAAAATCATATGTTGGTTGGGTGGAGGACATTTATTTCTATTGGAATTATGTCACTTGTTAAATCCTTCCCAGCTTGTGTAATGGGTTTATTGTAGTTGAATTTGTATGGGAACAAACACTGTTCATTATTGCATAAGTGCCTCTTCAATACACAGCTGAATTATACTATTTTTTTTATATCTTGGTGTTTTAAAAACCAGAAGTGAATTTATGTCAAGTATTTTCTCCTAAAATCAAATTTATAAATACACGATTACTCATAGTCATGCCTACTTATTGAAATCTATTTCTTAAATGCATAAAAAAATATGAATCATCCTATTTAAATAAAAAAGTAAAAAAATTGGCAGAAACTTGTGTACCTCATAAAATTTATTTTGTAGAAATTTCATTATTATTTTTCAATCATAAACATGCAACATTGCATGTTCTAAAGGAAATAACCAGACAGACAGACTGTCGCCAATATACCTTATTAACTGTACAAGACATAAAATTGTAATAAAAAATATATTGTATCACGAGATATAAAATTTCAAAATCGATAAATTTTCATCACAAACATTTTTAAAGGGCTGTTGGTTGTAATTTCAACAGAGTTAATCACACTTTCAACCATAAACAAAATGTTTTTCTTGTGAGTCATGCAAGTTATAGGTGTAACTGGTTGGAAAGACAATTAGGTAATTACGGTGGGGCTTACGAATGGTATGTGCATAATTTATATTATTGTCATACATTTTAATAATATGTACAGGGTGGGCAAAATTCAATGTTTTTATAGGCTAACTTTTAAACCATAACAGATATTGAAAATCTGACCGCGCATCGTCGAGCTCTTTTTTTGAGAAACCCTTGACGGTGAAGTCAAATTTTAGCGATCGTCGTTTGTTTTCGAGTTATGGCCGAAAATTCGATTTTTTGAGATTTCGATTTGAGTCTATATTTCGGTTGTTTGTGAATTTAGAGAAATGGCGTTTGCACGTTCTTAAGACACTTTTTTGATGCGAATGCAATGGTGTTAACAGATTTTGAAAATGTCTTTTTATTTTTAGGTTATGACATAAATTTTTATTTTTTTATATGGAAGTCAGAGTGGGCTGTCACTTTATTGAAAAGAGCATTTTTTTCTCTTTTCAAATATATATAATATGTAGGGGCTATTCCTTCAATTTCTTCTTGAAAAATAAAAAAATCTAAATTTTTGAAATTAAATTAAAAAAAATCTTATAATAAAAATGAAAATACAACAAACGACATACATATAAACACGACACTATCTAAAATTAATATCTATATAAAACAACTCAAAGAAAAAGTTCAAAATTACGTCTATTAACTGCAATATACTTTTCATGACACTTCTGTGCGCATTCGAAATGTGAATATTTGACACGGAGTTAAGGCATTGCGTAAACTTGGCTTTGAGTTCTTCTGTATTTCTACTTTTAGTTTTATATGAATTATCTTTAATATGTCCCCAAAGGTGTCAAATCAGGCGACCTTGGTGGTCATCTAACTGGCCCATTGGTAACAAACCAATTATATCTGAATTTTGAGTTAAGCAATTCTCTAGCTGATCTCGTATTATGAGGTGGTGCACCATCGTGTTGTAAGAAGAATTGACTTCTATTGCTGAACGATAAATTGTCCAAATATTCATCAACAATTTTCTGATTTAAATATTGGTAGTACCGTTCACCAGTTAGATTTCCCTCATAAATCTTATATGCCAAAACTTGATTTTTTATTAAGGCACACCAAACACTAAAACCAAACCAACCCTGATTTTGGATCTCAATGGCGTGCCGAGGGTTCTCATCATGATATTCGTCTACTGCGATAAATATGCAAAATACATATTATTAATTTCAAAAATTTAGATTTTTTGATTTTTTAAGAAGAAATTGAAGGAATAGACCCTACATATTATATATATTTGAAAAGAGAAAAAAATGCTCTTTTCAATAAAGTGACAGCCCACTATGACTTCCATATAAAAAAATAAAAATGTATGTCATAACCTAAAAATAAAAAAACATTTTCAAAATCTGTTAACGCCATTGCATTCTCCTCAAAAAAGTACCTTAAGAACGTGCAAACGCCATTTCTCTAAATTCACAAACAACCGAAATATAGACATAAATTGAAATCTCAAGAAATCGAATTTTCGTCCATAACTCGAAAACAAACGACGATCGCTAAATTTTGACTTCGCCTTCAAGGGTTTGTCAAAAAAAGAGCTCGACCATGAGCGCTCAGATTTTCAATATCTCTTATGGTTTAAAAGTTACCCTATAAAAACATCGAATTTTGCCCACCCTGTACCTACATCAAGTATTCCATATTTTATATGTATATTTAATCAAAGCACCTAAGATCCGTGCAAATATTCACTATATGTGCAATAATCCAGCAGTCGGTTAAAAATAACCGTGTGTGTTTAGATTGAGATGATATAGCATGTATACCTCTATACACCTGTGGCTTAGGCTACCCCACTCCACTCCGGTGCCAACTCCGGGGAGTTCACTGACCGTGTTTTCCTTTACTATTAAGAGAGAGTGGTGTATGTTTATTTGGTGGGAAATCGATCTTGATGATTGTTGCCTGTGTTTATTAAAGCGACATTTCCACATTGCTTTCCTTTTTTCGTATCACCGGCAGAGGATATTGATTTTGGGTGGGCATTTTTTATTGGGTTTCAGCGTCTACCCCGAAATTTTCTGGGAAACTTCTAGTTTAACATAAATAATGTCACCTACAGATAATTATTAATAATTTCTTGCGTCATAATAATTCAAAGAATAGGAAATGCACATCCCTCGTCCGTTATTATTATTAGTAATAAACTCGGGTGCTAAAAATATTTTTAGTAAATGACTGAACCTGATGATGTCCTTGCTCATTTCGTAATAAACTTGCGGTTCACTCCCGCAGCGAGTTCGATCATATTTACACAATGTTTATTTATAGAAGACGCATAAGATATTTTTATTTTTATCCGTTGTAATAAATTGAATTTTAAATTAAAAACTGGAATTAAGCGCTTATCCTTGACCTAAATACTTGGGGAAAATTTTTATTATTTCAATGAAAAAGCAAACTTAGCATTATCAGTACCTACAATAAATATAATGTTGCTTTTATTACCTAACAACCTGAATGATTTACAAAGGAATATACTCCATCTCGACACCACCCCTTGGTTGTTTAAGCTAATTTTAGAATCAATGTACCTGTTGCTTTACATAGTAATTATGCACCCCTTTCCCCATGTTCTAGGCGAGTAAATTTCATTAAAAAACAAGTTGACATGGTTATTTTTGGACATACTAGAGTGTCGTGTCCGTATTCTTAAAATTAAAACGCTGTTTTCTTAGCATTCCATGAAAAACAAAATATCTATACCTAAATGACAAAAGCACTTTTAGAACAACTAGATCGATTTCCTGCAAATTTGCATTTTAATAAATCTAATTTAAACATTCTAATTTCCTTTTACTAGGAAATGAAATGTTTTCCATCAATTCTACTTTATTAGTTTAACCCAATTAACCAAGCGCTTTTATGTTGCCTGGATCATTCATTAAATACCAAATTTAATCCTGTGACCTACTTTACATGCATAATTACACAAAATTTCCCCGAATTTTCCCACTGGAAATACGTTAATAAATATAAATAAATAACTTCTTAAGATGATGATATGATTTTAAATTAACCAACCGCCTATCATCTTAAAAAGACGAGGGCATAAGGTCATTGTATAATGTGTAATAATTTGTTTCAATTTATAAGCGGTTTATATTTAGGTATGAACTTCTATTTGCAGCTTAAGTTAAACAAGTGTTAGCTTAGTTTGTTTTAGTTTCAAGTTTTTTAGTTTAGTTCCAGTACTTATTATAATAAACTGAAAAGGATTAGGCTGTTTATTTGTTTAATAAAACTGTACACTGTACGTAGAAATTTCCCATGGAACAAACATCACAGTCCAAGACGCAAATCCCTTTAAATTAGCATTTTCTCAGAACGTAAACAACAATAAATAAATTTCGTTAACAGGTAAATTTCGGCACTGTGATTGGGGTTTTTGGTACAACAAAACATTTTCACCTGCGTCTTATCGCCCTATCGATACATAAACAAATTTCGCTTCCCTACACCCACTAAATTCAATTGTACAATCTCACCTTATCAGCAACAGATATAATCCATTAATTGTTAATATTAATTATTATGGAAACGGCACACACATTCACAGCGAACTGGGATGGGCCACACACCATAAACAACAAAACGCCTGTCGCGCTGTCGGTTGATGCTGAATCGACTAACCACGAACTCAACTCCTAACCTGTAAATAATAACACTAACTTGTTCCACATTTTTAAATAAAGTCCCAGTGTGGGAATTCCAAAGGGAATTGTTGAATTCTCCAGGGGGGCGTACAATGATACTCTTACTTAAAAAAAAACTGCTACTAAACCATGAAATAACGCGTTTCTAAAAGGGCGTTGCTTTTCCTAACGGATGCCTGTCGCGTTGGAATACAAAATGGACACACCGCTAGCATTTAAACATTACGTCATTCGTATACATAGAAATATTGTCACGCCCCATAAATACTGAAAGGATTAACCAGAGGATGGGTCGTGGTTTTGAGTCTGAAAATTTCAGTAGGAAATTCAAAATGAAACAAGAATCTAGTCGACTGTTTTATTCTTACCAACATCTACTGTTCAAATAATTCCAAATGTATTCTGAAATATATAAATCTTGAAATACATATTAACTGGGATTTGTACATACATTTGACGAAATGCCAAACACCGTTTGAAACCCTAACCTCATCAATCATTTATGATGAAATTTCATTAGCGCCACCTAGTGAACATCGAATAAACCGATGTGTTTTACTGGTTGCCTGCAGCATTAATAACATTCCGCCATCTATTACCCCAATACAATACTCCGCGTTGTTTTACTGGTTGCATACATCAAACGCATTTTTTTTCTAAAATCCTTTAGCACCTAAAAAGACCCTCAACTAATCTTATTAATAGATAATAGCTAAACGTCAATTCCGAAATAAAACCCCAAAAACTACCTTTCACATGTTTCTTTTATTTCCAAAACAAACTTTGGTACAAAACGAAAAAGTAAAAAACGTTTTAAAACAAACGCCTAGGCATCTGCAATGGTAACCTCGACCTCTACACCCGGTTCGATGTTGATTGAGGTGATTTGTTTGACGATTTCCGAGGGGGAATGCAAATCGATCACACGCTTGTGGATTCTCATCTGGAATCTGTCCCATGTTTTGGAACCTTCACCGCAGGGTGTCTTCCTTGTGGTGATGCGTAGGATCTTAGTTGGCATACGCACGGGGCCCTTGACGCGCAACTTTTGCTTTTTGGCCGCATCGATCAAGTCGGAACACACTTTTTCCAAAGAGCGAACATTGCGTGAGGTTAGCGTAATACGAATGTGGTGGATGGGCGCTGTGTCTTGGCCGGGTTTTTCTGGATTACCTTCCTTTACGGATGCCTGGAAAAAGAAAACAGGGACATGTTGAGTAAGCACGTGGTTACTTAACCTAAACGCGAGTTTACGTTTGAAAAGTTATTTTAGGAAATTCTTAAAGTGTGTAGAGGGTAGACTTACCATTTTAGTTGGTTTATTTCTGGTCGAGATAATTAGATTCTGCGACTACACGAATATAATCAGCGCTGAACCAGTTTCTTGTGAAGCACGAATGACGTGAAACTTAGAAATGGCCGAGGAATAGGTGGAAGAATTCTAGGGAGTTTTGTTTTGGTACCAAAAATCCTTAACTATTATAAAGCTATAATTTACTTTAACATTATTCTTCTTGGTGAATAATTTAAGAAAGCAAACACAATTTAAATAATTTCACAGGTTAAAGAGTGATGAAATTGAATAATAAAACTAATAATTCAGGGGAATTTTATGATTTAATATTGGTGCTTCTGAACAAACCAACAGAAAATTAGTCTAGCACAGTTGGCCACACTGACCTCTATTTAAATCTTCTTCTACACGAGGTATTCTCTTTCTCTTTTCATTATTGCGAATAAAACGCCTCACTTCAGGGCACCTCAAAAAACATCCATTTTTTACGCAAAATTAATATTTATTTCCTTATCTTGGCAACAAATTACATAATAGAAATAATAATAACACAAACTGTTTACATTACGACTTAGGGCATGGAAAAAATAAAACAAATCGCAAATCAGATAATAAAAATTGTATTTTAAAATGAATACAATTTGATTTAACTCTATTCTTACAACTAAGACTACAGCAGCATAAACATTTTGATATCAGAGGGACAAACAAGCTTGCTAAAAAATTTAAAACGATAATGAAAAAATTATACAACGCACTGAATAATCTTACAAAAAAAAAATTGTAAATAATCAGAATATTTAGATTTTCTGTTGTGTGTATGAAAATATATTATATTCTATACCATCCGAAATGACAATATACATTTAGGGGGGCCAAGAGTGATTCTCATGCTTAAAAATATATTAAGCCAGATTTACGAGGGGCTTATCTCTCTTTTATGATAATTCACCAAAAACACACATATAGGTACATTCATTAAAAAACTTGAGGCGGCAATTATTGTAAATTTTAAACAGAAGCGTGTTGATTTGCCATTTGCATTTTGATCTAGTGATGATCCCCATCAGAAAATCCTATTTCAAATCAATTAGGTATAAGTAAACAATTTAAATATTTAAACAATCGGATTTTTTCCATCTTTAAAATCTAACACAATGTAATATTTCTAGGAAGCGTGTACAGAGAATTTCCTATGGTTATGCAACAATAATAATTATAATATATTACAAATAGTTATTTCATTTCATTTTGTTTCCTAATTTTGATGGACAATGTACAAACATAATCAAACCCATATTTACATACAACTAGATAAACTATACAATAATTATTAATTAAAATATTAAACAAAATAAAACAACAAAGAAAATACCAAAGTTTAATGAATGAGAAGAAACAATAAACGCAAGGAAAACATTAAAAATGTGCTAGACTTTAAAGACCATTTTTAATAATAATTATATAAATATTATATATGAACTTGTGGAATAGTTTCTATGTTATAAAAAAATCTGATTTTAACAACGAACATCTTAAATACATCCAAGTTAATCTAGTAAGAAATATTTTTAATATTAAACTTTTCACATTATTGTTGGTTAAAAAATGCATTTAGTAAACAAACGTTGCATGTCATCGTAATTCTTAAATAAATTATGAATAGAAAAAAGTACATAAATTTAAGAAATAGTAATTGTAAATTTTGTACTTCAACAAACCTTGAAGATTGTTTCTGTTTTACAATAGCGCTTTAGTTCAAATGGTAGTTTATTAGTTCACGTTGATATCAGCTGGAAAAGACAGAAAATTAGCGGGTTTCTTTACATGCTTTGTGAAAACTTACAGATTTTACGGTAGTTTTAATAAAATCTTTTTTGTGAGCGAGATCAAAATCTGGATAGTGGTCGTAGACCTTCTGACACACCGTCTTCATGGTGATTTCTTCCAAATTTGCACCTTCGAGGATCTTTTTCACATACTCTTTAATTTCGTCGTCCTAAACAACGCACTCAAATAACCGAAATAATAATTTAGACAAAATAAAAATCTTACCGTAGGTGGTTGAGAGCTTTTCGCTTTCTTAGCCAAAGGTTCATCTTCCGACGAGCTTCCTTCATCCTTATGATCACTCTCTTCCTCCTCTTCTTCTTCCGAGCTCTCATCTTTAGCTTTCCTTGTACTCCTCGTGGGCTTTTTAGCAGCGGCTGGGCGACCTCGCCTTCCCGGCGTAGCTTTGGCTTTAGTCTTGTTATTGACTTTTGTACTCTTCCTTCGCTTGGTTTTAGGTTCATCCTACATTAATAACTCTAATCATAATCTATTCTTACAAGTAACCTTGAGGCTTACCTCGCTTTCATCTGAAGTTGCCGCACTTACTTCACTAACTTCCTCTTCTTCAGATGATGCTTTCTTTCTGCCACCGCGTTTGCGTTTGCTGACTTTCGGCGGTTCATCGCTTGCATCGTCTGATGGTCGGAAATCCTTGTCGCTCTCACTTGAACTCTCGTCTTTTAGATTCGGGCGTTTACCTTTGTCTCGCCTGGCCCGAGAGGTTTGTCTTTCATCGCTGGAGTAATCATCATGCGAGGAATAACCTGAGGAAGGCAACAACAGCTTATAACACTTCCTATAGTACATAATTCACTTGTACCTACCTCGATTGTTAGCCCGCACAGCGGCAGTCCTCTTCGGTCGTCCACCACCAACTGGCTTCCCAGAGTCTTTCGGCTCCAGCAGAAACTCCAGCACTCGATCAACTATTTCATCTTTAGTGCCACTCTTAACTAAATCCAGCATTTCACAAATAACTTTTAGGTGTTTCAGCTCGAAACGCTGCGCCGCAGCAACTTTTTTGTTGAAGTCTTCGGAATCTTTCTTAAATTCAAACCCGTTGAATTTACGGATGTTCTTTTTAATTTGCGTGGTTTTTCCCACAACTTTAAACAGGAGACGGTGCAAGAGTTTCAGGTCATCGTTTTTGAAACGTGATATTGAGGCGTCTACTCTGGGGATGTCGCCTAGGGCGGTACCACAACCATTTTCAAACTCAAGTTTGCCCTTGAACCAAACGAAAAATTAGTTTGAACTAAACTACACACTACATTACTAATCAAAAAACTTACATCCCCCTTAGGTTCTTTAGCTTCTTCATTAAACCTCTGCACATTCTTGCGCTCTCTTTTCCCAGACTTCTCCAAAGGCTGATCCAAAAGCGGCACTTCCTTATCATCGTCCTTGTCGCTGCCTTCATCCTCATCCTCCTCCTCCTCATCTTCGTCCTTTTCTACTGCCTCCCTTTTCTCACCTTTAGCGCTTTTATCGTTCTCTTTTCCAGCCTTAGTATCTACATCATTGGACTTGGATTTCTCGTCCACCCCAGTTTTTTCATCGGATTTTTGCTCAGGTTTTTTATCACCATCAGATCCATCGTTTGTCTCTCCTTTGGGTTTCTCATCATCAGTTTTCTTTTCTACGTTATTTTCGGTTTCCTTTACGGGTTTAGCGTCCTTCACATCATGGGAATCCTGTGAGGAGTCTGTGTTGTTGTCGGTTCCGCTTTTTTCATTGGACTAAAATAATATGATAGTTTGTTAACATGAGAAGTGCACGTGGTGAATTTTCACTGCCGTGAATTTCCCCGATAATTATTTATTTGTACACAAAAGGATTTCCCGCTTTTTCAAATATCAACATACGCCATATTGAATTTAGCGAAACAAACATGTTTTTTTCGGTTTATTTACGGATTTAATCGATGAGTTTTACTACAGTTATGTGGTTTTTACTCCCGAAAATTGTTGGAAAAATACGTAGTTTATTAGAAATAATAGTAATTACCTCTGACAACACACTTTTTGAAGAATCACCTTCACTAGACATCGTAACTGTCATCTACCGCGTCTAGAAATATCCAATAAGAAGTCACACGCATTGCACAGACTCCCAAATCGTTTGTTTACCTTCACCGGTAATAATGAACTGGTCCATTTAATTTATTTCACATAATTTCGCTAGCTAATGAGCCTAATTTTCCACAAAAATTTAAAAACAATCCACTACACACTTTTAAACAAGCTTAAAACATGAATCAACGTTAAAATTTGATAAAAATGCTTTAGGTGCCACTATTGGCAACACTGAAAAACCAGTTAGTGTTATGTTTTCATATTGGAAACACTGGAAGCGCGTTCGGTATTTACAAGTTTTTTAAATAATTAAATTAAAACATTATTGTGTGATGACTGTAATGTCTTACTCCTAAAGTAAATCACGTTTGATTTGCTGAAATTTATTTGATTTTCTTTAGAAATAATTTTTTAATTTTGTTGGAGTGTTGGTATAACTTACCCTTCGCACAGAAGACGAAGAGGACTAGTAAATTAGCATTACTGTCACACGTGAAGAGTTGTTTCATCACTTTCGAATTTACAGTATTTTAAGACAATTCCCCACAAATATTAGGTAGGTAAGATTCTCAGACAACCCTCCGATAAATTGCATATAAATCCCGGTTTGTTAAGCCAAGTTTCCAATAACCTAACCTCCAACTCCCCCAACATATTTCAGATAAAAAATGCCGCTTTCCTGTCGATTTTACAAGGAAAAATATCCTGAAGTCGAGGATGTGGTCATGGTAAATGTACGGGCTATCGCCGAAATGGGCGCCTACGTCCACCTGTTAGAGTACAACAACATCGAAGGCATGATATTACTGTCGGAATTGTCTCGAAGACGAATCCGTTCCATTAACAAACTGATCCGCGTTGGTAAAACCGAACCGGTGGTGGTGATACGAGTGGACAAGGAGAAAGGCTACATTGATTTGTCCAAAAGACGGGTCAGTGCCGAGGATATGATAAAATGCACCGAAAGATTCGCTAAAGCTAAAGCGGTTAACTCAATTTTAAGACACGTAGCTGAGCTTTTAAAGTACGATACTGATGAACAGTTGGAGGAATTGTACGAGAAAACTGCGTGGTACTTTGAGGAGAAGTACAAGAAGAAAGCTAGTGCTTATGATTTTTTTAAACAAGCCGTAGCGTAAGTTACATTATTTTCTTGTAGTAAACTGTGTAAAATTGTGGAATTTATAGTAATCCTCAAATTTTGGCTGAGTGTAATCTTGACGAGAAAACTAAGGAAGTATTATTAAGTAACATTAGAAGAAAGCTCATATCGCAAGCTGTTAAAATTCGTGCTGATATTGAATGTGCCTGTTATGGATATGAGGGAATTGATGCAGTCAAAACTGCCTTAAGAGCTGGCTTATCTTTGTCAACCGAGGAATTGCCTATTAAAATTAATTTAATTGCACCACCTCTCTATGGTAAAGATATAAAACAACTTAAAAACCAAGCTTATTTTCGATTTCTAGTTATGACAACTTCCACACCTGAAAAACAAGACGGTCTCAAGTTACTGAATGAAGCAATTGAAAAAATCAAAGTTACAATAAATGGTTTAGGTGGAGTTTTCAACGTGAAAATGGCTGTAAGTCTCCACAAGATTTTCCTGGTGTGGTGTTGAATTTCGCTTTTGTTTCAGCCCAAAGTTGTAACCGCAACAGATGAAGCTGAACTACAAAGGCAAATGGAGAGAGCCGAACTTGAAAATGCTGAAGTGGCTGGTGATGACGATGAAGAAGAAAAGGAAGAAGGTGAGGAGTCTAGTGATGGGGAGGAAAATGAAGCAGACTCTCAGGAGGATTAAAAAGTTATATTTATCGATTTTCATAAAGTTTTTAATAAATATGAATGCGAAAATGTGTTTGAAATATGAAAACTTTTTTATTTCTGGAAATTTATGGTATTGTAATAAAAAAGTGACAAGTGCTTGTGGGTATTATATTTTTTTAATGACCATCTAACCTGCAAAACGGTATGTAATTATTTAAAATTTGGACTAGAATTATTTATTCTCGGCGCCTATTGTATAGGCAACCAAACATACATACATTCAATTTAAGTTTGCCACCCTGTTTCACCTTGATTTGCTAGTGGAAGAAGACGAAAACTTAAGTGTCAACTCAATCTGCCTACTTCTTGCATCTAATAATAACCTTATAACGTAGTCGAAATGTAAATATCTGTTATTTATAGTTATAATAGTTCTTTTTAAACGATAAACCCAAGTGGAAACATGTCAACCAGAAACCCCACAACGCTAATGACAATCCCAAACGATGAGGCATTCGACTTTTTATTTAAAATAGTGCTAATAGGCGACTGTGGTACTGGAAAAACTTGTGTAGTCCAACGCTTCCAAAACGGTACGTTTATAGAACGCCACCGGAACACAATCGGTGTGGATTTCTCCATGAAAACAGTGATGGTGGATGGGAAACGAGTCAAAGTAAACAACCCCCATAACAGTCAATTCCAAACTAACCCACTATCTCCTTTTTGTAGTTGCAAATTTGGGACACGGCTGGACAGGAACGTTTCAGAACCATAACGCAAAGCTACTACCGCTCAGCTAACGGCGTGATCATCGTCTACGACATCACTAAACGCTCATCGTTTCTTTCAGTCGCCCAATGGGTGGAGGAAGTCAGAAGATACTCGGGAAACTCAGTGCTATTAGCTTTAGTTGGAAACAAAGCTGACTTGGAAAGCTTGAGGGAAGTGGAGTTTGAGGAAGCCGAGGCTGTTTGCCAGTACATGCCGGAGGTGCTGTTTGTATTGGAGGCCAGTGCCAAAGATAACTCAAATATAGAAGAGGCGTTTCTCTATCTAGCAACTGAATTAAAGGTAATAATAAACGAAATTTTCGAAATCCAAATTTAATAAAGGTTTGATTTTTTAGCGTCGACATGATAGTGGTTTGTTGGGAAACGACGACGAGGATCTAGTTAAACTAGGTGAGAGCCGGACTGTTTCTAAGTGTAGTACTTGTACGAAAAACTTCTAATTACTGTTATAGTAAGTAACATATCATTGTGGAATTTGATTGGGGTGCCTTAAATATTTTAGAGGATGTTTGTTTGTAGTTTACGCCCAGTTTAGCTTTTATATTGTTGTTTGGTGTGATAGGAGATGTTTGTGAGTACAAATAATCATAGTAAACTTTAATACTCACTTGATATTACTATTCTAGATTAAAGGTTTGTAAGAAAGGGGAAAACTGGGATAAATCGTTATATCTTGGTGGTGTCGATACTCTAATTCGAATAAATTCAATTTTGAGTTACTATACTCAATAGTAATTGTTAATTTGTTGTTTATAAGACTGGTGATAATCTTCCAATATTATTTTTCATTATAACCGCTTAATGTAGTCGATTTATATCAATTTATCTAATAATTTTTATTATCCACAAACTCTCTTTTAAAACTTTGCCCTAATTCGACAGTCTAAAATATTTTTTGCGTCTCGACAGTCTGTAAGTGATTGTGATAATAAAATTCAGTGTTTTCTTTCTAAATATAGACTATCAAACAGTAGATATAAGTTATTTTAAAAACAGTAAATGGATCGTGTATTTCTTGCCATTTTTTCTAATATTCAACATAAAAAGCTTTAACCTTTGACATAATTATTGTCTGTAAAAAGCGCTAACTCAATTAGATTAAACTAAACGAATGTGGGACGAGGATGTTTTCCAAAATGGAACAATCGTAATATTTAGTCAGCGTACTTAGTTGGTTTTTTATTAAAATATTTGTTGTGCAATAAATAACTGTTAAGTCGGGTAATTTTGAAATTAATTGAATTTTTTGGATTGCATAACATAATTTTTAAAAATTCGTCATTTATTTGCTAAAGTTTTGTTGATGGAATTTTTTTTATATTAAATTAACTAATAAAAACTATTTTCCGTCCCCTGCTAACATACCAGTGTAAATCATGACAATTGTAAGGAAATTTACGATATTTAGAACGTTTATATGCCATAGTTTTTTTATTTATTTCAGTATTATTTATTTGCAATATTATTATAATAATTGTTAATGCTTAAGTGGTAAATGTTATAAACTAAATGTATATATTTACAATAATTATTGTTTAATTCCATATTTACTTAACACTAAAAGATAATTTAAATAAATAAATTAATATCTAAAACATGACAATATTTTACAATTTTATCTTATTTATTATGTATAATACAATGTTATTTATAAAATATTTATATGCTCTGTAAAACTATGTAACAATGCCAAAACAAACAAAAAAAATAAACTATATACAAAATTGAGCAAAAGTTGAACCGAAACATTTTCCAATCTAACTGACTTAGTTTAAATCACACCCGTTTAATTATTATCACTGGGAAAAGCACCTGGGGGCCCGAACACTACATATTATTCCTGTACGGTGGATTATAGGTAACTTTCAAGCTTTCCTCCTCTTGTTCTTCAACGTTATTATCGTCAGGATTCTCACTAAAAAATTGAAATTAAGTTTCGGTTATTAATCACCATAATAATTTCTTGTAGTACCTGTAGTGGTTGTGCTTTGGGACGAATAGCGACTTTGGACAGTCCTTCATGTACGGCCAACATTCCGCCGGTCCTCCAGCTTTTCCACTTCCAGCGTTTTCCGCCTCGACGTACTCGTCCAACATATGAGCATAAGGCGACTTGCTGGCTCTAAAAAACTGTCTTAGACTTACTTGCACTTTTTTAAGTTAGAGTTAAACTTACGAGAAAAACAACTTGAGTACCTCGCCGATTAAACCGAAATTCTTCAGAGGATGCGCATGGACTTCGCATATAGCTCGTAGTAAGCAAGCTTTGCCGTCCATTCCGAAATTTTCCAAAAATTCCTCCAGGACAACGTATAAAAGCGCACGTTCTCCTCCGTGGAAAGCAGCAGGTGGTACAGATTGCTCCAGTTTTGTTGCTCTTTTACTCCTGCGGTTATGCAAGATGTTTCCGATGTAATCGGCGAGGATTCCGCCTGCGGCTCGCCCCATGGACCTGGCTAAAAGCGGTGGTAAGACGCCGAAAGGATTCTCGTTGTCTGTTAAGCCGAGTTTATTGAAATCAACTGAAAATAAGCTGTTAGTTGGGTTTTGTACGCTTATAATATAACTAACTTGTAAATGGAAGACTTATAGTCATGTTGGAGAAGAATCCATCGGGGGGGTAGCGTACAAACGGCATGGAGAGTGACGGGGAAATTACGAGGGTTGTTCCAGGTGGTAGGGCTAATCTGCCATCTTCCGTCACCCATAAAATTCTCTTTTGTCTAGATTTGACTTCTTCCTTTGTTAAAGAAGGTGTAAGTAGACTGGTGAAGATGAAGATGAGGATTAAGCGAGTTGTCAGTGAGATTTTACAACATATTCGGAATATCTTCATGCTGAAAAAGCGTAGAAATTTCCATTAAAATCCTGATGTAAATGACATAAAAGTAATTAGTAGTAGTAGATGGGAAAAACGATGGAATTTCTTGGGTGGGTTTTTCATCGGAAAGTCATTAAGTGTGCGATTTATTTAGCAAATTGAAATGCAAATTAATTTAGCTGCGACTGTTTTATTGGCAATAAAAATAAAAACAGTCGTCAAGTTTATTAATTAAGAATTAATCGAAAATTGTTAGATTATTGTTTTTTCCAACATGAATCTTGTCCTAAGTCAGTTTTTGGTATTTTTTTTCGGTGCTCCACATACATTCCAGCTCGTAAACCTACAATTATTTAACTTAATGGCATTGACATAATATTTCATATGCCTTGGAGTGGAAGAGCCAACTTCCACCCGGTTATATAATTTTCGAAACAAGTTCTTTGACCTTGACCGAGTGCAGACGTCTTCAGCGAGCACGCGGTCACACATGGCAAAATTTCAAATGAAATCATTAAAATAAAAGCAACAGCAGGATTAAAAAATTGAGTTTTGATTTTTGATTCAGTAATAACAGGATTTGGAATTACCAAACACGCACGCCACAAGAAGTGTTATTAAAAACAGCTTTTGTAAAATAAAAACAAACAAGGAGCGCATATATATTGCATGTGATGATGACGTTTTTTCGCAAAATAATTGTGGGTCAACCTAAAAGTAGGTCCGTGGACCAAGATAATTGAGACTTGGGCGAAACGGGACTGCCATTAAATTGGAGGTGTAAATTTGTTATCACTGATCAAATAGTTACTTAAATTTTATATCGTTATTATGAAATAAAAATGCAAATTGCTCCAGACCAGGTTCTCCAATTATGGCGCTAAAATAAAGTATTAATTTACAAGCAGGTTTCAGTTTGTTGGTTTTTGTATCCGCACAGAGTGTTGGTTTACAAACCTGTCATTTATCAGCTCTGTTATGTAATTAAGTGCGGTTTAATATTTGTTTGATTTATAGCAGATCATAAAATAACCAAGAGTATTATTTGCTATCCAGTAGTTAATTGAGTGGACATAATCTTATTATACGGTTCATTACATTCATACATTTTATTTTTCAAATAAAACATGAAATAGTTTGCGATGAGTTTTTTTTTAATAAGAATATATAAGTGGACTTTGAAGATTATAAACCGTTTTAGTTAAATGGTCAGTGAAGGGAATTTTAATTGACGTACCAAAATGTGAATCCCGGAAAAAGTGGGGAATCTCTCGGATTCAGATAGGATATGAAAAAATAAGATGACAAGTTCCTATAAAAATTTTTCCTACAGGCGTTTTTAAAATTTTGATTTTTCGGAATGAGACTTTCTTTTTTTAACGACTTAATAAAACATGAATTCGTTTATTATTCTTTTTCTCGAAAACGGTCCACTTTATCGACAATAAACAAGAGTAGCTTTTCTTTAGTCTAAGGTTCAAGCTACCCGATTTTGTTGTTTTAAGTCTTTTTCACACAGGGTGTTAAAAGTTTAAGCATTAAGTTGTAAAGCTTAGTCTGCCCCTGGTAAACTAAACAAGCTAGATATGTGTCAAGGACATTATTTCAAGAGGTCCTTAGTAGTGTCCATCATATTAACTTTTTATAAAATTCTATTAAGTACTTTGAAAGTTATTAAAAAAAAAACGATTTCCAGCGACGCTCTTCAGGGCTACATATCTTCGTAGGGAGGGCCTGTAGGAAAAAAATTTATAGGAACTTGTCATCTTATTTTTTCATGTCCTATCTGAATCTGAGAGATTTCCCACAATTTCTTATCTGACCAGTGTTTCTAAAACTATTTTGTAACAAATTCGGACCGCTTTCCCCTTCAAAATATCCGGGTGCGCCACTGTCTTTTAACAAATATAAAATTGCACTTACTCAAACATGTTTTTTAATAGCCATGCTTCATGCCTCTGTTTGCATAATTAATAAATAAATTCCTGAGCAAGTGTCTGATGTGCAAATTATGTTTTTTTATTATTCGAAACAGCACACGATGAAATTGTATGGAACACGCGAAAATCAAAGAGTTAAAACAATAGAAACGGTTTTTATTGCGAGATAATAATAAAAAGTATTTGGCTTGGACGATAAAAAAAATTCTAGGTAGGACATCATTTACACGCATATGTAATTTTTTTTGTAAGGGGATTCCAAGAAGTTAATGTGGAATATTTTTTTTTGTTCTGGTCATTTAAATAAATGACATTAGAGCGTACTAAATTAATGATAATGAAATGAGACTGTTTTTATTAAGTGGATTTTCAGCACGATTATTCGATTAGTATGCGATTTGGCTTCGCCTGCAACAAATTAGGTTGAACTGCTATAAAATACTAATTTGTTTAAATGAGCCATGTAAAATTTGACTGATATCTAACCTACAATTTGCACTTGTCAAGCTAGTTGTCAGTTGGATGACAGTAGTTAAAGTAGGGTTAAGTTAAAGGGCTTGTCAGTTAGGTGTCAGTTGAATGACAGTAGATAAAGTAGGGTTAGTTTAAAGGTCTTGAGGTTTTCGTCATCCAATTAATTTCTTTGGATTACTGGCTATAAACTAGTTGATCTACATAAGTACATAATATTATATTTTGCATAATTCCACCACATCTTATCTAACTGTACGTGCAAGTACAAAGTCAATTAAAAAATAAATAAATTCTAGCTGGTACACTAATAATACTATTAGGATATTACAAGTTAATTGAATTCATACGCGAGGTGCAGTAAGTAATAGAAATGGAAGTAATTTTTATTTTACAGTTGGGTATTAGTGCCTTTATACCGTTTGTCTAAATTGTTAATGAATAATTTATTGTTTATTGTTTGAGTAAACCGCGCCGCGTACGGTTTAATATGTACGAAAATGGTGACAATAATGTAAATAGTAACCTGCTTTTTTATTCATGTTTGTTGTCTCACGAACTAAATAGTAGAAAGCGAATGTAGTTATAAATTGCTCGTCTGTAATATGTAAGAAGTGTTACATTCCTTTATTATTATCATTATACTACGGCGAATTCGTAACAAGTTATAATTCTGGAAAAATTTGTGATGACTAAGGTAGAAGCAAACCAAACTAAAGTTAATGTTTAAAGAGATTTGTAGTAAAGTTAGGGTCCATATAAAGTGTCCACTACCCACTCTATTATAATTGAATGTAGCTATTGTGTTGTAAATGGATGTCTAACTGTTATTATTGTAAATAAAAATTTAAAATGCCACTTTATGAAGTAAAATAATTGCTGTTTTCCAGAATTATTTATTATCGATAAGTCTTAGAATATTATTTTTTAAATTGAATTTAAATCGTAAATTATACTATACAGTTTCTGGTGTCTGCAATTTTAAGCCAACAGAGGTTGAGTCACTGTATTCAATTTTTTAAGGCAAACAAAATTTAGCTTTTTTTTTAAGTAAAAAATTTTTAATCTTGTAAAACTAAGTGAACAATATTTAACAAATTTACATAAATATAAACTATTAATTCGCATTAATTGTGCGAAGAATCGAATCCAGTTATAGTATCATAGGACTTAATGCAGAATTATTGTGGTGTACGACCCATATTATGTTTTTTTATAAAATTGCAACTGTTCCTGACAGTATGTTTCTATATATGGACTATTAAACTGTCTCCGCCTTTGCATAATGTTGTAACAAGAGTCTTATAGAACTACATTAGTACCCACGTAAATGTAAATTTGTTACTGAATAAATAAAAATGTTACATAGAAAATTACAAGATTTTTTCTATGAGTCCTTACCTTGTTTTCGTTAAAACCCCACAATAATAAACAACCAAAATCCTGCACAATTTTCAACGAAGATAAAAAAACTGTCCACTAAATCCTAACACAATAGAAGCTTGAAGTCCTGAAAGCATTCCCGCCGTTGACTGTTTTCATTTCAGCATAATTAGCTCGTATTTTCACTAGTTCTCAACGTCTCATGTCTAACTAATAACACGAAAAATCGCGCGCGCCAAAGAATCACTTTCAATTTGCGACAGTGCAATAATAATAAAATAGCGATTGTGATAATTTTTATTGTTAATTAGCGTGTCGCACTTCTTCATTCAAAAAATTGTTATTGGCGTGTGCTCAAGAACACACAGTGCGATTCTTCAGCCTTACATCAACTCACTCTCTACTCCACTGACCGAGTCGCAAGTTCACTTCGTACTGTAAACTTGCCAATTGTTGAAGTAAGGAAAAAAGTCGCTTTATTCGTACCCTGGTGTAATAACTACGTGGTTTTCAGGACAAGTGGCCGCCTTTGCCTCGGAATATGGGTTATGTAAGTTCCAGTATGCAAAATTTTACAGTGCAGCGAAAGATTGTGAGCTGAAGACTGAAGAGGGTACAGGTGTTGGAATTTTATACTCGGAGCTTTTAGTTGGGAGTTGGTTTTTATATTTTTCGTTTGTTTAGCTGTTTTTAATAGTAGTATTGAGAAGGGTGTTATTTTGAAATGTAGAGGGTGAAAAAAGATTTTTTTGGAGATATCTCCGTTATAGTCACTCCTACGATAAAAATAGTCGTAATCAATTTTGTAGGGAATTAAATTACCAACCATTTTTTTGCAACTTCGAAAGTATACGCGTTACAGCGGCTAAAAGTTTTGTAATCTGTTTTTTGCAAATATTTTCGTTCTAGTAGCTCACACGTTGAAAATAGTTATTATCAATCTGGTAGAGAATTAAATTACAAAAATCTTTGATTTAAACAATGTTTTCATAGCCTCGATAGTTTATGAGTTACAGCGGCTAAAATATTTTCAAAATGAATTTTCGTTACTTTCAGCGGCTGAAATTCATAAACTATCGAACCTAGGAAAAAATAGTTTAAACAAAATTTGTTGATAATTCAATTCTACACAAGACTGATATTAGGTATATTTATCGTATAATTTACCAGAACGAAGATATTTGCGATAAAATGCAAAATCAAAGGCTGCTATCTTGAAAAAGTTTTAGTTACAGTTGCTTCTATGATAAAAATCTTGTGTAGAATTGAATTACAAACAACTTCTGTTTAAACAATTTTTTCGCAGCTTCGCTAGTATATGAGTTACAGTGGCTAAAATTCTTGAAAACTGTATTTCCACTTTTATTGCAAATATTTTCATTTTGGTAATTCGTACGCTAAAAACCATTATTATCAATCTTATAGGGAATTAAATTGTCAAAATATTTTGTTTAAACAATTTTTTCATAGCTTTGATAGTTTATGAATTACAGGAGTTAAAATATTTGCAAAATATATTTCGATACTTTCAGCCGCTGAAAATCGTAAACTATCGAGCTTACAAAAAAATTGTTTAAACAAACTTTGTTTATAATTCAATTCTACACAAGACTGATATTAGGTATATTTATCGTATAATTTACCAGAACGAAGATATTTGCGATAAAATGCAAAATCAAAGGCTCCTACCTTAAAATTTTTTTTTTGAAAATATCGTCATTACAGTTGCTTCTATGATAAAAATCTTGTGTAGAATTGAATTACAAACAACTTCTGTTTAAACAATTTTTTCGCAGCTTCGCTAGTATATGAGTTACAGTGGCTAAAATTCTTGAAAACTGTATTTCCACTTTTATTGGAAATATTTTCATTTTGGTAATTCGTACGCTAAAAACCATTATTATCAATCTTATAGCGAATTAAATTGTCAAAATATTTTATTTAAACATTTTTTTCGTAGCCACGATAGTTTATGAATTACAGGGGTTAAAATATTTGCAAAATATATTTCGATACTTTCAGCCGCTGAAAATCGTAAACTATCGAGTTTACACAAAAATTGTTTAAACAAAAGTTGTTGGTAATTCAATTCTGCACAACATTGGTATTACCTATTTTTAGCGTATACCTCACCAGAATGAAGATATTTGCAAAAAACTGCATAAAAATCTGATATTTAAGATATTTCAAAAAAACGCCTCCAAATAGGGGAATACCAGTGCCAACCCAGAATACCTACATATATTTAAAGAAGAACCGGTGCATAGTATTCCAGTGACCAAGTGCCCAACAACAACACCGACTACCGGTCGACATCGCGACCAAGTCATTCTTATAACGGACAAGATAGATTCCACCATCAATTTTATTTGATGCAACTCTTGTGTTGCCTGAAAGTACATATTATGATGCATTTCTGAGATGCACCACATGTATACATATGCACCATCAGAGGTCCGGTTTGCGTTGTGAATAAATTATTAGCGAAACCTGACATTTGGAACTCGAATAAAATAATAACTATATGGTATTTAAGTAGCACAGGAAAAAAATCAAACAGGATTATTTGTTTATTTGACTATTGTTGTTTTGTTAATGGTATTGTTTGGAATAATGCTGGAAAATACGAAACGATTATTAGCAACTTTGTTGAGTGATAATTTTAGCTTGTTGTAACTATTGGAAATTAATTAGAGCGAGTTTTTTTGTAGCACCAATAAATTTGCATTTCTAATTAGGCAAAATTCGTCCTAACAACGGAATTTGTTTAAAAAAATAGCTTATCTTGTAGATCGGGCGATCTAAAGATAAAAATAGAGAGGGGAGTAGGTTATGGAAAAAGATCTAAAGTGAACTATTCACTTCGTTTTTTTTTATAGCCCACTCTCATTATCATTTTTTCCATCTTTTCATCCTCAATTAATTTGATCCTTACACCGCAATGTCGAACTAATTGTACGTCGTTACAAATACCAACACGCAAATTATTACATTTCAAGTTCTAATTATGTACATTGGTTAGTGTTTTGGCCAAAAGTAAACGCCCAAGGAGAAAAATACTTACGCAGAATAATCTGCGTACCTTGCAATTATTTCGTGTAGGAAAATTTTCTGTGTACTATAAGTACATATTCAAAAAAAAAACTGTAGAATAACGGCACACAATAAATAGTTTCAGCACCGATGCGACATTTAAAGGTGATAAAGTGTAGTTTTTATGTGGCACATTCAGAACTGGTAATGTAAATATTAAATAAGTGTAACATGGTTACAAAAAAATGTTTGTACCTATATGGTAATGTAGAGGAGATTAATATTATTGAAATGACAATAATTTTATAAATTACTAGAAATAAAGTTGAATTTTAGATTTCCCCCCAAAAAAATTACAAGTTTGGAAAATGGATAATTCTGGAAAATTTAAGTGTCCTACAGATTTGGAATCTGCGGAAAATTTCCGCATTTTATGTATGTTTCAGATGCCTAAACAAAAACTTTGGAAAATGGCCAAAATCACAACTTTTTCCATAGGTAGGTACATGGAAAAATTGTCGATTTTCACCAAGTCGTGGATTTACATGAAAAATATTTTCTTAACTAATTCGAAGCTGTAGAAAAAAATATCGAATCAGTTTTTCTGTATGACTGTATGTCGTAATGGAAAGTCATTCTGGTTGATGGAAAATGCCCAAAAAAGGTCCATCACTTTGAGCAGTCAAAAAAAATCAAAAAGTTAATTGGAAATTAAATGATACAGCAAATTAAAGTAGAATGTCCAGTCTATCAGTGGCAGAAGATTTCATGTAATTCAGAGCAACAGAAACGTTTTTTTGAAAATAAAATGGGACCAATCCAAAAAAGGGGCCTCTAGTACAGGGTGGGCAAAATTCGATGTTTTTATAGGGTAACTTTTAAACCATAAGAGATATTGAAAATCTGAGCGTTCATCGTCGAGCTCTTTTTTTGACAAACCCTTGATGGCGAAGTCAAAATTTAGCGATCGTCGTTTGTTTTCGAGTTATGGACGAAAATTCGATTTCTTGAGATTTCGATTTATGTCTATATTTCGGTTGTTTGTGAATTTAGAGAAATGGCGTTTGTACGTTCTTAAGGCACTTTTTTGATGGGAATGCAATGGCGTTAACAGATTTTGAAAATGTCTTTTTATTTTTAGGTTATGACATAAAATTTTTTATATGGAAGTCATAATGGGCTGTCACTTTATTGAAAAGAGCATTTTTTTCTCTTTTCAAATATATATAATATGTAGGGAATATTCCTTCAATTTCTTCTTGAAAAATAAAAAAATCTAAACTCAAATATCTCAAAAACGAAACCTTAAATTAAGATTTTTCAAGAGTAACTATTTTCTCTAAATTAAACAGACAATCTAAAAATTAAAATTTCTACGCAATATATCCAGTGGCGTCGAAAATTGGAGGGAAAAAGTGGAATGATCCCCCAGTATCTACGCCACTGAAAGTTTTTTTATAAATGAACTCCATCATTACCTAGAAATGTACTACATTACTCTGTGTACGAAATTTAATGGAAATCGATCGAGTGGTTTAGAAGTTGTTAACAAAACGCGTTTTTATTTTAAACTTTGGCACCCTGTATCTTTGTTATTAAACATTTTTGAGCAAAGTTTTTTAAGAAAAGTCTACTTTTTTCTTGATGCTCTATCACCTCCCAAATTAATGAGTTTAACCTGGACTACCCTGTATAGGGCAAGTATTTCCGTGTAGTGGCGTAGCTAATTTTTGATAGAACTTTTTTTTTAAATATCTGCGTTCCAATAAATCCATCCCACAATAGAAACAGATAATTGCCCAAGGTATTAAATTGCGATCAATTTTCCAATAACTCAATAACAAACAAAATCCTTATCGATATTTTTATGATAACAAAAAACAATCAGATAAAAAAATAGTATAAAAAGTAAACGCTGTAAGTTTTAAGTTTTTCTACGTAGTGACTTCTTATTCGTACGAAAGTTAAAATGAGCGAGGAAAAAATATGCGAAAAACCGAAGAGCAAAATGGCTAATGTGCAGTTTCGGCATCGAAGTCCTAGGGCCAGGTAAGAAAAAAATTTGATACACCTAAATAATAATATTATATTAAATTTCCAAAAAATTGATCTTATTATATAAGTATTTATTTTGTTCAAAACTATTTAATACAATAATAATTTTGGACATTCTTATAAATTTAGAAAAAATATATAATTTTCCTTAGCATATGCTTTTTTTTTATATTTGTATTTCATCATTTCCCAACTTTTCTTATCTTTGCTTTCATGATTCACCGTTATCTTTATAAAATCTTCGTTAATCTGTTTGTTTTCAAATAATCAAGTTTATTTTATTGCTTGAAAACAAAATTTATTTACATTCAGACAAAATATTAACCAAATTTTTAAATTACACCATTCTGCCCAATTTCAGAACCAATTCGTTTAAGGCCTTCGAAGACATGCTACAATGTGGCATTTGTTTGGATCGCCTAACAGACGCTCGTATGCTGCCATGTCAACACACATTTTGTCTGCATTGCCTCTTAACAAAAGTCGACGTGAAACCATCCAACGAAAACGAGCCAAGTTTTATATTTTGTCCATACTGCAAACAGAAAATCCCGTTGATAAACGGCCGGGAATCATTTAGGGACCTACCCAAAAACATGTATATAGATTGTGTGTATGGGTTGCTAAATGATAAAGCTCAAGTTCCAGTTGAGAAACAGTGCGAGCAGTGCAAGACTATTGCGGATGATCAGGAGATTTGTAGCCACTGCGAGCAGGTAACAAGAATTATTTTTTTTAATTAACGTAAAAAATAAAGCTGTTTTTTTAGAGCTT
Organism: Pediacus dermestoides; assembly: GCA_963942485.1. Lineage (NCBI taxonomy): Eukaryota > Metazoa > Arthropoda > Insecta > Coleoptera > Cucujidae > Pediacus > Pediacus dermestoides. The sequence goes on from OZ012629.1 coordinate 11,859,373, forward strand.
TTGCAGAGTTTGTTGGAATGAACACTTATCCGAGCTAAAATTAAATTTGGATTCGCTTTTGAAGCAGCTAAGAGAGTCTGAAAGTCGCCTAGTCTACAAACTGAAGAATTTTAACGATCGTTTGGACCAGCTTAACGAAACCGTTAAAAACACCATAAAACAGGAAATTTACAGGATGAAGACAGCTGAAGCTGGAGCTTTGGAAGAGCTGGAAAAAATAAAAGACGAAGGATTAACAACTTATGAGAACATCGAGGGTAGACTACAGGACTTGAGCAACAAAATCCTTACCAACTCCTGGCAAAATAAGCAGGTTAGTATAAATTCCACCACGTATTCGGAAAATTACCCAACTTTTCCAGGTGACAACCTTCATGAACATGCACCGCGAAACCTCCAAACTCCTAACAGAAATCAACCAGTACGGCGAAGCCCGTTTGTTCTTCGACCCCACAAAACTAACCCTCGACAAAGACACTGAAGGTATCTACAACGATGTAGGCGACTACGAAGCAACTGATCCAAAATCGAGAAAAGATTTCAAAATCGACGTTAGTGTGAATACTATGACTGATCGCTATAAAAGACGCTCGTTCAAACCTAAGATCCATTGGACTAAATGTCCACGTCCAGCAGGTGTTGGAATACCCCCATGGGATCCTTCTAAACTCCTAATAGCCGCCACGGATAGCCACTCGATTCTTCTAATGGAGCGGAATGAGATGAAGCTGATTAAACGTTGGAGCCACGAGGAGATGCTGTTTCCTTGTAGTTTAGCCTTCTCAGCTAGTCAGAAGTTAATCTACGTTTCGGACAAATGGAAGCACTGTATTCATATTCTATCAGCTCAGGGTATCTACATTAAGAGTATTTGCCAGGGTAAACTACACAGCCCCGATGGTATCGCCACAATCAACCAAGATCTAATAGTCTGCGACACAGGCAACGACCGAGTTATCATCGTCGACCAAAACGGTACCATCAAATCCACCCTCGGTGCTGCTAATGGTAAAACAGAGTTCTACATGCCGACTGGGATCGCAGTGTATCGAGGGCAAATCATCGTGGCTGATTCGGGGAACCATAGGATTAAAGTTTTTGATTCCAAGGAGGTGAAGGTGTTGGAGTTTGGGTCGCTTGGACGGCACCATGCGCAGTTTAGGTCGGCTGAAACAGTCGCTGTGGATCCATATGGGTTTATTTTGGTGGGGGATGCTGGGAATGCTAGGATACAAGTGTTTGCTCCGGATGGTACTTTGGTGAAGATATTTGGAAGTAAGGAGGGGTTTCGGTGGATTTCTGGGATTTTTGTCACGCCTGAATTGGATATTATTGCCACGGATTATAAAATGCGTAGTCTTAAGATATTTTGAAATGTGGGAGGAGGGATACGGGGTGTCCAAAGGAAAAGAGTAGCTGTAGTAAACAAGTTTATATTATAAATGTTTAATAATAAATTATGCTTTGCTTATTTTAAACAACAATAAAAAAATGTCATACATTTTTGTTTTTATTGGATTTTTTTAAAAAACCAACCAAAATTATGAATTATATGTTGTTTTATGGGAGTGACTGTATTAGTGAGAAAATGACCAACTCCAATTCCAAATGGATAAAGTATTTTTATTGAAAGTAATAATTTAGTTAACCCATGTATAAATTAACATTAAATGTTACATAAAGAATAAAAGAAAATTTATAGAGTAGACAGAAAATTTCAACAACTTTATGGACAACACACGCTTGGTAAGCAACACTCGCATAAAATTATTATTATTATTTAATGTAAACTTAACCGAATTAAACAGAAAAAATTGAAGAGAAATATGTTATCGAAAAGGATCTGATAAAAAATTTTGACATAAATAAGGCTTCTCAGTTGTAAAAGCCAACCCCACGAAATTCATTTAGTATTCATCTTCTTCACCAGCAACGGTTTCAACCTCATCAGGTGGTGCAAAACCCTCCTGAAAACAACAAACAAAAATCAGTTTAACCACGACGACTACGTTTAACCCGGTGAATTCAAACGATTTCACAAGACTGCACTCTATTTTTGGGAAATCACTTGAAACCCCGGTTTAAACGTAGCCTGTGCAACTGAAACAAACAAAACGCACTTCTGTAGCATATAGTACATCTAAAATTTTTTGTATTAACGGGTTGCCATCCTCCACAACTTCCTGACACATTACTTCAATGTCTCTAAGTTTTCCAAAGTAAAAGTCGCGCTCTTTTTCTAAGCCGTCTATGGACAACTGAAATAAAAAACAAAACGTAGTAAAACATCGCAAAATCGAGTAGTTACTACCTTTAATTCAGCAACTTGATTTATGAGTTCTTCAATTCGCCCTACGTCGCCTCCACTGCGGTTTTGTGGCGGTCGCACGGCTGGCGTTGGTCGAATACTGGCTTTGGGTACAACTGTATTCAAAACAGGATTATTCGGTTGAACAACTAAATGACACACAGAAAGCAGTGCAAAGCTTTGGCTAGAAATACCACCACAAGCAACAGATAATTATATAGTAGTTAACTAACAGGGAAAGTTAGCAAAACAAAGCGAAATGATTTCCTAATCAAATAACCAGAGTCGGCATTTAGTTTAGAAATTATTTACAATCAATTGTGCCCAAATGCAAGTTGATTTTATCGTTCAATTAAACAATTAAAAAAAAATAGATTCAATAACATACTAGCTCGAGCGATAGGTTGTTTCGTTTTGGTGGGCGATGATTGAGCAGCGACTGGTTTTCTCGTCATCATTGAATTGCCTTTTGGTGCATTTGCCCCACCATTGCCCATCGGCTCACCATTCCGGTTACCTAAGGCATCATAATCAGTTCCTCGGTAGTTGGCATCGAAAAACTTCTTAAACCATTGCAGAAATTCAAAATTGTCTTGGAAGCGGCCTTTTACCAACTTGTCTATGGACACTATCTATATGTTCGTCAATGCCAAATGCCACCCAGGGGAAAATAAAAACAAAAATAGGATAAATTATGCAAGAAAAAACATAAAAGAAAAAGAGATAAAGGAGGATGTGTGAGGGATTGGTCTTAGTATGTATTTAATATTTGTAATCAGGTAAATTTTTCATAATACTTAAATAGTTTGTAGTTTACTCTCATCTCCAGTCTTCTTTTCATTATAAAATTAAATAAGGATTCTCGAACGTCTAACGAGACATAATGTAAACATTTGGGCTTGAATATTGAAAATTTTCCCTAAACCTTACACTTAATGAGTTTAGTTACAAATAACAATATATGAAACATTTACCCACAACAAAACAAAACTAAGCCCTAAAACACATTCACCATGAACGTATAAACCCTCAATCTCACTTTTAATACGCCAATATTAGTAAAACACGTCACCTCAATTTATTCCATTTTAATATAATTAAATTAGTAATCAGCAGTGCATTCATTGTGTTGTAATAACTCAACAATTTTGGTGGTTTAGTCACAAATAATTCAGCAATAAACGACATGACGTCATACTAATATATAGCACATTAGTAGTAAGTTTGAAGCAGATAGAAAAAAATTCGACATATGATGCAAAAGTCTGATTCCTACTATCACATGCTGCTGGCTCGTGACAGAAATAAAATAGGGGGGGGGGGGGAGAACAACGTATTTTTATGCACAAGCGCCACAAGGGGGTGAGTTTCTACAAAGGCACACGGGATGTCCTGTTAGTCCCGCAAACCTCTCAACTACCACAGCGAGTTTTTACAGCCCCCAAAAAAACAAATGTGTGTATGGATGTGGTTTATCTTTTTTCTTTTACCCTGCCTGGCCTGTATATGTTGTTTCGGGGGGGCATGGGCATGATGTGGAATCACACTGGTTCCATGATCATGTGCCGCCGCTGAACCAATCATTATCCCACCCCGTGCCTCAATTGCATCGTACTCTCGACCATCGTAATTTGCATCGAAAAATTTCTTGAACCATTGCAGAAACTCAAAATTATCTTGGAAACGACCTTTTATTAACTTATCTACTGGGATTATCTAGAATTGTTGCATCATTTCCGGTTTTTTTCAGTTTCAATTTCAATTAGGTTGCTTATTATGTATTTTATCAAAAAAAAAAACAAAAAATAAGAAACCTAACTGGTTTTATAATTGAAAAAACAATCATCTCCCGCTCACCTTATCTACAGACATTTTTTTGAAACTGGCTTGTAATATTTTAAAATTTTGAATGTATTCGTGTTCCAGATTCGTTCGGAATTTGACACGTTTGAGTTGAACAGATCCAGGGAAAAGCATATCCATGAATTGGCAGTATGCTGCTCCAGTGCACAATTCCTCGATTTTTCCAAAATTGCTATGCAAACATTCGTTCACCCAAGCGAGCATATCGTGTCGGGAAAGATTTTCCAATGTCACGTTTGTTGAGTAAACGTTGACCGCCATTTCTGGAAAATGCAAAAATTTATATAAGATGACCTCAATCATTATGCTTTATGCTAAGCCAGGAGGGAAAAGTACGCGGTTTTTACGCAAATTTTATCGATTTAACCGTTGATTGCTATGGTAACTAATGGTGGAAATATGACCTGGATACATGGAAAATTGGAAAAATATTGCAAGCTAATATATTCCGGGCCCCAATTGCTTTCTAACGAATTCAATTCATCTAGATCTAGAAGAAGTGGTGTGTGATATAAACTTTAAATATTATCCAAGAAATTTACATGATATAAGACATTTCTAAAAATAGTTAATGATAAAAATTGTTACTATCACTTTTCGGAAGTTTCCAGGTAAAAACTGTAGCATATTAGTCATAACTCGCATTAATTTAGTTTAAGGCTAGTCCAAATTAGATAATTACGGCAATTAAAACCGCTTCTAATAGAAGAATTATCTATAATAAGTAATGTGTTACAGCACAGGTAAAAATTTATGTGTACATTGAACACACATACCGGTTTTTTTAAGATGTACAATCCCGTTAGAAAAAGATAACCAACGCGTAGCTTCTAAAAATAAATTACAATATATATATAACAAAACAATCTACACACCTTTCGGTATTTCAAATTTTACATACATAAGATGAAATTCCTTGAATAACTACAAAACGATAATTTTGTCACATAAATCAGCCATCACTCATTTTCTGATGACATTTCGTTACCTATTTAGAATTAAAAACGTCAAAATGTACACTACTTTGGACTAGCCTAGATGCACAACGTTCAATTAAATTATATCTGCTATTGGACAGTTGTATTAAATTGTTAAAATGCTTGTGGTTACCTGAGGGTTTTTCTTCAATTGAATTCAAAGAAAATTTGAGCCGGGAGTGGTTCGTAAAGCGGAAATTCTACACGCACACGACCGACACCGGCCATTCAACTAAATTTAGTACTTAGTGCTTACCAACATTGCGGCAAAAATCCCCAAATTGGAAATTAATTAGTTAGGCAACCAACAATACACCGTTGTATACTTTTTGCCTATATATAGGAAATTTATAATTACTGTATGTAGGCCAAAATATATCCATTCTCGAGGAATTATTAGTAATACTAGTAACCCAGAAATAACTCAAAAATGTTGTGTTTTTTTATAAAATATATTTCGTATGTATAAAATTGTACAAATTAATTTACTGTGTTTCCTTTTCACGCTTTTCCCATCCACGTTATAAGTGGCTCATTCCAAAACATAGTTTCAAAAAATTTTTAGTAGGTAGATTAATATATAATTTTTACTAAGTATAAGTACTAAAAACCATTAAAAACTATGTACTGGAACAAGACTAATAATATTTACTGTTGATTGTTTCTAGCAGGTTTTTCTTACTGTTACACAAGGCATGTCATCGTCTGCTGTTATGTAGGGCTCCGCGTCTACACGCAGGCCAAATGAATAGCCGGGCTTCCTTGGTAGTTTAGGCATATAAATCGGTCCAGGGGAATTCTTATAACTTCTATCAGGCGGGTACACTCTTGAGGGCAGAGTGTATTTCGGTAATTGGTTCTTGTATAAGTCGGTGCTAATTCCTGGGTATCTAGCTGGACCTGGGGACTTATCTATCCCGGTTTGTGGTCGACTAGACGTTCTACAATATTTTTTAAATCATAATTAAGTACATTTTTTAAATCCAGTTGTTATACATGCTAAAAGCGTTGCTAGCTGGTAGATCGGGCACTTTAGGTCCAATAGTTGTTGGAAGTAAATATTTATTGGGGCCAGGAGTATCATCACGGCCAACTAGTTGATACCTATGTGCGATTGTAAACGCAGGTGGTCGTGGTTCCTTCATGCGAGGCGCTAGTTCCGGTCTGTAAGTTCCAGGACCGGGCGTTTGAAAAGATGCTAAAAAAACAGTAAAATCAGGGAAAATATGCTGATTTTTCTGGGGTATTACTGAGGGGGCGATGTCGTGATTTCATAGAAAAAGCCGCAGTTGTAACTTTTCCATAATTAGTCAACTTGTCGACGTTATACTGGGGACCTGGACCACCAAATCTTTTATCGATGCTGGGATATTTGGTTCCCATGGAGTATTGCGGATTCCTATGCCTGCTGACATCGTGGTCTTTGAAACCAACCACTGGCGGCAACATGTATTTCCCAGGTCCGGGTCCTGGAAAACAAAAAAACAAAAATATCTCCATACCAGCACGAGTGGTAGGTGAACTTACCAAGATCTTTTCTACCCATTTTTTAGTTTTTTAGTTTTTTTGGTTAATAGAATAGAGTAGCAAATCTAACTGGAATTTTTTTGTGATGTACACTTCAAAATGAATTTGAGGGGCGTGCGCTAAATTTTAAAATGTGGCCGTTTCGAGAAGGTATTTGGAGTTATGAAACGCGCACACAGAAGTAAATTGTACAATTTTACGAAAAATGTGCGCACACACACTGACAAGACAAAACACTGAACTGAATTGATTGACAGCAGATAATTGTTTTTGTACGATAATATGTGCACATAAAAACACGGGATGTGTGCATTAGCTTTTGTTTTCAATATCAACAATAATCTCAAAAACTTAATGTAGGCAACCAACAATACTTTAAAAGAAAGTAGTTCAAATGTACCTTAAAATTATGTTAACGTTTTAACAATTCTATTAAGTAATTATGTAATACAGTAATATCTGTATAATGAACGTGTTAAATCATTTTGAATAAATATTATGGAACAAATGTATTGAAAAAATATTTAGGCAACCAACAATACATTTTAGTAATAGTTCTAATGTATTGTTATACCTAACTTCATGTAGGTGAATTTACGTGTCAGTTATTTCTAGGTTATCAATAAATAAACCTCTAGAAAAACGTTGAAAATGTGTTAAATTACAAGCAACTTCTAAAATTGGATACGTCCTCAACACTTCTATCTGTTCTGCATGGGAACCATTTGGTATTAATTGTGAAGTAAGTTAAAAGGAGTCGTTTAAGAGGTTATGTTTATTGTGTGAATTGTAGGCATAAGTAAAACGGAAAAATGGCTAGTAAAAGAAAACCAGAAAGTCAAGTGCCGGCAGAGGAAAGCGATCAGCTTCTAATCAAACCACTGTAAGTACTTTCAGGTGTCTTATTTCTAGTTTTTAATACAAGTTTTTTGTAGGGGTGCCGGACAAGAAGTCGGACGGTCTTGCATTATGATTGAGTTCAAAGGGAAGAAAATCATGGTAAGCTCAAAGCTACTATACTATCTCAGTTTCTTAATCAAGCTATTCCAGTTGGATTGTGGTATACATCCCGGTTTATCTGGAATGGATGCGTTACCTTTCGTAGATCTAATCGAAGCGGATGAAATTGATTTACTTTTAATATCACAGTAAGTATTTAGTAGAAATTTTATAGATTCTCTACATTATAGAAGTTTACCTGCAGTTTCCATCTGGATCACTGTGGGGCTTTACCATGGTTTCTATTAAAAACCAGCTTCAAAGGACGCTGCTTTATGACCCATGCCACGAAAGCAATTTACCGCTGGTTACTTTCGGATTATATTAAAGTCAGGTACTAAGGGAATTTATGGAAATTGTTCAGAAGCTAACATTAATTTTCTAGCAACATTGCAACGGAACAAATGTTGTATACCGAAGCTGATTTAGAGGCTAGTATGGACAAGATAGAAACCATTAATTTCCACGAGGAGAAAGACGTGTTGGGGATAAAGTTCTGGGCGTATAACGCGGGGCATGTCTTGGGCGCCGCCATGTTTATGATTGAAATAGCAGGAGTTAAAGTAACATCCCCAAAAGCCAGTTAACTGTACCTAAAACTTTTTTCCGCGTAGATTTTATACACTGGAGATTTTTCCCGACAAGAAGACCGGCATTTAATGGCAGCAGAAATCCCCACGATTCACCCAGACGTCCTAATAACCGAATCAACCTACGGGACTCACATCCACGAAAAGCGCGAGGAGCGCGAAAGTCGTTTTACCAATTTGGTGCACGATATAGTAAATCGTGGGGGACGCTGTTTGATTCCGGTGTTTGCTTTGGGTAGGGCGCAAGAGCTGCTGTTGATTTTGGATGAGTATTGGAGCCAGCATCCGGAGCTGCATGATATACCTATTTATTATGCGTCGTCTTTGGCTAAGAAGTGCATGGCAGTGTACCAGACTTATATTAATGCGATGAATGATAAGATTAAGAGGCAAATTGCGATTAATAATCCGTTTGTTTTCAAGCATATATCTAATTTGAAGGTAAGGAATAGAGTTAGTCTTTATAGTTTATAATAAAACAACGGTTGGGATTCTATAACTATTTATTTTAATTAATTTTCTGTATATAATACTTTATTTAATTTCATGCTGTTGCCCCACTTCAAACACATCAATCTCCGGCTTAACTTTATCGTACAGATGTGGAAAAGCCCCTTCAGCTCCATACTTCCTCCGCACTTGTTCGTACAAAGTCAAATCGAACATCTCCTCAAACTCCTCGCGTGTCATAAAAATATCAGCATAAAGAAAACTAAACCCTCCAACGTCCCTTGTAAACTTCTCCATCTCCCTCATGGAGCTCACGGGGTTGTACCTTTGCTTCCGCTTGACAAACCCAGGCACCCCGTAGATACCCAAATCATTATACATAGCGTAGTTAGTACCCTCGATTAAATACTCTTGTTTCGGTGGGATTATCTGTCCAGAATGCGTTCCATGGTCGTAGACTTTACAAGGGTAAACTAAAAGCGGATAAGCGTCGAAAAGCTTGTCTGAGGTGTTGATTTGGTCTTCTAGTTTGCGTATTGGAAGAACAATATCCTGGAAAACCTGGCGGGTGAATGTGAAGGCTCTAATACCTGGCGTTGTAGTGAACTTAAGAAAGGCTGGTTTTGGAGGCAAGAGCCATCCGAATAACAGTCGGAATAACCAGTTGTTTCCAAATGGAATCATCGACTCGACCACCCAGAAAATAGCGCGGTTATGGCGGAGTAAATACTCGCGTAGTGGGATCAGTTCTGTGTGTTTGCCTTTGGTTAGGAAGGTTTCGGTGTATTTGTAGAACCACGGTTTGTACCAGCGGCTTACGTGGTTTACTGGAAGACTTGGATCGTAATCCGCGTAGTCGCCAGTCATGATGACGGCTTGGTCGTGGTTGTAAATTGTCGCTTCTATATAATTAGCCACTGGATAATCAGCGCCGTTATCACCTGATAACAATCGCAGCATATCGCAGTAGTTTTTCTGACCTTTAACCGGAATGTAGTTGATTTTGAGATATGGCTTAACTTTGACTATCCTCAAGGTTAAAGCGACTAAGAACCCGAGGCTGCCATGGCTCCAAGCCAACGCTTTGTACAAATCCACGTTGGAGTATCGTGTAGCTTCCACTAAACTTCCATCAGATAAAACTACTTCGTACGAGTGGATGGTCTCGTGGTATAAACCAGCTTTATGCGAGTGTGTAGTCATTCCAGTTCCCATAGCTAAACCTCCAAGTGTCGCGTCGGCTATCTCCAAAGTCACCGCTAGTGTATACCCACGTGGTATTAAAAACTTGGTGATTTGCCCCACAGTAACCATCGGCTCAACCCTAACGGTTAACTCGCTTTCATCCAATTCTAACACATCGAACAAATCAATTGCCACTTTGTGACATTGCGACTTCTGGTAGAACGTCGTGGATAAACTCAGCCAGTTCGGACGGGACGTACAAAGCAGCTTCCTGGTTTCCTTAGGTTGTTTCTTCCATGCTTGTATTTGCTTCTGGATGGTTTTCACGCGTGTATCGTGGTGTTTTGGGCTGGACAAAAATTTACGGTGGAGTTTGGTGCGGATGGACAGGATTAAGTCGAAGATGAAGCTGGCTGGTAGGCAGAAGATGAGGACCACGAGGCCGCGGTGGTCCTCCAAGAAGTGCACCAGGCGGGTTTTCCATGAGGGTTTCGTCATATCTAATAAAAATTTATGTTAAACGAGATTAGTAGGGGGGAAGCGAGCTTACCGTTTTTTTGTTGGGGTTAGTGTATTGACGTGGACATAACCTCAAAATTGTGTAGACTTGGTGGAGGCTGAGTTGGAAATGTTATACAATAGGGTTTTATGGCTTAATGGCTTCCTTGTTGTGTTATCAGGTGCTTGACACCGACTGTTTTTGCTTATCTAAGAAATATTTCAAGGGTCCTTGGAGATAGATTACTTTATGGAAGGCGATTATTTTGCAAATTTAATAAAATTTAATTATTAATATTTGTTTATTTATTTGTCCACTTTGACGACTTTAAAAAATATATTTTATTGAAACAAACATTCTAGTTATATGAGATTATTTTTAATCAGGTGTCCCACTTTTTTTATTTTAAAACTATAGGACATAGAAACTGAAAACTTGTATATGTACAGGGTGGAGCATTTTCGATGGGATTACAGGGTATCTAGGGTTTCTGTTGAAGTTAGAAAAAAACGGATAGCACATTTTTGGGTCAACTTTTTAAGACAAATTGAATGGTGAAAAGACGAAATGTCTACCTTCTTTTGTTTTTGAGTTACAAGCAAAAACTGATTTTTTACCGAATTTCTCAAGTCAGTGTATCTCGGTTAATTGAAAAATTACAAAAAAATACTTTATATGTTTTTTATAGAGATTTTAATTTGAAACAAGATGATATAATCAAATTTTAATTCCGTTCAATTGTTTTTGAGTTATGACATAAAGTTATATATTGTATATTTTCAGTTTAAAAAAGAATAAATCTATTATAGGTGTGCCGTGATTGATCTGTTTGTGAAACAAATGACTGTCTCAGCTAACTTGTTACGAAAACTAAAAATTACAATAAAAGAAACATTTTGTTAAACAAATAATTAAACGTTGTTTCTATTTAAAATTGATTTGGTTATTTGTTTAATTATTTGTTTAATAAAATGTTTCTTTTATTGTAATTTTTAGTTTTCGTAACAAGTTGGCTGAGACAGTCATTTGTTTCACAAACAGATCAATCACGGCACACCTATAATAGATTTATTCCTTTTTAGACTGAAAATATGCAATAACTTCGTTATTTATAAAAATAAATATATGATGTTATATATTTTTGGAAAGCTGAGAAAAAATCCTTTCTAATGAATCCATAGCCAACTATGGTTTCCATTTAAAAAGATACAACTTTATGTCATAACTCAAAAACAATTGAACGGAATTAAAATTTGATTATATCATCTTGTTTCAAATTAAAATCTCTATAAAAAACATATAAAGTATTTTTTTGTAACTTTTCAATTAACCGAGATACACTGACTTGAGAAATTCGGTAAAAAATCAGTTTTTGCTTGTAACCCAAAAACAAAAGAAGGTAGACATTTCGTGTTTTCACCATTCAATTTGTCTTAAAAAGTTGACCCAAAAATGTGCTATCCGTTTTTTTCTAACTTCAACAGAAACCCTAGATACCCTGTAATCCCATCGAAAATGCTCCACCCTGTACTCTTTCTGCTCGGAATTTTTCCAAAACTATAAGAGATATAATAACTGCCTTAGGATCCATTATTATACTTGTTTTCCCCCAGGGAATTGACCACTTCGAGGACATAGGCCCCTGCGTCATTATGGCCTCCCCCGGCATGATGCAAAGCGGCCTCTCCCGCGAGCTCTTCGAGTCCTGGTGCACCGACTCGAAAAACGGCGTAATAATCGCCGGTTACTGTGTGGAAGGCACCTTAGCCAAAACCATCTTGTCCGAACCAGAGGAAATCACCACGATGATAGGCCAAAAACTCCCATTAAAAATGTCGGTGGATTACATTTCGTTTTCCGCCCACACCGACTATCAACAAACCAGCGAGTTTATTCGGATTTTAAAACCACCCCACGTAGTGTTGGTGCATGGAGAGCAAAACGAGATGGGTCGGTTGAAGGCAGCGTTGCAGAGGGAGTATGAAGATGATCCTAATACGACGATTCATATACATAATCCGAGGAATACTCACTCGGTGGAGTTGTATTTTAGGGGTGAGAAAACGGCGAAGGTTATGGGGGCTTTAGCTGTGGAGAACCCGAAGCCTGGGAATACTTTATCCGGGATTTTGGTGAAGAGAAACTTTAATTATCATATTTTATCAGCTGATGATCTTTCCAGTAAGATTCTTACAAAAGTTTTACTCGTTTTTCTAAGTGGTTTTATTACAGGATACACCGATATGAGTATGAGTCAAATAATGCAAAGGCAAAGCATTCACTACTCGGGTAATATGGGAGTGCTTCGGCATTTAATTTCACAAGTTGCTGGACTTTTAGAGCCGATAGAAGGCGATAAAAAAATGCGTGCTTTCAACGCTGTCGATATAATAATAGACCAAAAACTGGTTACTTTAGAGGTATTAAAACTAGTCCTGTTGAGGGGATTTTTATTATTATATCTTAATTCTAGTGGATTGCTAATCCAATTAACGATATGTACGCCGATGCGATAGTGGCAGCTATTCTTCAAGCGGATTTGCTTGAGGGCCCCGTGAAAAATATGACAACTAGTGTTAAAGTCGATAGGATGCATTTTAAGGTAGATACAATAATTTAGTTTTGTTTAAATAGAATAATTGTGGGTGGTTTCAGGAATGTTTGATTGAAATGCTGCAAGATATGTTTGGGGAGGATTCAGTTCCAAAGATTTTCAAAGGGGAGAAGTTGTATGTGACTGTAAATGAAAATCGGGCTGATATTGACTTGACAAATTTGGTAAGAATGATTTGGTTGTTTAAATTTTTAGAAAAATTACGAATTATTTCTTACAGGATGTTAAATGTCCAACCGATGAAACGTTTCAGCAAATCGTCCAAACGGCTGTATCGAAATTGTATCAATCGTTAGCTCCACCACAAGTCGAAAGCTAATTCCATTTTATATAAGTTTATTTAAAAATAAAATCAATTTTTACAAATAATATTGTTGTAATAATTAATGTGTTAAAAATGTAAGTTTTTTTCATAATAAATCAATAAAGTCTTGAATGATTACTGTATAACTTAAAAGATTACAATGCTTCAATCATGATGGCTATCCCTTGTCCACCTCCAATGCAAGCGGAACCAATTCCCAGTTTAGCCTTCCTCCTCCTGGAATGAATAGATTAAAACAAACCCTGATTGTGTAATAATGAAAAACCTGTACCTAAGCTCGTGGACAAGATGGGCTGTTATCCTAGAACCAGAGGCGCCTAGTGGATGTCCCAAAGCAATAGCCCCTCCATCCACGTTTAGTTTATTCATGTCCAAACCTAAATCCTTAGCACAAGCTAAAGTTTGGGCACCAAATGCTTCGTTTATCTATATAAAAAACGAACATGAATAAGTAGGTGTAAAATAACAATAAAATAAAATGTTTGTACCTCGATTAAATCGATTTCATTCAGGCTTTTCCCTGTTGCTTTTAGCAAGTTTTTAATCGCCGGCGCTGGTCCAATTCCCATGATAGTAGGATCAACTCCCACCACTGAATATCCAATGATTCTAGCCAGAGGTTTCAAGTTGTTTTTAGCGGCGCTTTCCTCGCTGGCTAAAACAATGGCCCCAGCTCCATCACAGATGCCCGAGGCTGTTCCAGCAGTAACCAAACCGTTGGGTTTGAACAAAGTCGGTAATTTTTTCAAACCTTCAATTGTGGTTTCAGGACGCGGGTGTTCGTCCACAGCGAATTCTACTACGGATTTCTTAACTTTAATAGGAACTGGCGTGATTTCCTCTTTGAAACGTCCAGCATCTTGAGCTATAATAAATAAAAACGTTGTAGACAAAACATATTTATGATTTTCCATGGTGATTTTACCAGCTTTCCAGAGCTTTTGGGAGCGTAGCGCGAATTCATCCACAGCATCTCGTTGAATCTGGTACTGTTCACCTAGTTTTTCCGCTGTGAGTGCCATGGGTAGTTTACAGTACGAATCAGTGAGGCCTACCCATAAAGTATCTTCCAAAATTGGGCTAACGCCCAACGGGGTGCCAAAACGGATGTTTCGGACAGCGTATGGAGACGCTGACATATTGTCCGCGCCTCCGGTTAAAGATATTTGTGCTGCGCCCGTTACAATATCCTAGAAATTCACTCATAAAAACTAACCTATAAATATCCAAAAAATTTACTTGTGTTCCATTAACAATGGACTGGAATCCTGAGCCGCATAGTCTGTTAACTAAATACGCGGGTTTTTCGACTGGTATACCAGAGTTAAGTAAGACATGTCGAGGCATAAAAGCACCGTCTGGAGCTGAGGACTAAAAAAAATATTGGTGATTTGGACTTTGTGTTATAATTACATATTAACATACAGTTAAAACGTTTCCGATTATAACAGTATCGACTTGTTCAGGTTTAACATTAGCAGCAGCCAAGGCTGCTTTAGCTGCTATTGTTTGCAGTTCGCTTGCAGAAGTTTTCGTTAGTTTACCACCATAAGTACCAAAAGGAGTACGCTTAGCTCCAACAATTAAAACACCTAAAAACATTGTTTGTTACAACTACTTAATTATTACAAAGTTTCTTTGGTTACCTTTAACCAGGGAAGTCATTTTAGCACACACGAAAAGCACAATTCTAAATGGGCCTTGGCGGAATGAAAACAAGATGATATTTTAATTTATGTGTGTAGAAAGTAGGTACAAAAGTCCAAAGTGCAAGATAATCGACTGATTACAAACTTTTAAAATACTTGTTTGTATGAAGGTTCAGATTTCGTGTGTAAATAAAACAAATATTTACCAAACAATACAACACAGCAATTTAAATTTTGTTATATGATACGAATTTATAAAAAATATAAAATATAATAAAGGTTATCTATTAAACACTAGTTGAATGTAGTTAGGCAACCATATATACAATGTCTCAAATAATATTTATCAATTACCAGTACTTGTTTGTATATTATAAGATCAAAAAATTCATATAAAAATGTCTTATTTATTTATTAACATCATACATGTTATAATAAATAGATTTTATGTAATTGCAAAAAAGCGTAGTTAGTGAAAATTGGATCTAGTGTATAAAAAGTCTATGGACACGATTTATTTTTCAAAATAAATCAGATGACACGTTATAAAAACGTGGATATATTAACATAATTTTTAAACATTATTTGTACGAAATTTTGCGAAATTCCTTACGACAAAAATTAAAAACTCACAGTTATTACAGACGTTTATTTCATTCCTAGACCCCAAATCAATATTATACTGGGTTCATCAGCGTCCTCAATGGGATACCGGCAACTACGCAAACTAACAGTAGTGACCTGTTTTACCTTTATTTGATTGTCAATTTGTCATCCGCGTTTCCTAACCTAGAAAACCAAACGTGTTCTTTACCATGGGGGCGAACAAACCCCTATTCCGCGATTTAACAGCCGACGACCCAGAACCCGAAACAACAGAAATCGAGTCCATGTGCATGAACTGCCATGCCGAAAACGGAACAACCCGCTTACTCCTCACCAACATTCCCTTTTACAAACAAGTCGTATTGATGTCGTTTACATGTCCGGAATGCGGCTACGAAAACAATGAGATACAATCTGGTGCTCAAATTGCAGACAAAGGTATTCGAATTACTTTACAGGTTGACAGTGAACGCGATTTAAATAGGCAAGTGGTGAAGAGTGATCAGACTAGTGTTCGGATAGTCGAGGTGGATTTTGAGGTGCCGGCTGGTAGCCAAAAGGGCGAAGTGACGACTATTGAAGGGATAATTAATCGATGTGTGAGTGGGTTAAAACAGGATCAGAGTGTGCGAAGGATTCAACATCCAGAGACGGCTAAAAAAATCGATGAGTTTGTGGAAAAACTGGAAAAATTGAAGGGGTTGTCTGTGGGTTTTACTGTGATCCTCGAGGATGCTTCTGGGAATTGTTTTGTGGAGAATCCAAACGCCCCGCAAGTTGACTCACAATGTACCGTACAACATTTCACTAGAACTACAGAACAAAACCACCAGCTTGGTATATTTACCAAAGATGAAATAAGTAAGAAATTATAAGAAATAACTAAAAAACCTAAAGTATAAATTCCAGGTTCTGAACCTTCGTCGGGTATTCTACATCCAATCGCCGAAGACGAATTCCCTTTGGAAGAGCTCGAAACAGAAGTCCACAGATTTCCAACAAACTGTCCAAACTGTGGCACTCCAGCTGAAACCAACATGAAAGTCACAGACATTCCGCATTTTAAGCAAGTCATCATCATGGCGACAACGTGCGATGCTTGTGGACATCGCACTAACGAGGTGAAATCAGGTGGTGGGATAGAATCGAAGGGGCTGCGCATTGAAGTCGATGTCCGACAACCCAAAGATCTCACAAGGGATGTTTTAAAATCCGAAACTTGTAGCCTTAGCATCCCCCAGTTGGAATTGGAAGTGGGGCCGTTTGCTTTAGGCGGAAGATTTACTACAGTTGAAGGGTTGCTAGTCGCCATGAAGGAACAGCTAGTCGAACCGATGATTGGTGACTCGCAAACAGTGGAATCCAAAGGGCGTATGGGGGATTTCCTTAGGAATTTCGATGAGGTTTTAGAAGGGAAGCAAGCAATAACGTTGGTTTTAGAGGATCCTGCTGGGAATAGCTACATTCAGAGTTTAGTAGATGGGGATGAAGTTGACGATAGTTTGAGGATAGAGCACTATGAGAGAAGTTTTGAGCAGAATGAAGAGCTAGGGATAAACGATATGGTAACAGAAGAATATTCGTAACAAATTATGACGCCATTATTTTTTCTTTATTTAAGAACTACTGTATAACATGTAAAACTTTAACAATTCTGCCACTATGTACTACTAAAAAACTTTCAGTCAAAGACGTTTTCGGTTTTTTTTTGTACATAACATCTATTAGTTGATAACAGTAATAAAAACAAGTACACAACTCATAATTGGATGACATATATTTTTTAACTTTTAGTGTGAATTCAATCGAATGTTTACATAATTTATTTCATCAGTTTTAAGTTGTTGAAAACTATAAAAATTTTATGTACACCTACGCCAAAAGTGTTAAATTCTCCAAACATTCGGTCGATTATACACAGTAACGAAAGCTGGATTAACAAAATATAATAACAGAGTCTAACCCTACGTTCTATCAAGAGATTATTACAGCGATTTTTCTTATTATAATTTTTGTTTAAATTACTTTAATAATGATTTATTTAGCATGACCAATGTTCTTTTAGTTATTAAAGTATGAAATATGAGATAAGCATGTAGTATTATCTAGATTATTCAAGTTAGTCCATTAGAAAGTTGTAATAAATATTTTGGTCCAACTATAAGCCAGTGAAGGGGGAGAAAGATCTTAACATTGTAACATTCAATTTATATCACACCATTTAACATACTTATTCAACAAATACATTTTTTTATTAGCCTTAAACTGTTACTTTTTACAAAAAGGAACTGATGGTGTGTTGGTTGAGAGGTCAGCGCGCGGACAAAGACAATATTTACGAGTTACTTTTCGCCGTACAATTTAACGATTAACCCACTGCTTCAACGCCTCTTCAAACTGTATAGTTTCTTTGTTCCTCGCTTCCAATTCCACAAGATCTTCGCTCTTTTCCTCCACTTCGGTTTCTTCTCCAACCCTATTTTCCGCTGACTACAAGTTCAAATCGTTAGTTTCTGTCAAGTCTACAAGTTTTTAAAGCAAAACACTGACAAAACGTCCGTATTGTGTGGAAGTGGTGCAAAAGTAAAGATAGATGTAGGTACTAGTACATGATTGTGCTGAGAGGTGAGTTTATATAGTAGAGTTGTGTTGGTTAACTAAAACTTTGTAACTTCTAGGAAGCGGCGCTAGCAGTGCATTATCTGAATGGGGCACCCACCTGAGGTCCGAACGGACCACCCGCCTGACTGTAATTAGGATAATGGTTTTGTGGGAAATGCGCGTTTATGTTCGGCAGCGGCGGGGCGTGATTGAAATTCTGTTGCGGGAAATTCGGGTTGCCGATTTGATTCAGTTCGGGCGGACTTGTGGGATGTCTGGCGCGGAGTTCGGCCATGAAATTGGCGTCTTGGGCGTAGCGGCGTTGCAGCTCTTGCTGCCAACCCCCGTCCGATTCGTCTTCGCCGTCGTCCTCGAAATCTAACAAGGCAAACAAACATTAATGATTTTAGTGGAATTAGTTTAGTCCTTCTCCCATTATGTATATGAATTTTGGTTTAAAAACGAACATTGTATTGTGTGCTAGAAGAAGAACTATAATAGGCTTGTTGAAGAAGAAAAGCTTTACAAATTTTGTTGGGCAAAACAATATAAATATGTATAAAAAACATGCAAATGCATTTTATTATCATCGTCACGCGTACAACTTTCGAAAACCTCACTCTGATTTTTTTTTAAATTAGCAGAACTGCAGTTTTGATGGCTTAAAAAATATTCCAGCAAAATTAACTTAATTAGCGATCCAAAAAATTTTTTGTATCGCCTGAAATAATATACAAAAGCGCCTAAAGGATATTTACGCCATTTACTAGTACTATCAAAAAAGAATAACCAAGCAAAAACATACTACTCACCAAGAGGTTTTCTGATAGCACTAGCCTCTGTCTGGTTCGAAGGTTCTGCAATTTAACAATCATTCAAACAGGCAGCATTCCACAAACAATCTACCACGGTTTCGTTGTTACGCTATTTATATTTTCAATGCAAATGTCTGTATGAAAAATAATAATAATAAAAAAACTCAACTGAAAACTTACCTAAGTACTTATAATAACTGAACACTTTGAAAAAAAGCTATAGACTAAAATAAGAAACATAAAACAAACAAAATAAATTATAAACTGTTTATTTATATATATAAAAAAATCAAAATATAACAAACAACAATATTTTTCTGTTATTTTATTATAGTAAATGCACCGTAATTTATGCGTTAGGTTAGAGTTAGATAATCTTTTTAAAATTTAACAACAATAAAATTTCAACAAAAAATATAATCACAAAAACAATTTATAATATGAGTATTAGTGTAATGATTCATGCTAGCTGCTCATTATTACAATAGGCATTCTCATGCCAAGACCACTCATATTTTAAACATTCTCAGTCAAAATAAAAAAAAAACCATAGATTTTTTTGTACAAGATAAAGTCTTATAAGTACAAAGATTCGAATAATAATAAAACTAAACGAGTAAAGGTAAAAATCCAAATCATAAAAGCTACAATCAATATAGTACAAAAATAAAAACAAAACAGCATGCCCCACGAAACAAAATAATTCCGTGGCACATCCTGCCTAAACAATAATAGTAAAAACTAATTCATGAGCTAAAGTACATAAATTTATCGCAAGTTTTTGTATAATAATACTAGACGGTTTTTATATTATAAGCTTACTAGGCTGGTAGTTTTATCTATCCGTACCTGAATTTAATTCTCTTACTAAAGTCGACATGGCATTGGTCACAGAATCTGCAGCTACTAGCAGATCGTTACGTAAACTTCTTCCCACCGATCCTGGCGTTCCATTACCATTCGAGCCTACTTAAAAAAAACAATTCAGTGTCCTTTTAAAAGCAGAAAAATTTACTCAGTACTCACCCATATTAATATTAGCTGCACCCCCTCCTCCACCCCCACCAAACGCATTCCTAACATCTCCTCCAACGCCCACCAACGAATCACTATTATGCAACCCACGCTCATTCCTCTCCTGAGGTAAACTATTTACAACCTCCCTATCCCTATCTCTATTGCCCATGCCAAGCGGTTGCATTAGCCCTGGTGGTGCTTGATTCATCGAATTAATCATCGGATTGGAATTCGGCGGCATGCCTAGCGGAGTTTGAGGGGCGCTACGTGGCCCCGATTGGGACGTTGGCACGGAACCTGGAGGTAGTGGTGGGGATTTTGTGCTGCGCGGCGACGAGTTCGGTGTACTTCGAGGGGAAGATTGGTGATTCTTCAAAATTGTTAATATTTAAATATATGGTTAGTTTATTAGGTCCACAGCTTACTTTAAGCATTTTCATAAGGCCTTCCAGTTGGATCATGAGCTGGCGCCTGGAATCTTGTAGAGTAGTCAGATGAGTTTCGAGTTCGTCTTTGCGCATTCTTAAGGCCCTTAGTTCGTTCATCAAAACGGGATTGTCTACACCGTGACCACTAGACTCAAGTTCTTGTTGTCGTCTGGAAAAACAATTGATGTAACTACCACAAACCGGACCTAAATCTCTCTTATACCTTAGCCTAGCAATTTCCCGCATAATCTCCCGATTTTTCGCCTCCAACTGACTAATAAGCTCCCGCTGAGCTCTAGTCGAGTCCATTCCAAGACAAGCTTCCGATGGCACTCGGCCCTGTTTACACAAAACACCATAACTAACATTCAAAGAAACTAAATTAAGTATAATTAAGTACAAACTGCAGTAAGCTGTGACTTACCGTATCAGGCGACAGTGAATTTTTTCTATACCCACTTCGAGGCTAGAAGAGCAAACAAAACAGCAAAAGCACATCAATTACACCACACAAAAACATGCTTTAACAAATTTAAAGTTCTTAGAAGAACTTACCATTCCTGCTCTGGCTTCTTGTGCCAATTTGGCCGCGTATCTGGCAATGAGGCGGTGCTCGTCATCACGTGCACTGTCCAAGCTAAACAAAAAAAAATTAACCTGGATTTGTCCACAAAATATTGATACGTACCTTCGCGCAGTTGAACGACTGTCTAAACTTCCCATTCCATCAAACGGCGACGAGAAATTCCCGTCTGGAAAACCATTGTGGGAAGGGATAGGTGATGGTGGACTAGACAAAAAATATTATTATATAAAACCGAAATTACCAGAAATTTAACGTACACTATATGCGACAGATTCAACGTCTTCTCCGGCTGTTCAGGAAACCTCGGTAGATTATTCCGCTGCTTATCCGGAACACACCTGAAGCTCTTCCTCAACGACTGTCCAATAGTTTTACTAGGAGACTAAACCAACAAATTACTAACAAACATTCTTTGAATCTAACTTAGTAACTTACATGTGACGAATACTCCTTGACTTGGTGATCCAGTGAGTGAGGAGTGGACACTCTTCCACGCCAAAAGCAATCCTGGCACAAGGTGTAATGCGGGCATTTTTGGCATCTGTACCGAAAACCCGTAAAGTTCTCCCTCTGGCAGGCGTCACATTGAGTTGGATGTATAACTGGAAACACAAAATATAATTCGTCCGAAAGTGCATCTAAAATTTTCCTAAATACCGCTTTCTACGTTGGATATTCTGTGTAGTAGCGGTAGCCAAACTAGAGCTGGTGGTCCAGGATCCGACATCATAGTATCCAGGAAGTCGTTTACAGTTATTTTAACATTCTGTAGATAAAAAAACGGAACTAAAATTACGTTTAAATTCGTTTGAATTTACTTACAGGACTAAAAATGGAATTTGCTAAAGAGTCCGTGTAATTAAATGTTGGGGATTCGTAGACAGCTGCAGGTAAAGCTAACACTTCCTGTAAATATTCGTTAAATCTCCATTGCAATAACAAACCATTACTGTCGGATATTTGCGAAAATACATCTGAAATAATTAATTAGTTTTCAATTCTAATAACAAACGCTAAAAACTCGTACTTACATCGTAGTTTATCCATTAATTTTCCAGCACACAAAGTAGCTAAAGCGACTTTAATAGAAAAAACGCGTATTTTCCCGACATTATCCCTGAAAATTCACGTAAAATTACCCAGTCTCTTGTTTATATTAACTACTTACACAGTAGCGTACGCGGCTAAAATCCAATTAAGCAGCAAACTAGAACAAACGTCCACATGTGCCTGTTGCGTCGGCGGCGCCCTTTTATTTAAACTATGATACAACGAGCACAACAGCGTCTCCAATCTGGCAACACTCAATTCCGACGATGGTTCCAAAGCATGCAAACCTTGCTCACGAAACGCTTCTATCACATTCCATATGTCCACAGCGTGTACTAATTGAAACAAAATGAGTTCAATAACCAATTATTAAATGATTTAATAGCCACTTACAGCTGACTTTTTTCTGGATGAAGCGCAATTTCGTCGCAGTTCTGTATGAGGCGAAACGAATTAAATCGAAATTGTGGGCACTCATTTCATGGATTAAAGCGAGTCGGTGGTCCGAGGAACCAGAAAGCCCTTCCTGACCCTGCATATCTGAAAATGATCATTTATTATTGCGAAACTGGGTTAATGTTTTGTTGTGAATTTAAAAATTGACTAAACGTCAAATTGGATGAGTGACATGAGCTGTCAATGAATTTTGCAGTTAGAAAACAAAACAGCTTAAATAGTGAAGGAGTACTAGATTTATACGAGTTGTTCTCGGGGTTAAGCTGGGTTTCCACTGGGAAATTTTCAGGATTTACTGTTTTGTACCTACTACAGTTGTTGGTCAAACTACAAACTCCCAATGAATTTTGCTTTAAAACGCGTAATGTAACTAAAACTTAACCTCAACAAAACAACATTTCAACTACTTACTGCGTTTTAGGCTAATTACGTAAAATTGTGATGATTGTTTGGGTTTTTCACACAAAAAAACTTGAAATTCTTGAGATATCTCACTCAAGACACCGTAATGTACGCCATTTTCTTCGTTGGTGGAGCACCTGCGACCTGCCCCTGAAATCATTGGTGGTTCGTCAACCAGGTCAACTAAAGTGCATTATGTGGGTTGCATAATAACAATTTTTCATGGGGACACGAACTAAATCCACAATAGTGAAAAGGATAAAACATTAATAATATTTTGGTAATAAATAATAATACACTTTTGTTTGTTTAATTTTTAATTATTTGAGCCAATATACAGATTCCTATATTCCGATGTTTTAAATTCCATCGCTAGATGGCCTTGTCAAAACTCTTTTGAATTATTTTTTATTTACTTCTTTTAATTAAAAATTTAAAAATAACTGAAAACGGCTTCAAGAACTTTGAAATTAATTTTATTAATTATATACATACTCAATTATACTTAAACTATCATGTAAGTATCTACACAAAATTACTGTAGGTAATATTTTATTAGGAACAGGTATATTTTAGGTTACTTTTTTTGGAAAAATCATCTATAAGAAATTTATGGGCCTTTGTTGGTTCCTCCAGATCTGGAATATGCATACGCTTGATAATTTTGTGCGGCGGCATAATTGCAAAACTCGCAATATCCTGGTGGTCCTTGAGGTCCTGGAGAGCCACGCAAGCCTGGGGTACCTAAACAAACATAATTATTTTGTTTTTTGACGAAATAACTACCACCTATACCTTGTCGTCCTGTTTCTCCCCGATCTCCAGCTCGTCCTGGCAAACCTACACCTGGAGGTCCTGCAGGTCCTAAAAAAGTGGAAGTAGACAAAAAATACGGTTTGTTTTAAATTATTATTACCAGTTGATCCTCGTGGTCCCACTGGACCCTCAACTCCAACCCCCTCTGGCCCCCTATCGCCTTTCTCGCCCCGTTCCCCTGGAATTCCAATAGAACCAGGCGGTCCTGCTGGTCCTGGCAAACCCATAAAACCGCGTTCACCCGGCAAACCGGGAATACCAGGATCACCTAAACCAGAAAAATGCTCAAAAATCCGACCACAATAACCAACCTTCCAAATTATTGTTAATAAAACTAAATACAAGATTTTTCATGCGGAAAATCGAATATAAAGCTAACCTGGGATCCCGGGGGCTCCTGCCTTGCCTGGTCGACCAATTCGCGTTAATCCTGGGGGCCCAGCAGGCCCCCGCAACCCCAGAATTAGTTCAGCAGCTCTATCTGCATGCAATGGAATTAGTTACTACCAAAAATGGATTATAATATTAAAATGAAATAAAACACAAAAGTTTTTTTTGTTGGTTATTGTTTCCCGATTCGAAAATACCTGCTGGTCCTTGGACACCTGGCGGACCTGGCCTACCAGGTCTAGAATGACCTGGAGGTCCTGGGGGACCTATTAAGGTCGCCGATAATTCGCTCAGTTGATCTAAGTATAGTGAATTTGTTTAATTAACGCAATAAATTAAAAAACAAATATAATTCCGTGACTATCGGTAATATTACCTCGCAGGACTGCGGCACAAATGTCCCGTAGCTCCGATTCAGTGTAACTCCGGCCCTGTAAAAAATAAATTAATTTGAATTTGGCGCGTATTGCTTGTTTGTGCGACAGCCAATCAGGAGTTTGTACGGAATTTACCGAGCAGTCACTTAAAAAAAAAAACGAATATCAAAGAAGTCTGCTTCGGTGTTCTTAACAGTAACCGTCATTTTAATATTATTTTTCTCAAGAGTTTTTACTGAAATTTTACACAATTTTTAAGGTAAGTAAACCGTTAAATTTAGCTTGTTTTCTGTGCATTAATGAGGGGCTCAAGTCATTTATAATAGTTAAACTTGCCATGTTTATGAAGTTTAACGGTCATTTTTTGAAATGGCGGTGGATGTTTTTCTGGTCAACGTTTGGAAATGTGGATTATTAACATAGAAAACATGCTTTAATTTAATTACGAATTTGGTTGAGAAGAGAAGGTTTCGTTTTATTAAAATGGGCATAAAGTTGTAACACGCTACACGCTGTTTTGTTCTGTCCACCGGAAAAAAATAAGGAATTCTTCGCGTTTTTTATTATTTAATATTATTAAGTTATGAAATATACCTACAGAATATTACAAAGTACAATTACGACTTATATCCACTAAGAATTCACATAGCTTTGTTATTAAAATTCTTGTGATAAAAATAACCTACAAAAATTAGTAAATATGAAACTTTTTTTGAGCCGAGATTATCCTTGTTCTAGATGGCTTCCAAACATCGAGGCGAAGTAGTGGTTCCAGACCGTGAAAACATAAAATCCCGACTGGCAGGAAAATTAGCAGTAGTAGTGCCCCTACAAAAACGTGCAGCCCTCGGCGAAGTCAGTAATAACCTCGCTGCTCGACCCCAAAAACAAGACGCAACCAAAAAGCCTCCTACTGATCTAATCAAGAAAAAACAACCAGCACAAAAACCCAACAAACAGCCAATAGTCTCAGAGGAAAGCGTTTTGAATTTGAAGCAAGATGACGCTACAAAAGAAATTTCGTATTCCACCAGACAGTTAAAAATCTTAGATCCGGACGAGAAATCCAAAAACAACCCGTTCAGTTACTCGGAGTATCTATCAGACATGTACAAATATTTGCGTGAGATGGAGTCGCTGTACCCTATCAAGCAGGATTTTTTGTTGGACAGCAAAACCACGCCGAAAATGCGAGGGATTTTAGTAAATTGGTTGGTGGAGGTGCATATGAATTTCCAGCAATGCCTGGAAACTTTACATTTGTGTATAACGATAATCGATAGATATCTACAAGTAGACAAGAAAGTTGGCCGTGATAACTTACAGCTTGTCGGCACTGCCGCCTTGTTAATCGCTACTAAATACGAGGAGATTTACATGCCTGAACTATCAGATTTTACCTACATCTGTGATGACTCGTTTACCAAACAGCAATTATTAAGCATGGAAAGACAGTTAATTAGGGCGTTGGATTACAATTTCGGACGCCCTCTTGCAATACATTTCCTGCGACGTTATAGCAAAGTCGCCTTTGCTGAATTGCAGCAGCATAATCTAGCTAAATACCTGTTGGAGTTGATTTTATTAGACTATGATATGGCGCATGTTAAGCCGTCGATTCAAGCCGCAGCGGCTGCTTGTCTGTCTTCAGCAATATGGAAGGATGCAATAAACCCGCGAGAGGTTTGGACGCCGACGTTGGTTCATTACACGACATACAAGTACGAGGACTTCAAGGACGTGATGGTCAGTGTGGCCCAGTTGCTTGTTAAGGCCAAGGATAATAAAAAGTTGACTGTTTTTACTAAGTATGAGAGTAGTTCTTTGGGTCGGATCAGCAAGAATGAGAAACTCTACGGGCGGGTGGTTACTAGACTGGTTAAAACGACGACTCAATCTAAGAAATAATTTTGACTCTTACGTATTTTTATTGTTTTATTTTTAGACTTATATAATTTTTAATTTTCAAGTTTGTCCTGTATACATAATTTTTAATGAAATTATTTATTTTAATGTATTATTTTTTTTTATAAAAAACCTGGCACTTTATTTGTTTGGTTTTTATAAAAACTTTCGTAACTAAGTTTGGCCTTTCGGATTTTATTATTTGATTAACACACATTAATTTGAAATGTATGTTAATAAAGTATTATTGTAGGAAGACCTGTTTTTCGTAATGAGAAATAAACATTTTGTGTGGCATTATTGAATTTTTTGTTTTAAGTATAATGCCCTATTTAGCTTAATTATCCCAAATTTCGAAAGGTACCAGGACAAATTTAAAGTTTTAAAGTAAAAAACTACATAAACAATTATAATAATAAACTTGAAACTATCCACAGAATTACTAAAAAATTTGTTGATAACTTACAGGGAGTCCTTCTACTCCAGGCATCCCCGGCTGTCCTCGCTGTCCTGGCGGCCCAGGAAATCCTTGCGGTCCATCCTTTCCCGGCATCCCAGGCTGTCCCATCGCTCCTTCAGGTCCACGCTCACCCGAAGCTCCTCGTTCCCCAGACTAACAGTTTCCAATAGAAAAACATTCTTAAATAAATATTATGACTTACCAAACCAGCTGGCCCTGGATTTCCTCTCGGTCCATGAATTCCTGGCATTCCTCCACTATCAATAATCAAATTACTAACACCAGTACTATCACCAGGCGGCCCCGGTGGACCTGGTGGTCCCGGAGCACCTGGTTTGCCTTCGAAACCTGGTAGTCCTTGCGGTCCGGAGGTGCCAGGTAGTCCCGGAGAGCCCTTTATACAAATTCCTCGATAGTTTGCAAGTTTATTTACTTATTATTATATTACTGAGCTTCCTGGTAGGCCTCTAGGACCTACAGGTCCTTGTTCTCCTTGATCACCACGCTCTCCTTTATCACCAGCTCTTCCTATTAAACCTTCAACACCATCTCGTCCTGGTGTTCCTTCCGGCCCTTGCGGGCCAGCTGGTCCTGGTTCCCCTCGTCCACCTGGAAGTCCCTAAACAGACATGCTATCGCCAATTTTGAACAGATTAAACATCTTACTGGTTCGCCATCTTTTCCAGGGATGCCTTCGGGACCCTGTGGTCCTTGCATTCCTACAAGACCAGGTGGTCCTGGTAATCCAGGGAAACCTCTTTCGCCTTTCTCGCCGTCAGCTCCCATAGCTCCTGTTTCTCCCGGTGGACCTGGTAGGCCCCTATCACCTCCTGAAGCTGAGGCTGATCCGGGGATTCCAGGAGCCCCAGGTTCGCCTGTATCGCCCTTGGTTCCTGGCGCTCCGGATAGACCAGGTGCTCCTGAAGGACCCTGAATAATAAATGAGTTATTTTGTAATGTTTTTTGTGAGAAGAACTTACGGGTAGTCCTACGAGTCCTATAGGACCTTGTAGACCAGGTGCTCCAGTGAATCCTTGTTCACCTTTGGGGCCCTCTGGTCCTCGAGGGCCTTCTCGGCCTTGTAGACCGCGTTGTCCATCTACGCCGGGCTTGCCAGGTAGTCCGGAGTCACCTTGGAGTTTATGTACATATTATAATAATATAGTTAATTTTGAAAAAATGTTTACCTGTGTCGCCTTTTATTCCATCTTCTCCACGCTCTCCTCTATCGCCTTTTGGTCCTCTTAGTCCAGGTATTCCGGGTATTCCAGGTTCACCCGGTGTACCAGGCACATTAGATATAACTTTTCCCCCAGATTGTATTCCTGGGCTTCCAGGTGGACCCTAAGCAAATCAATAAAATAGCAAATTTATTTCTGTAATTATTCTTTAATCATTACAGCCGGTCCAGGTAATCCACGTTCGCCTGCCTCGCCTCTATCACCCTTAAAACCCCGCGCTCCTCGACGTCCATCTAAACCATTCCGTCCTGGCACGCCTGGTTCCCCTGGAGGCCCTCGGCTACCTTCAGGACCATCTAGTCCTGGAGCTCCCTGCCAAACACAACGAAAATTAAATATTTAGAACAAAAACTGTTCAAGGAAAACTACCGTAGAGCCTTTCGGTCCTGTAGGACCAGGAGGTCCTTGTATGACTTCACCGGTGTTGGTTACAGTTTCTCCGGGGGGACCTCTGGGACCTGGCGGTCCCTCGACTCCTGGAAGACCAGGAATACCATCTGTGCCGCGTTCGCCTTTTGAACCTGAGGTACCAGCGTCGCCTTTATCGCCTTTTAGTCCGGGTGAGCCGTCTTTTCCGGAGATTCCAGGTAGACCTGAAGGGCCTTGGATGCCTTTTATTCCGGGCATTCCTTGAAGACCCGGTGAACCCTATAGGGGGCAGATTTCAGTAGAGGTATGTTGGTTATTGGGGAAAGTTTAGTGTTTGTTAAAGTTTTATGATTATTTATGTGATTTTTGAAAAAAACAAAGATTTGGTGCTCTTACATTAGACTTTTATTAGAAATTAATTCAACATACAGGCATTCCAGCAGGTCCAGGATACCCTCTAGGTCCAGGCAATCCCCTCGCTCCTGACTCACCAACAATACCCACAGGACCTCTAGGTCCCGGTTTACCCTATTAAAATTTGTTAACAATTTTAGTAACTAGCAAAACATTTTTCGTTAACCCTTTATTAATGGGAAAATTTTAGAATCTCCTGTTAGGGGCTGGATTATTCGGGAAGAAACTGCTGAAACATACTGAATACCCGGGAATGCCATGTTCACCTCGCGGTCCTCTAGGCCCGGGTGGGCCCATACGACCTGGAGGTCCTCGTTCGCCTACTTCGCCTGACAGTCCTGGTAAACCCTTTTAGATGTTTCAAATTTATGTTTAACGTTTATTATTATTTATTACGAATATTTGTAGAAAATATGGGGAAACTTACATCTGTGCCATTGAAACCTGGTGGTCCTCGAGGACAAGTGACGTTACAAGGGGGTGAAGTCAGCGGGCCTAGTGGTCTAGATGGTGGAGGGGGAGAGCGAGTTTTCTAAGTAAGTTTGTTTTTGTTATAAAATTTGGCTGGTTTGGGGAGAAAAAGGGACTTACGGGTATTTCTGTGCATTGCTCCCTTTCTGGTCTAGTTGGGTCACAACTCATTACCATCCATTGTAAATCAATCTAGAAAATTTGTTATTTATGAATGAAGGTTTTTTGGAAATTGTGTGAGACGCTCGTTTAATTTTATAGATGGGCATTTAAACTTTGGGGGTGGCCTCTACCACTTAACGATATTGTTACATAGCATAATAAACCCCAAAAACATTTGAAAAATAGAGGACAGGGATACTCAGTGAAAGAATAAATAACATATTTTATTTTTTAATTAATTTACACCGGGACAGCGCGTACGCAGTCCCGACTACCAAAAATTGTGCGCCCGAGTTATCCGCATTAGGGATAATCGCAGGGGTCAGCCCAGCCGAAGTGCAATGGGAGGGCCTCACCCTGGAGGAACCGCCTTGTTGATCACGGTAACCCCTACGCCAGGTAAGTATGCTTTCTCCCGCTCCACGTCCACTATTTAACGCAAATACTAAAACAACCAACAGCAAGCTATAATTACATGCGCCATCTATGCCCCGTCGTTAAAACTTCAGTCAACTTGGCTAATTAGATATTAATTAATTTAATAGTGCAAGTACTTACCGGTATTGAGTGCTGATTGATGTTAATTAAAAAAAAATTTTTTTTTAGATTAGTTGCCGAGATTAAAATTGTATGACTCACCGGGACTGTTTCCCTGGAATTCGCTAGTTTCGATACGGCAATTTCGCCGTTAACATCGATGGGCCCTCGAGGATCCAACAGTTCTTCAGTTCGGGCGTCGCAATCGACGTACAAAACAACTTTTTCTCTGGACACGCCGAAATGGATTTTATGCCAGTTTTTATCGAATACCTGCAAGTTTTACGAAAGAAAAAAATTAGTGCGATCCTGCCAGGATTCGAACCTGGAATCTTCTGATCCGTAGTCAGACGCGTTATCCGTTGCGCCACAGGACCTTGTCAGAAAAACGTGTAGGAGAGAGGGCACTGCCCCACCATGAATTTATAATTATCAAGTTATTTTGGTTAACGGTTTGGTATTATTTTGTATTTTGACACGCTTTAATTTATTTTATTTTTTCAACGTAATAGACGACGTAATTTTAACAGTGATTTAAAACTAATGATTAATTGAAACTAGCGACATCTAGTATGCACCTTCTAAACTGTCAATTTTTAATTATTTAATTAATTCAAATTTCCAACTTACACTGGCATTTCCAAAACTGATCGTCTGTAAACGTCCCTCATAATTCGATATAGAAAACTCAATGGAGCGATTAGTAGGATTCAACGATATTAAAAATTGCGGCTTGGCCTCCAAGTCGGTCACTCTGATTATATGCCAAGTAGTTTTCGGCATTTTCCTCGTACGGAATGTACAAATAAACGAGAATTGTTCTGGTAAACCAAGCGGAAAAATATCCCTGGAATATAATACACACTAACATCAGGCCCGGCTAGCTCAGTCGGTAGAGCATGAGACTCTTAATCTCAGGGTCGTGGGTTCGAGCCCCACGTTGGGCGATAGCTTTTTTTAATTTTTTAGTATTTACCTTGTAGGTAAAGTCAAATCTGCATCTTTGTCCAGTCTGTACGCTGTTTGCATACGATTTGAGCCTTTTACTCGGCTGACGCCTGGATATTGGGTTTCCAGGAGGTCCAGGCGAAATTGCCGGATGAAATCGTAAGCTTGGAGATCGTCGTCGCCTATTCGAAAGTCGGAACATGGGGCGCTTACATCTTCTTCAATTATGTTTAATTCTGAATAGGAAGTTTAAAAAGATTAGTCCTGGAGGATTATTTTATATCTACTAGAACTACCGGGGGGTACAAGTTAATAATAAGTGAATAAATTGCTTATTCTGAGATGTTACATTAATATTCATAACTTCAGTTATTAAAATTATATTTAATTTACATAACAAGCAGCTTTATATTTAATTTAATATGTTACTTTTTACGAACTATAACAAACAAAACTTATACTTTAAAATTCGCTGTAATTCTTTTGTTTTTCCTAGTATAATCCTAAAATTTTCAGATTGTTTTTAGATGTTTTTTAGCTAAATTACGGCAATAAATCTTATGTCTGGTGAGTTTAGTCTGTGAATTATAAGAGATAGAACCTACTGGTCTCATATACACTGGAAATTTTCGGAAAATTGTAAACAATCCTTCTTAGATTCCATTTAAGGTAAAACTAGCGTTACAAAATATTAAATTACAATTTATTCAAGTGCTATCTTTTATATAGGAACAATGGCGTAGTTGGAGGGTTGACTAAAGGGGGCAATTTGGCCTGTTACATTTTTACTTTCTTATACGAAGTAATAAGATATTTTATTTCTCTGTCTGTGTATCATATGGCCTTATGGGTACGCCTCTGTTTCATACCATTTAAATTTATAGTTGAAAATCCCACACGCAATACATATATAAATGCATATCAAAAGGTACTTAATATAAATAAAATAAAACAACTAGTATAACGAAATCTATAATAAATCCATTTGTTGTTGTAAATAAAACTATAAACTGACTTGTGAATAGTACCATCAGTTTGTAGGAAGGATCTTTAGCTTAAATTTACATACAATCTGTTGTTTACTTACATAAAACAAGCGTACTTACGTGCATTTGCTAAAGAGATTACAACTAGTGGGAGGTATGCTGAAATTGGGAAAAATTTTGTCCATCTGTAAAGACGCAAATTTAAATAATGAAGTGCTTTGTATGCTGCATTTAAGGCGTTATATAAAGATGATTCTTGTACAGTTATAGATATAAAATTATAGATGTAGGTGTTAATTTTGGGGGTACCAGAAGGAAATTTGTCCAAAAAATGGACAAATTTCCAAGGTGAGTTTATAACAACATGCATTATTGTATTGATTTATTATCCACATTCCATATGCTAAATTAACTTTGTTAGTGTTCTTTGTCCCAACAAAAAGACAGATCTCTTTTTCAATTGATGACATGAGTCGTTAGATTTTGAAACTTGTGGGAGGTCCAGTCACGACTTTCAACTGATCTATTTATTTTCTTTCACTTGTAGATACGAATATGGTCAAAAAGTAATAGATTTTCTTTGTGCCAGGAGCAAATTGTTTAGGCGCCGGCATCGGAATCGACACCGAGAAATAAATTGATCTTGAAGACGTGGTGAGGAAATTCAATTTGGAGTATGTAGGAAATATTTTTATAGATAATTTATTAGTTATATGGGTCAAACGCCAATAAAAAAGCAATGTTGGATAATTGTAATGTGTTAAAGTAATTAAATTGTGGAATCTACTATACAACTATGACATAATAAAGTAAATCTTCTTCAATTAATTCATGCTAATTCTAATGCAGATGGCAACTAATTTTAGAATACAAAGTAATTGAGCAAATTGAAAAAACACCATCAGTTACATAAACCTTCAGGAATTTGTAGTCTTAATATAATAACGTTTTTTGCAAAATTCATTTTCTTACTTACCCCTCATTCGTCCAGTGAATTTTCTTCATTTTTCACTCTCTTTTACACATGCATTTCCTACCATCGCTTATCTAACGCACATTTTTCAAACTATTTGAAAAACTATTCATGCGGCTTCAGAAACAGTTCAGGACAGACTGAAAGCGGTATATTATGTACATCTAGCTGTAGTATATAAGCTTATTTCCATATGATGAAGTAAGTGATCTTGTCAGATAAAAATGTTTAAAGGCGAAAATAATGTGATAATTTATATAACAGATTTAGTCGGACAGAAGGGAATTTTTTAGACAGGCGAGTGGAAATATCGTATATCGTTTTGGATAAAAGTAGTTTTTACATTAATTTTATTAAAATAAATATTCATACAACGATTATTTCTATCATTTATAATAGAAATACATAAAAAAATACGTTACAGATTATTATTTGTCATAAATTTTTTATAAAATATGTAACTTTGTGGTCAATATCACTATTTACGAACTATAACAAAGAAAAACCTACAGACAAATTTCACTGTTATTCATTTGTTTTTCCTTCTGTATATCTGTGAAATTTTCAGACTGTTTTCAGGCGTTTTTAAGCTAAATTAAGGCAAAAATTCATGTTTCTGTTGCGTTTGGTCTGTGTATTATAAGAGATAGAACCTGATACCTTTATAGATCCCAAATCGCTAATTCATTTATTTTTCTTAATATATCTGTAAAATTTTCAGATTGTTTTCACACATTTTTCAGCTAAATTAGGGCAAAAATTCATGTGGTTTTATAGAATGCAAATTATTGCAAATCTTATTAATTTTATTTAGAAAAAAAAGGCTAATCCATTTGTATTTTTATTAGTATTACGTAAAATTATAGTTTTATTTCGAAAAACTCCGATTACTTGTTGGAAATTCCATTTAAATGTGTCACTCTTGTGGTCAATATAATTTCTTACGAACTATAACGAATCAAAACCTGTAGTGAAATTTTCGCTGTAATTTGATTTTTCTTAGTAAACACATCAGATTTTTCGATTATTTCGATAAGTTCCTCAACTAAATTGTGGCAAAAATTCATCTATTCGCTAGGTTTAATTTGTGAACTATAGGAAATCGAAACTACACATTATAGTCATTTATTATTCGAAAATATATACATCCTTAGGCTTTTTTAAAATGATTTGACATCTCAATTCTTTTAAACGTATCTTCCAGACTCTAAAATTGAGAAAAAATCAATATGCCAATTTTTTTTTACTTCTCAACTTACCTCAATTAAAACACCAAACGAATACTTGTTAATACTGATACAAACAGATATCACATCGTACAACAATTCCAACTGTGCAATCGTCATATTCCTCGACGTCTCCTTCGAAACACGCTTCCACATATCGTAGATTTGCTTCATGTTTTCATCTGAAGAAGAGGATTAAAACAGCAAGAGACTATTAGAATTTATTTCCTATACCTTTTGTCTCCAAGTCCAAATGAACGCTTGAAGGTAGTGAAATGATCTCACCATCCGAACTCACCTCACCCTTTGAATCTGTATTATCCTCATTAAATACGAAGCTTTTCAGTGAGAAATTATTGTGAGCTTGGCATTGGGCTGTTCTTTGGTGCAACAGGTCGGATAGGACACGCATGAAATATTGACGGCTTTTCGTGCAGCCCAAATTGAAGTGATTTTCAGTGATTTTGCCATCTAACCAAGATAATGTTACAAAAATTCCTTTAACTTTTAAAACTTACTTTTGTTCTGATTTATCTCCTCTGAGCTGTCCGAGATATCGATTGGAACTGCGTATTTTTCCTCACACAATTTAATTCGTTTTCGCAAAAGTGATTGACTAGATGATTGAAGTTTACGTTTTCTTCTTACATCGTCGCCTGCTCCCGGAGTTTCTGTGTGATGGTTCTTACAAATAATATTATTAAGTCGCCTGGTGGTTTTCCTTAGTTTATATTTCGGAGCTACTATCTTTGGTTCTTCGTAGTCATCATCAACTAAAATCCCCTGAATTATCTCCCTTAAATTACAGCTAATTTATTAGATTACCCTTGTTGCCAAATTTTTTCCTCATCATCTCCTCCGAACACGAGTACAAACTGTAGATTTTCTCGTCGAAAAACAACGGCGCCAAAAACTGCTCACGCTCTTTCTCCGTTGGATCCTCAATGTTTATTAAAATACTACTATTATTGAAGAAAAATTCTTGCAACTAAAATTCATACGAATAAAATAAACTCGCATCATATAATTGGAATATTGTGAGGTACTTTTTCCGGTAGTTCCCGGCTGCAGGTGGCTATAACAAGAATCGGAAGACCAGCATGGAGCTCCTCCAAAGAGTTCACTAGAGCCATTTGCTCGCAATATTCTATAAAATTCCACCACTCGTCCACTCTGGACATCAAAAGGACACAGGGGAAGTTAATGAGCTGGACGTTTCCAATTTTCTTCTGAAGATCAAGTTATGTATTATTATGCAAACAGAGAGATTTTTCAATGAAATCAGGGCAAAAATTCATATGTTATAAGAGATAGAAGCAGATTTTTGTATAATAATGGAAATTATCGAGAATTTTACTAAAATGTGAACGTTTTTAGGAAAAAATCGCTAATTGACTTTTTTTTTGTTGCTATTACGTGAACTTATTTAGAGAAACTCTCATTATTCATTTAAACATGCCATCATTTTTTACGAACTATAACAAAGCAAAATCTACTGTTCAATTTTCGCTGTAATTCTTTTGTTTTTCCTAGTATATCCGTAAAACTTTCAAATCATTTTCAGGCGTTTTTCAGCTAAATCAAAGCATAAATTCATGTACCTGGTGAGTTTGGTTTGTGAATTATAAGAGATAGAACCTGAACGTCTTATAATATAATGAAAATTATCGAAAATTTTAACTTTTTTTAGGAAATAAAATCACTAACCGACTTTTTTTGTTACTAACATGTGAATTTGCAGTTTTATTTAGAGAAATTCTGATTATTTGTTGTAAAATGTATTTAAATATGTTACTCTTGTGGTCTATATCACTTTTTACGAACTATAACAAAGAAAACCCTACAGTTAAATATTCGCTTTAATTCTTCTGTTTCTCCTAGTATATTTGTAAAAATTTCAGATTGTTTTCAGACGTTTTTCAGCTAAATCCAGGCAAATATTCATGTGCCTGATGAGTTTGATTTGTGAATTATAAGAGATAGAACCATATAGTCTTATAGTATAGAAATATTAATGTTTTTTGGGGAAAAATCTCTAATTAACTTCTTTTTTTACCACTATTACGACTTTTGGAATTAGTATATTGATTTTGGATTTATTAACAAACACAGTACAATTATTTTAAATACGATTTGACGTCAAACCATTCCTAGAAGACCTTAAGTATACTCACATCAAATAACCGCTGGGAATTGTACACTTCCAGAGGCAAATGTTCGAAATTTTGCAAAACAGCCGGCACTAAATGCGTGTCCAAACCTTGCATATGACTTCCAACTAAAACAATCCTACCTGCATAGCGCTTACTCCCTAAGGAATACCTAGAAACCAAAAAATCTAACAAAACTGCAAAACCACAAGATTCACATGACAAACTTGAACGCCTCTTTTAGAAAATGTGGCCAAAGCGTTCGAATATATTTCATAATTTGCATGAGCTGTCTATTTAATAGTGGTTTAATAATCGTCGTTAAGTTCCGCATTTTACTCCCGCATTTCATTGAGGATGGCAGCAAATTCAACCTGGCGTCCAGAAAATCGCATTGCTCGACCTTTAAGGAGTTTGCGTCGATTTTTAGTCGATTTCCAATGTTGCATATATCCGGATAATTCCGTTTCATCGAACATAAAACCGCCTCGCTACAAAGCGCTTGCAAATCAGAACCGCAGAATCCAGCTGTGTGTTTAGCCAAGTAGCTAAGGAAGACTGACGTTGGTTTGCTTTTCCAGGATTGAGTGTGAACCTATTGGAAAGCTCTGATGAAAAAGCGAGGGTTAATTTGGCTCTAAACCAAACCTGTAGGATTTCCTTTCTAGCTTCTGTAGTTGGTAGAGGGAAGTATAGTTCTTTGTCGAACCTTCCCGGTCTTCTTAATGCTGGATCAATTGACTCAATTCGATTAGTTGCGCCGATTATGATCACACCGTCCTGGTTTTCCAAACCGTCCATAAGCGACAGCAAAGTTGCGACTACACTACAATGAATGTGGTCATTGCGATCGGATCTTACTGGTGCCAAGCCATCCAGTTCGTCGAAGAATATTATAGAAGGCCGATTTTTTGTTGCCTATACTATCGTCTTTAGTATAATATAGTAAAACTCTAGTGGTAATTTTTACCTTATCAAAAAGCTCCCGGAGTTTTTTCTCAGACTCGCCCACCCATTTATCCAGAATATCAGCGCCTTTCCTTTGGAAAAACGCCACTTTCCCCAAACCTTCCCGGTTGATTTCCGTGCAAAGTGCGCCAGCTACCAGAGTTTTCCCTGTGCCTGGTGGTCCATAAAACAATACACCTCTTGGGGGTTTAATGTTGAAATATGAGAAAACGTTGGAGTGAAGTAATGGGAAAATTATTATGTCTCGTAATGTTGTTAAGTGGTGGCTAAGACCACCAATGTTGGAAAAGTCTATGCTGTCCTTGTGTGATTTACAATGTCGTCTGTGGGTCACTGCTTTATTTTGATTTAATAATGCCATGATGGGTAAATTTCAAAAGGTTCGCAAATTTTTCGACTGTACGTTTGATTTTGAAATTTGACAAAACTGACTTTTAGAAATGGTATATTGATTTTGCTGGAAATCACCTACATTTAATTATTATGTCACTTTTGTGGTCAATATCACTTTTTACGAAGTATAACAAAGTAAAAGCTACAGTTTAAATATTCGCTGTAATTATCTTGTTTTTCATAGTATATCTGCAAAATTTTCAGATTGTTTTCAGACGCCCTTCAGCTAAATCAGGGCAAAAAATCATGTACCTGGCGAGTTTGGTCTGTGAATTATAAGAGATAGAATCAAATCATTTTATAATCATGGTAATCATCGTAAATTTTATTAAAATTTGAAAGTTATAAGGGAAAAAAGCACTCAAGCACTCAGTAAGTTCTTTTTATTACTACTACGTGACTTAACAGTTTAATTTAGAGAATTAATAAATTAAAAGACTTTGTTGCCCCAGCGCATTCACCAAAATTAAAAAAAATATTTTTAAGTTTTATTTTTATTAAGCCAGAAAGTAACGGTCTGCACCACGGTAATTAGCACCACTTTCTTTATCATTGTGCAAACAGGGTGTTTGGCAAAAAAAAACAAATTAAAGTACAAGAGAAAATCGTTTATTACATTCAAATTCAAGGTTTACACAAAATTCATCCAATTTGCAATTTCATTATTTTATAATAAAGATTGTTAACTTTAAACTTAATGTTTCCAGAGATCTAATAATTAAAAACATAACTAGTTCTGTTTCAACGTAAACGTGAAGGCACATAGTTGTAATAAAAACATAATAAATTATAAAATCAGCCTTTACACATGGCAGTGGATTTTTACTCTGTTGTTGTAATAAATCTTTGGTTATTTTACTTTATATTAATAAAAGTCGACAAAGAAAAATTACCATTGCCTTACAGTAAATAACAAACATTTTTACGAAGTTTAACACGTATAATATAATAAAAGATATAATACTGTTAATTAAAACAGTTACACTGATTTAGTTTTTATAATTAATTAACCTAAATGATTCTCAATCAATCGGTTTGACGCTGAGAGGTTTCCTCATCCATAAAACGACCAACCTCCAAACCTAAATCCTAGAAAAGTTACAATTAATACAAAGTTTTATCTTTTATCAGTATTCTATCCTTACTTTAGGCAAATTTGTTCTTATATGCGTCCTTGCATATCGTTTAACTATTCTGTTAAGCTGGTTATATAAATCTAGTAGAGAATTAAGTGTACAACCGTCGGTAAGTAAAACTGTGGTATCCAAGACTTTTCCCAAGCCTTCTCTGCTGCACTCCACTGCATCACCACCACCACCATTCACTGGATTGCCTTCTAATAAAATTTACAGTAAATAAAAAAGAGACAATAATTTTAAATATTTTCCTTACCTGTTTCATTTAGTGCTTGATCTACATCATCAAAATCAAGCGGATCATCCAACAGCTCCGAGGGGCTCATCAAATCACTCAGTCTTCTTTTGGGCGATCTAAAACCAACTCTATAACATAACATACTCACTACCCCCATCATAACTTACAGCAAAGGACAAGATGCTAGTTTATTTGTATCACAGTCAACAGTAAGCGGATTGGTGGTAGTTTTGATATTTTCATCAGATTCCTTCGATTCTTTTGAACTGTTTTCCGATTGTTCCTTCATGGGGGACTCGGAATGCAAGTCGTCATTAGACGAACCTTTACTCTCATTCTACACAATAATAAAATAAATTAAAAAAACTAACCTAGTATTTGTATAAAATAAATTAATCTTGTACCTGTTCTTCAGGACCAGTTTCGGATATCCTCGGCTTTTTCCTCGTCCTACTCCCAACATACCCCCTCTGCCACTTAGCTTTCCGCTTCTTAACCGGCGTGATTTTCTGCACAGGAGTTTTCACCTCCTTTTCCACAACCACCTCTTTTATAGTTTCACATTCAACCAGCTTATCTTTATCAGTTTCTTCTGCTTCCTTCTTGTTTTCTGCTTGTGCGTAGATATTCTCAGGAGTGTTGATATAAGCTGGAAGATATTTAGAAACGCATGCTTTTCTATCACGCCGTTTCTTCGATATATCCTGACATTTGTCTTCGAAATCGCTGTCCATTTCACTTTTAATCAGAGTATAAGCGTAGTCCCGTAGAGAGCAAGCTCTATGGCGGATTTGCTTATCAGCGGACGTTCTGGAAGAAAAATCCAATTGAAAATGTTTCTCAGGGAACAAAGTTGACAAGTACCTCGCTGGATTGTACTCCAAAGCATTCTGACAAATCAACTCGATGTCCGTTAGGAAATCTTTAGCACATTCGTAACGATGAAAATCCACTTTAGTCATCATCGTCTCCAAATCCATTGGCTGTTTAATAATCGTCGTATAATCCGGTACTTCTTCCGTATCCACCGGTTTAGTAAACATATAAAACCTAAAGAAAAAATCGTCACAAACACACAAAACTTCCAAAATAACCAAAACTCACAATTTATTATTAGCCAACTTCTTGCACATGTCCCTGAGGAAAATCCGCAACTCCCTGAGCGTGTGTTCCTCATTCTCATACAGCTTCTTCGCCTGAGCCTCGGTTATAGGCGTCGGAGGCGGTGTAGGAGCCCTCGGTAATAACGGAGGAGTTTTAGGCCGCTTTCTTGGACTCCGCGGCGCCTTTAAGCTACTATCCACAATCAACGGCTTGAAGAACGAACGTCTGGATTCACTGTTGGGAAGTTCCACTTCGAAAACTTCTCTGCGGTAGAGAGAAAACACGTTTCGAATCTAGAAATGATTATAATTTATTAGAGAAGATTTGAGCGTGTGGTAAAATTACGTACTGGTTCAGGTAACTCAGTATAAATAGTTTCGGCTGTCGCTAGGAATAATATCGGTACATTTGGATCCAGTTGAGACAGCTGGCTTATAAAGATTGAGTGCACAGTTTCGGAAACTAGCCCCCACCAAGTTTCTATGTTAGGGAGGTAGATTACGCTTGGAACGTTTCGTCTAGCCTCGTTAAATACCTTTAATAAAAAATATAAGAGTATTAGAAATTAAAATTAAACATTCGGATTTTAATAATTTTACTTGGATGCAAGCTTCTTCTGGGGATCGTCCAGTTTCACTATGTAAAGTCGTAAGATCCATGATATAAGAGTGGATGTGTTCCATTTTGAATAAAACAGCTGGAGCCAAGTGGAGAGTCTGTCCATATTCCGGACCTTGTCCAGTTATGAGAAGTTGAGCAGGACGCACATTAGGCGAGAGTTTAACTCTAGAAAAATAAACAATTAATAA
The DNA here is from genome assembly GCA_963942485.1 of Pediacus dermestoides. Taxonomy (NCBI): domain Eukaryota; kingdom Metazoa; phylum Arthropoda; class Insecta; order Coleoptera; family Cucujidae; genus Pediacus; species Pediacus dermestoides. The sequence continues at coordinate 11,900,394 of OZ012629.1, forward strand.
GTCACAAATTTTTATGAAATTTCAAAGCAATTTACTTGGCTAATGCGATATTTGTACCATGAGGGAATGACTGCTTTAATAAATCCATGGCCTCATTAAGCGCGTCTAGGAGAAGTGGCTCTAAAATTGGTAACAACTTTCTGCTTACGCCTTGGGTTATTCTTTGGGACGCAGGTACTAGTAGGGATTTTGCTCGCATAAAATCAACTTTCTCCACCTGTTAGAAAAAACATCTCACATAATTTCCCTATCCAAAGTTAGTTTATTTGTAACAAATCATATTTATTATCTCCAACTCACCTGAACATTCTCCGGATCCAACAACAACCGATGTTCCGAATTATAAACCTGCGGATACGTCCGTCTAAATCCCATAATAACCGCCTCCGAACACAACGCCCGCAAATCCGATCCACAATACCCCACGGAATGTTCAGCTAAATACGAAATTAAATTATGATCAGGTCGTTTCACCCAATGCGACACATGCACATTCAAAATCTCCTCGCGTTCCTTTCTAGAAGGCAGTGGAAACAACAACTCCCTATCAAAACGACCTGGACGCCTCAACGCCGGATCAATCGAATCAATCCGATTGGTCGCTCCAATCACAATAACTTCACCTCGATCGCTCAGTCCGTCCATCAAAGCTAGTAAAGTTGACACGATACTAGCATGGACTTGATCTTGTCGCGAAGACCGCACCGGAGCTAAACCGTCCAGTTCATCAAAGAAAATTATCGACGGTTTCATTTCGGCTGCTTGCTCAAACAACGTTCTTAGTTGCTTTTCTGACTCGCCTATCCACTTGCTTAGCAAATCGGCGCCTTTACGCATGAAGAATGTTACTTTCTTCGCACCGAAACTGCATTCGTTGGCTAGAGCTCGAGCTATTAGGGTTTTTCCTGTGCCTGGCGGTCCATGGAAGAGCACACCTCTAGGCAGTTGGATTTTAAATTGGCGGAAGACTTCGGGGTACATCATGGGTAGCAGGATCATTTCTTTGAGGCATTGAATGTGGTTGTCTAGGCCTCCAATGCTGTCGAAACGGACGTTTGCGTCGAGGGTCTCTGGGCGGATTGGTAAGATTTTACTACTGCCACCAGCACCGGATTTCATGCGCTCGTTTTTGGAATGGGGGCTCTTCGGCGGTTTAGGTTTACTATAACAAAAATCAATATAGACTGTATTAGAACCACAAGTTCACTAAATAAATATCTACATCCAGCACTGACTGTAATACGAGTATATCTTACCCATGGAAAACTTCATCTGATGTTGACGAGGTACTAGAACTTGAAGACTTATCAGCTCGACGCCTAGTAAAACGTCTTTTTCGGTTTCTTTCGCGTCCTCCTCTCAATACACACCCTTGAACTAGAAAATAATTAATAAAGAACTGAAATTTTGTTCATTATTTAACATATACTTGTTTTAGGAGCAGGTTTGGGAACACGATCTCTTAACGAATACTTTCTACCGGCTTCGGCATCAGACTCTGAACTGGAACTTTCTATAAAAAAAAAAATGTTGAACTTGTTTAATTGATGCACAAATTTACTGGATTAGTTTTCGTGCATTAATGATTTTAGTCTACTAAATTAAATACCTAATCAAACCTTACCCAACTCTTTCTGATTCCTCCTCTGCCTCGTATCAATAATATGATTATTATTCCCAGCTCTAGTCCTAGTCCGCGGCATATACTCATCCGTATCCGACTCCTTTTCCTCTTTCTCCTCCTCATCCTCCTTCGTTTCTAAAACCCACATTAATAACACATATTTCCAATCTTAAACTCCTTTAACAAACCTCTCTTATGTAGCACCTCTGTGGAAACTTCCTCATTCTTCGACGTACTTTCATTTGACTGTCCCGCAACATCCTGCACCTCCTCAGTTTTAATCGGCCGCAGCCTCCCATTAGCTCTACTACTAACGTTCTCCTCGTTGTTTTCTTTGTCGTTGCTTTGGCATCGATTCCGCTCCTTGCGACGTGACCCTACTTCATTCGTTTCATAGTCGTAAAGATACTTTGGGTTTTTGATTTCGCGCCGGGTACTCGACTCGGAGTGTCTGGTGACTCGTCTGGTGTCGTCCCGGTGGGCTTCAGTGGCGTCCCGACTGCTTTCCTCAGAGTAAGCGACGTTGAGACTTGGATAACCCACTTTGTGCATTTGGTCGTCTCGTAGCCACGAAGTGCTGGTTATTTTGCGTTTGCTGCGTCTAACACCAACTTCTGCTGTGAGAAATAATTAATAAAACATGTAAAACTCGTGGAGTTTATTAGCGTATTACCTTCGCTGTCTGAGATGAAGTGGTAGGAATCTGTGTAGCATTTTTGGCTGATTGGTCGGAGGGATAAGGCGGTACGGCGTTGGATTCTAGTCATGTGGACTCTAGTGCGCTGTTTGGATCGGCGACTTCTTCTAAAAACACAACAGTTTAAATTAAAACTAATTTACAAAGGAATTTTAGGCTAAACTAACCGGGCATAGAATTTTTCCTCATCTGAGTCATTTCCATTGTATATATCTGAATCGTCGTGCATGTTGCGATTTGAATATACTGCCAGGGAGTGCTTTTCGTTTAAGGATATATGCTTAGTTTTCAGAGAACGTGCTGGAAACAGGCATAAGGACAAACGTAATCAATTTTTTAAATATTATACTTACAACCAAACTTTCGTGGTACAAACTTATTCCGCAAGCCAGGTCCTCTAGGTGGCAACTTCGATTCCTTCGCTTCCTTCGACTTGTTTGCAAATTCCCCTTCTTCGGTATTGGAATCGTCACTGTCGCTTTCATGGACGCTGGATGAATCCGACTCGACTTCTGCTTGGACTTTTAAACTACCCTAAAGCAGAAACTCGTTTAAATCCTTTGGCAACTCTCCCATAAAGCGTCCTCACAAATTACAATACCTAAATATGAGTACTATGTTTACTATAAGGGGATTTTTTTCTCTTAGATATTAGCAAAATAATTTATTTGGACACATACCCTAGTACGGTGTCGGGTTCTAGGAGCTGAGCCAACTGACTCCATACGACGTGTGTTCACCATGACAGAGATGTTAGCTTACAAAAATAATAATGAATAGATCAAATGACAAAAATCCTTTAAGAGGTTACTTTCTAATAGGGAAATGTGACTCGGATCAACAAAATATACCTCAAGCAAGTAATTGTTAGGTTTTATGAAGGAAAACTGCTAGTAGCTTTTGTTGATTTACGTATAGTACTCATGCCATTTACTAAGTTAACTAACTATCAAAAAAGAACTTAAGGCTTGACTTTTGACGCACCTGCTACCTCAATTATAACCTATATTATATTAATTGTCAAAACTGACAGCTTGATTGACAAGTGACTAAGTTCTTTTTTTTAGCCTACTGTTTTAATTGTCCGATTTGCTGTGTCCCAAATTTAACTGAAAGTTTTACAATGATTGGATTTTAAGGGGGATTCCGTGATTTAAGTTTTATAACACCGGTATCGCAAAAGGTTTTTCTAATTTAAGCCAGTTTTCATAGTTGTGTAATGCAATTTACTAGGGAATTATCAACAAATTCTAGAGAAAGTTTATCTAAGTTTGTGTACGTTATTAAATTCCTGTATTAATCTCTATTTTCTTCAATTAATCACACCAATTTAAATGAGTTTTCATCTAAATGTTCAGTAAAACAGGCTAAATTATCATTGTGGTTTCTGCCAGAATTTACACCACATATTTTCTCCTTTTCCACACATTTTTACAGCGTAAAGACTCAAGTTAAATTCGTTCCACACTTTTCCTCGACACTATCCTCCCCTAATAAACTGGGTTATTCAAGCTGTATTCGTGCAAGTTTACACAAAAACCACTCCATATCTATCCGACACCCGATAAACAAGCAAACCATTCCAGTAAAACCTAAAGCTAAGTAAAAATATCGCAAAAATAACAACATCCCACAAAACACAAAGCAAATACTGAAAACGTGATTATGAAGTGCCGTTAGAGAAACTCTATTAAATGCATGTTTTTATTGTAATTATATTATGAGTTTCGCTTACCTTACAAGTAATTGTAGGAGAAATTCCACTGGAATCTTTATTAAAAATAGCCTAAACACAAATGTCTACACAACTCTCAGAAAACAGTGAACGGTCCATTTGTTGGTGCGTTTGGTGCGCCACTGTTACCGCTCGTTATTTTATTATTTGGTAGTAATGCCAATGTAAATCAGAAGAATACCCTAGGATTCTGCACAACAGCGCGATATTTTGCATTGGAAAATTTGTAAATCGAGATTTAGTTTAGTATAGACAACTTTTGATAATATTAAGTAAAAATGTAGAGAATATATTTAAATGTATTTAATGTAATTTTTAAATTGGATGTAACAGTGTTGCCACTAGCAATCACAAATTCCCCTAGTTGGCCACAATAGGAATGTGAATAAACGCCCTTTTAAATCATAATTTGAAATGATTTTCTCAATTTTATTCTCTAACACATAAAAATCACATTTAGAAACACTTTTCTTTATACAAATAATTGTATAAAACGCAAAATAAACATAAATCCTTGTTCATGGCCCATAGATCTAAAAAATAAGACCTAGAATACAAGTTGCCAAGTTCTTTTTAAAACTATTGGCGAATTGTCTCTTATTACTTCCTGAATGTTTTGTGCTTATTACTGTGTTCAACTCTTTCTTAATTATGTAGTGAATTAACTAATAAATTATTACTTTTACTCGTCTTAAATACGCAAATGTATATTATAGTGTATTATTGGTTGCCTAAATTTCCTCTTAAAATAGTGGTTACAACAGCCATCGCTAGAGGTCTCTTAGTTTTTCGTTTCTTCTTCTACCTCCTCTACATACGGAAAACAGGTTTTTTAACCTTGTTTACCTTCCATCCTTGTCTTTATTTCATCAATGTACGTAATCTACATAAGTTTGTCCTTGTCTATCAACTAACAGCTGACGTACATTACCTCACCATATCAAATGCAATTATTTTAATTTCATTTGCGCAATTTGCAGTAGATTAATTAATCATTTCGTTTAATTTGTTGACATCCCTTTGGACACTATTATTACGTGAACGTATGTAGGTGATTATGTATGTAAGCTAAAAAACGATGGATAGTTTCTACGATTTTTCCGAATGATAATGACAACATGTAAATTTATTTAATTATTTAAATTTACCAAATTTATGTAAGGAAATAATGATTAGTAAAAATGTGGAACCTAATGGAAGGAGCTGATAACTTTGTAAGAAAGTACGTGGGTAAGTAAAGTGACATTTGAAGCTATTTTTTGGGCCCCTTCAAATAAATTGAAATGTGGGTCAATATGTTATTTTTTTCTTCTAGTTGATTACATTGACATCGACTATTCCCTATGGCTGTCTTGGTGTTTAGCTCCGCTACTCATAACATTCCTTTTACCAGGCGTTATAGCGCTACTATTATACTTCAGTGCATTTTTACTTTATATTTACAAATTGCACTGGCGAAACATAAAAATTACATTACAAATAGGAGACAGATGGGAGGCTGCAAGAAAATCCGTTGGTGCCTTATGGGATGCCCATGGTTTCATATGGCATGGTAATTTTAACACAACAAGCGTTCTGGTAACTTTCATAAGAAATTTTAGGTTATGAAGTTAAAGGGTTGGAAAATATCCCTGATGAAGGTCCAGCCTTAATAATCTATTACCACGGGGCTATCCCCGTAGATATTTACTATTTCCTAGTGAAAGTAATTTTCCATAGAAATAGACTAGTTCACACAGTTGCTGATCATTTTCTATTCAAAATTCCAGGTAGCGAAAACAACGTAAGATTTAAATCTAGCTACTAAGTTGGTTTCAGGTTTTAGTATCCTAGCCGAATGTATGAAAGTTATTCCAGGCACAGTACAAACTTGTGCGAATCTTCTAAAAGAAGGAAACTTACTTGCGATTTCTCCTGGTGGGGTTTACGAGGCGCAATTTAGCCACCATTATAGTTTAATGTGGAAAAAGCGGATGGGGTTCGCCAAAGTGGCATTGGACGCCAAAGTTGTACGTGTATACTAATTTTAAAATTTAATTAAACTCTTGTGGTTTACTTTTCAGCCAATTATACCAATGTTCACTGAAAATCTCCGTGAAGCTTTCAGAACAGTCAGTCTTGGTCGCAGATTCTTCCTGAAAATTTATGCTTATCTTAAGTTACCTTTAGTACCAATTTATGGGGGTTTCCCCGTGAAGATGACGACTTATTTAGGAAAGCCTATTCCGTATGACTCAACCTTAACCCCTGAAGAACTTCAGGCTAAAGTGGGTTGAATTGATTTGGAAAGTTGCGGTTGATTTAACGTTTTTTTTCAGGTGGCGTCAGCAATAGAAGAGTTGGTGAAGAAACACCAAAGACAGCCGGGAAATATTCTCTATGGTTTGTTGGACAGAATACCGTATTTTAGGAGGAGGTTTAAACATATACCAAGTCATGATGATTAGTTATTCTCTTTGTTTTGTCCTGTACCTCGATACTGTAATTATTGCATTGTAAGATATTATGACACACGTATTTTTTTGTACTTATTGTAAATTTATGGTGCTTGTTTTTTATATTCTATTTAATACATTTATGGTTTTTTTTATTTTTTTTTTCTCAAGAAACATATACCTAAAACTACAAAACAATCTTCAAGCATAGTTTTTATTAAAAACAAAGTACATACTGTAGTAATAAAATATAATCACTTAGTCATTTGGTTACAACATTAAAATAATGGAAATTTATTGACTAATAAAATCGTAGAATTCCAGATCGTAATAACAATAAAAATAATCATTCGAGTCACAAAACTTTCAACTACAACATTTACTGATCAGTCAAAAACATATTATACAATTTTTCATGCTCACTATTCTGAAACTGTGGCACAAAGGGCACGTGCACAATTTGTGCAAACCCCTCCGACATCTCTGGCTGTTGGAAATTCTTCTTGAAAGTATTTATAACAGCATCAGTAACAATTGCATGGGTTTTATCAATCAACTGACGATAGACATTGTTGTGCTTTGAGTGTTTTATATTCGTATCCATAATAAAACATCTACAATCCACGTGATTCCTTCTGGCAACCTCCACGTACCTCTCCCGGGATTTCCTGTCGGGATTCGTGTTATCAACGACAACATTCTCCTGCTTGGACAAGCTGAGCTCCAGTTGCTTGGCGCATTTCTGCCAAGAACCCAGCGTATCTCTGTTAATATGCGTGTAACCTTTGGGAAGCAGCTCGGTTTTGCAGAAATGGCTTTTCCCTGATCCTGGTCCTCCAACCATTATAATAACGTTTTGTTTTGGATAGGAACTGTCTGGGTAGGGAGTTATAGTTAGCTCTCTTGGGTCGAAATCAGGCATTAAATACGGAGCTGCTGAGTGTTTGAGGAAGTACTCTTCAGGTGTGTAGAAAGGTAAACCGATGTTTATGGCGAAAAGTCTATCGGAAACTGAGTGATCTCTGTTGCGTTTCGGCGCCCAGTTTTTAGGCCTACCAGCAGCGTCGCCCACGTAAAATGAATCGCTTAGGTTTATCTCAATATCGTCGTTCTCCCTTTTGCATAAAGCTGTCCACATTCCAGGCAACGGTTTGCGATAAATTGAGTCCGCAGTTGAAATGTAAACTTGAATAGGTAGATCAATACTGCGGAGAACGTGCTCAATCTTCCGCTTGAACTCCCTGATTTTACCGGAATCGTTGTTTAGCTGTTTTTGGTTTGTAAAGAAAACTAGTTTATAATTGTCTTGGTGCAACTCCCGGAGTTTAGTTGGAATATCAGCATAAAGCAACATCCAATCATCTATGTCCTTTGGAAACCTGCTGCGTGACTTCGGTGTGATTATAGTACCGTCCATGTCGAACCCAGCTATTTTATTTCGAGATTCGCAGCCTTGTGGAGTGAAAATTAACAGTTGTTTTCCGTCAATATCCAACCAATTACCTTGAGAGGCTTCTTCTATGCTTTGGCGTACAGCGCGTGATCTCGGACGGAATATCTCGAACACGGATTGATCCAGTTCGGCTTTCTTTGGTTTCGGAGCGTCTTCATTTACTGACTCCACTGTTGGTGGTGGATCAAACATAATGTCAAATTCATGGAAACCCAACCGGAGTTCTATACGGTCGCCGTGTGTTAACTTGTAACTTTTACCGGCCATTAGTGCATAGCCATTACAACCACTTACACATTTCCCAACTGGTTTGATATTAACTGTTCCGTTGTTGCAATCAGCAAGACATTCCAGTTGAAGTTTTGAAAGAAATACGTCGGAAATGCCTGTTTCTTCACTACGGCCTATCGTTGTTAACACTTTATCGGGCAAAGAGACACGCGTTTTTGTTTTGAGACACTGCAAAAAGCATTTTCGAACTACTGAAGACATTTTAAGTTAACTTCTTTATTGTTATTACTAGAAAACAAACAATTTTTCTAGTTTGACGTTTTGGATAACTTAGGTTATGCTCGTCTTCTTCGCCAAATTTAAATAATGTCAAGGAGTAAGAAGATCTAGGAGTCCCAACTCGAGTATCATTCATTAATATTATTAGAACTAAAATAAGTTTGAAATGCCTTTTATTGCCATGTCCAGAGAATTTTCGTTATTTTAAATGTTTAGTTTGATGTTTATTTTGTTAAATAAATATCTAATTGTTAATGTGTATTGTTGGTTGCCAATTCCAAGGGGCTAAACTGAAAGGATATGACATTTGAACTACTGCTAACTTAATGTTATTTTTTATATTTCGGAATTTTCTCAAAAAAACTACAAAAAGGTCCCTCGTGCCTCACCAACTTCCGCCAAATAAGTGCTCAGCCGAATCCTAACCGATACCACGTGCAACTGTTATAATTCTCATCATGGTTCCAAGAAGTCTCCGAGTGGCCCTCATTCAACTAGCCGTTGGAAAAGACAGGCAGTTCAATTTGAAAAACGCCGCCAGTAAAATCAGCGAGGCTAAAGCGAACGGGGCCAAGTTAATTTCCCTACCGGAATGTTTCAACTCGCCCTATGGTACAAAGTTTTTTAACGAATATGCTGAAGATATCCCCAATGGCCCCACGTGTGAAATGCTGTCGGCGGCAGCGAAGGAGCACAGCGTTTATTTAGTCGGGGGTACTTTTCCGGAGAAAGCAGAAAACAATAAGTTCTACAACACGTGTACTGTTTGGAATCCCGAGGGGGACCTCATCGCACAGTACAGGAAAATGCATTTATTCGACATCGACATCCCCGGTGGGATTACTTTTAAAGAATCTGATGTGCTTGCCCCTGGAAAGGAGCCAGTCACCTTCAACATTAACGAAATTAATCTGAAAATCGGCTTAGGGGTTTGCTATGATATACGATTTGAAGAACTGGCCAAGTTGTACAGGTTAAAAGGATGCGAACTGTTGATTTATCCTGGGGCGTTTAATATGACCACAGGACCCATTCATTGGCAGCCTCTCCAGCGAGGCAGAGCCCTAGATAATCAACTTTTCGTGTGTACTATTAGTCCTGCCAGGGGGACGCAGGGGTACATAGCTTGGGGCCACTCGCAGATTATCAATCCCTGGGGAAAAGTTCTGGCGGAGGCTGAGGCGGATGAAACTATTATTTATGCTGATTTGGATTTTGAGGAATGCGAGAAAATACGGCAGCAAATTCCTATTTTTCAGCAAAGAAGAACTGATATCTATAACACTGTACTTCAGGGCTCATAAAAGTTTTATCTGATGTTAATTTTAGGCAGAAAATGTTTTAATTGTAAAAGTGTATCTATTGTAAATTTCTTGTTGAATTTCTGTATTTCTTATTCCTAGTTATATAACTATTACATTTTTATTGTAAATTATAAGCTTATAAATAATTTGAATTTACATTTTTGTTTTATTAGTAATTTCTTAGGTTAATAATCCTTGTCAAAGTCAAAAATCTCTCGTATTTTTGTGTCATAAAATCCTGTAAGATTGTATACAAGTTTCCTCAGTGTGGATTTTTAGAAAAACCACAAAATCAATGGCACTTTCGACATTAGAATCCATTTTTCTTACTTTCGCAATTTTGGGAAGTGTCCACTTGCTCGTAACGCTACTACAAGACTTGCAGATATCAGAAGACAATGATTACAGGGCATTAATGCAAAATTATGCGAAATATAAATTTTTCAACGATCATGGTGTATCTGAAAGTATAAAATATAAATCGCCGTATTTCCATTAAATATGTACTACAATTTTAACCATGGTTTTATTGAGAGTTACTAGATACAATAAGCTGTTTGTCGCCGAAGAGTTGGAAATTTAAAAATAAGTATAATAAGTAAAACTACTGTACAAGAACTTAAAAAATTAGCACGAAATTTCCATAAAGTTGTATTTTTATTGCACATGAGCCTTCTTCTAGATGTCCATTCAACTATAAACCATAACCGACTTTTATTTATAATAAAACTGCATAAATTCCTTGAAATATAACGTTATTTATTCAAATTTGAATTACGGGAATGCGCCATAATTTGAATTCGTTTTTAACGGTTTTATTCTAAACCTGCGTTACTATTGGTAGCCTTAAATTAACAAACCAATCACACGCGGAGTGTTCGTTATTCTCTCCATGTGGTCTACAAATATTCAATTTTTCTATAATAAAATAGAGTAAATTATTAGAAAAATAAAACTAAACAATTTAAGCGATTTCCTATATATATTTATTGTCACTTCCGAGAATACAACACTTAAATTGATATTAAATGGTTTAAATAACTAGTTCAGAGCAACAACGAACATAGTAACAGCGCCCTCTAGCATTAAATCCCAAGAAAATCAGTTTGAATTTGACAAACGGTTGTTTCCGAATGTTTGTGTGAGTCCACTAAAATAAACTATTTTATTTTCCAATTACCCTGCATAATACAGTTAAATTACATTCGCAGTTCTTGTATAGTACAACAATATTACAAAAATTATTTTGTATTTAATAGAGCGTCTTCGTAATGGATGCATTTACAGAGGTGAGTTTAACCGTTTTTTTCTTGCCAGGAAAGCTTACTAACAATACGTAAATAACTTATAGAATATATTAACAAGGGCCAGGGAACGTCAGAAATTACTTGAGGAGTATTCGTCTGAGAAAACCAGACCACTACGTGAAACTAATACAGAGACCCCAAACAATAAAGCATGTTCCCCGCCCCGAAAGAACGCTTCCGACTCCAATTTACCCTCCTCCACCGACTGTACTCCTGTACTTAAGGAAAACTTATCAGAAGGTAACATTCCTCACAGATATTCACGTCAAAATTCTAAAACCCAAGTGTCCTCTCATCTCCCAGCAAGCCCCCAGTCCAAACAAACCATAAACATACAAAAAGACAACTTCAACATGGAAATAAAAGTCACATCTTCAGATGATGTACGAGTGGAAGTTGAATTTGAAGACGAGTTGTCGGGTGAAAGCGAAGGGGGGCTACGCGAGGAATCTAAAATAAGATTGAAGCGATTAGGGAAGCTATACGAAGGTAAAGTTGGGTTAAAACCCTCGAGGAAGTTTTAAATGATTATTGTTTAAAGGTGGGGATGACGCAGGGATATCCTCGCCTATTCACAAATCTGAAGCTAAGTTTCATGAGAAAATGAACGAGGGAGTTGAGAAATCCAAGGGGGGCGACGAGAAGGGGCGGAAAGGGCTTAGTAAGCTAGCGGATTTGGCTCAGACGATTAATCAGTGGGAGGATGAGATAAATCCTGTAAGTAAACGCCTAATTGTGAGACATTATGATAAAAATCTTATCCCGTTTTGGTTTCCTTTTAACTTTCTCCATTTTTATCAGTTCCGCTTGTTTGCTTCCGTAATTTACTTCAGGCTGGACAACAGTAGCACGTTTGTTTTGTTTGTTATTATCATAGATATTAGCATAGTTGTCATAAGTTGTTGGTTTTCTAAACAGTTACTCATTCGATTATCAGTTTTATTAGAATCGAAAGCTTTGGCAAGATATGTTGTGGTTATTTGGGTGAAGCATTTGTTGCTAAAATGGTACGTTTTTTAAGGTGAAACTAGTTTAATGTGGCCGTGTTAAAGTCAGCTGTTTGTTAAGACTTAATAATAAATCGTTAAAAAAACTACCTAGGCTATGATTAACTTAATTCGGCTGGGTTTCCATGAAAACGTGGTGCGAAAACCTAGAAAATCCTATAGAGCGTATCACAGGTCGTCATTCCAGAGACGGACTGGTTGTAATTAAAGTTAGAGAGTGGCTATTTTTTTAGGATTATTTAGGCTCTAGTACTGCAAAAACTTTTAAATTTACTGTTTCATTTTAGAATCGTAACCCGGAGAAGAAAACAACTCCCCCCAAAAGGCCGTGGAAACAGCCAGCGCCCCAGCCACCAAGTATAGGCAAAGCCAGTCCTGCCAAAAGCACACCCCAGAAACCCAAGGCACCAAATCCGCCAACTCAAGTTGTGGGTGTTACACCGAAACAGTTGAAATGGGATAAAACTGTGTTGGATTCTTTGGTAAGAGTGGTTGTGGTAAAAAGATGAAAAATCCTGTGAGTCCTACTAATGCTAAACTAACTAAACTAAATAAATTAAGCTTGTTGTTTTGGTCCTTTTTGAATTAGTTTAGGGAGAAACTGTAATATTTGTTGAATTTTCTAGGAAACGCAGGGTTTTACTCGTACTACGTCGACTTCGCGTTTAGTTTATGCCTATAATTCGCAGGATAAAAAGGTGGTGGTGCCCGAGACAATAACTGAACCTCCCCGGTCGCCGTGTAAGAAACTTGGTGAAAAAACGGCCAAGTTTGAATCGAGTCAAGAAAAAAATCCAGCATTGTCCGTGTCTGAACGCAAAGCTTTGTTTGAGAAAAATAAAAAAGTTGAAATTAGAAAAGAAGAGGTAAAAAGTCGTTTTTTCTATCAATTTTTGCTTGAGCTTTTGTTTCTAGAATAAACCGAAGAAACCAGAGGAACAACCCATCGCTCCGTCCAAAACTCACTTGCGGATTGGTGGAAAAATCGCTGATAAAGCCGCAATGTTTGAGTCGAGTCCCACACGGAACCCAAGCAAAGATCCAGCTTTGTTGTCTGTTTCAGAGCGCACGGCTTTGTTTGAACGCATTAAGGGCACAGCTTTGGTACCTAAAGCTGCTTTTGGCATGGCTGCGCCCGTAAAAGGCGATAATAGCCCCATAATTGTCAAAAAACCTATGATAAAGGAAGAGGTAAGATTGTTTTGAGTAGTGGCGAAAATGTTAGCTTGGAAATGTTGCTTATTTGTTGGAGTTTTGTCTGTAGATTCGCAAAGAACAAGAGGAGAAGGAACAGGAAAGTGAGGACGAGTCCAATGAGCAAACTACAATGATTCCTCCAGCGCCAATTCCAGTTTGTGCTACACCGGAAAAGCGTAAAAGTGGCGGGAAGAGAGGTGAGTGCATTTAGAGGAAAATATTCGGATCTTTACTTCATTTACATTAGAAATTTGTTTATTATAAAATACCTTTGGATCTAAGTAGGTTGTTTTGCAAATCCAGGTAAAGCTGACAGTCCGATCGTAGCTGCCGTGTTGGAAGATGTGAAAAGAATCAAGGTGGCGCCAGCCAAAACTGGTCGATTGTATCCAAATCTGTCGGACATTGAGGCCACCACAGAGACGGAAACTGAAAATGCTGCAAGTCACAACAATAGCAGGTGGGATACTGTTATCGATTGGGTTTTGTTCTTTTTCTGTATAGCTTAGACTTGAGTACACTAGAAAAATTTGGGAAACTCAAATAATCTAGTGTACCGACTTATTAATTTAACTAAACAGTATTATTTTATTCAAAGATATTTATGTATTGCTGATTTTTTATTCGTCACAGTTCAGTATTTCTTTCTTACTGATAAAATTATGCAAGTTTTTTATTAATTTATATATTATTACTCCTTCAACTTTAGGCTACTAATTAGTAGCTAAAGTTTTTTGTTATTTGGTTCATGTTATCTTACTTAGCATTTAAGACTGATTTTTATAACTTTGTACTGTGATATTAATAAAAAAGAGTGAACTTAACTGTTGCTATTTCATTTACCTCTAAGGGATTCTGTTCATTATAAGAATCCAATGGGCAAGGTGGTGGTGTTTCCCGATTTTGTATTCCAGATAATATTGTTTATAATTTTCTGCAGCTACGACGAAAATTCCAGCGATTCTGGTGATGCTAACACAAGTTTCGCTCGAGATATCATGCAAGTCGTCAAGAATCACACGCCACAAAAAAGGGTAAATATTCTTTGTGTATAACTCTTGTAATTTTCATAATCCTCTTTTCCTCTCTCTTAGGCAATACTCGATGAGAGCACCGAAAGCGATTTGTCTAGTTTACTGGACGAAGATATCGATGAGGCGTTAATTTGCGACAGTGCGGGCCCCACGCCCCCAAAACTTGGTCGCCCCTCACCAGTAGTAAGTCCCTTAAAAAAAATCTTACATGATCTTACTTAGTTTACTTCACAGGGCAGCAAAGTACCGCAAATTTCCAACTCGTTTCACTACAAGAATTGCACACCGAAACCGTCGCCCAAGACACCGAAGACCCCCAAGAAGTCCATGGAGATGCCTTCGTATGTGATGGAAGGCGATAATGCGCTACCGCTAACGCATACAGTTAGTTTTTATCGGAAACAACAGACGCAGGCAAGTTGCAAAGAAATCTCTTAAATTAACATTAATTTGCTTTTGTCAAAATTGCGTAAGTACTAATTTTCATATTTTGTGTAGGTTTCTAAAACTCCGGTGAGGCAAGTGTCGCGACAGCCCTTATTGATGGAGGACCCAGCCGAAGGGTCTTCCAAGGAGGATGGAATGGTGCAAGTGAAAATAAATGAGCTACAAGAAGAGGTAAAAGGTTAAACTAGTCGAGTTCTAAATAACTGAATCTGTATTCTTTTCTAGGTAAAAAAACAACAAATGATCATTTCCCAAACAAGCCAGGCTCTAAATCTCTGCAACTGCACCCCGGAATTCTCCGGCTCTACCGAACAAGTCGAAGCTGAAAAAGTTTTGTTGGTTGCAAGTAAATAATCTAAACTCTGGTATTTGTTGTGTTTATCTGGTGTTTCTGTAGCTCATCGCCGCCACGCTGCTGTGCAAGAGTTGCAAAGGCTTAAAGTGGAAGGAACACTTCGCCCTCAACATTCCCAAAACGTGCCTTTGGAGAAAGGAACCTTAACCATCAGCAATATTGTGTTGCCGTTGAAGAAAAAATATGTAACGGCGTTAGCAGCAGGTAATTGTTTGTTTTTTTTTTGTTTGAAAAACGTTTAAGTTTGTGGGTTTTTAGCTGGTGGCAAAGGACACCACGTGCTTTGTTTGGTTAAATGCGGGGAGCAAGTAATTCCAACGAAACTCGTGTCCACAGTGGCGAGTAGCAGCAAGAACCTCGATATGGAACTGGCGGTTCCAGGAACAATTACTTTGAGCAATGTTTACAGTGATTTTACTGTTACTTTTGAGGTTTATTGTTTGCAGGCTCAGGAGGAGTTTTTACCACACGAAGTGAAGTATCACATAAAGGTAATATAATAATAATTTCAGTAAATTGTTTTGTTAAGACTTTTGTGCTTTAGACTAGTAGCAAACTTACCCCGAAGAAAAACAAAGACTCGCGATTGCAAAGACCATTCAAAGAGTCACCTGCAGGTCCTCAAGCTGTTCGTTCGCCTTCATTCGCATTGAATGGTTATGTGGTGTTCTCAGTTCAAGCGGTTAATAAGCGACTGTGGACTTTGAACAACGTAAGAAATTCCCCTTTCAAAGTTCGTAACTTAACTCGTTAAATTTTTTAGACCCCTTCAATGAGTCCACTAGAAGGCAGTATAGAGATGCGCATAGCTTGCGAGTTGGCTGTTTCGGTGGAGCATCGTGGTTTCCTTACCATGTTCGAGGATATTTCAGGTTTTGGCGCGTGGCATCGCAGATGGTGTCTTCTAAAAGGCAACACTTTGAGCTACTGGAAATATCCGGATGATGAGCGAAAAATGGTTAGTTTAAGCTCCGTTAAAATTCCATTTATTAATTTGTGGGTTTTTTTCAGGCCCCTATCGATACTTTGGATTTGAAAAACTGCATTACCAAGAGCGTTGGTCCAGTCAGTAGGGACATTTGTGCAAGGTTGCATACGTTTCTTTTGGAGCGAGAGAGAATTGCCTATCCTCAGGATAAGGACACGCTAGTTATGATTTGCAAAGGGGATAAAACTGTTATTAGGTAGGATAGGAAGGAAGTTTGTGTAAGATCGTTCTAATAGCTTAATTTCAGGCATTTATTATCAGCTGATACGAAGGAAGAGCGGATTGAATGGTGTGGCAAATTTAACGCGGCTCTAAAAGCGAACCAATGGGGGAATCAATGAGTTATTTTATTTATACAAGTATATTCTATTACTAATAATTATTATTAATTTTGACATATGTTTGTGTTTTACAATTTAATACGTCTAAAATGACGCATATATTTTTAACTGCTTTTGTGAGAGTTATAATTTAGGTATTTTATAATAATGGCATAATAATACACATTTTTTATCCATAAAAGTTATTTATTTTTTATGCAATAATGGTGACGAGGAACATGCAATAAATAACTGTCGAAAGAAATGATTTAAAACCGCACAATCAAGCATTTATTTCGTTTATTTATTTGTAGACGTATTTTTATGTTATGTAATAAAATCAGACAAAAAAATCTCGAAACAAATATTGAATATATTTTATCTGAATTAAAAAAATTGCACAAAATATAGTTAAGATTAATAACAAACTTTATCAGCGTTATCATCTACATAATATAATAAATACACACATGTTAAAAATACAGTTATACACAAACTTCTTTTTAAATTTCCCTAACGCCTGTTCCATAGTTTGCACCTCCAGCCTTATTCAGTTCATCAACGAAATGATTCAAATCAATCTCACTGATATTCTCTAATTGTAATTCTACCGCAAAGTTCTGAAACAACACAATTAATAAATTTTATCATAATGGAAAATTGACTTACTGAAATAACATTCTTCATCACAGATTTATCGGTGGACATTTTGGCTCGTTGTAGCACGCTCACAGACGTGCCCACCCAGGTGACAAACAAGAACTTTTGCCTTTTGGACAATTCGTCGCCAGTTTGTAAGCGGATGTAGCCGAAAGCGCGTTCATTTTCCGAAAATTGCTCCTTGAACTTTTCAAATTCAGCACCGGTTGCCGAACAGACTATTCTGGGGCCTTCGAATTTAAATACGGCCCTGCAAAAACGAAATGGTACGGTTTGTTCGAGGGAAATAAAGTGGGGGGCTTACCACTGGGTTTCGGAACTGTCTGAGCGGACATCATCATAGGCTGCTCGGACGGTTTCTGTGTCCATGCTTGTGGATAACGCTACCTGAAATGATAAAAATTAGATAAATATAGGCGTTTTATGTTGTATAATAACGAAAATTATTAGATTTGAGGCTAAATTCAAATAAACAAATTTGATTGGGTGATTACGGTCCGAATCATACGATACCAATTCATTAAAACCAAACATTAATACAAATGTACATTTCACATTGAAGCGTAGTAATTTTTCAATTTTATCTCCAATAATATTGATAATTAACGTGTAAACCGATTAAAATTAGAATTTAAATATTTATTAAAATCTAGCTGTGTAAAACTGACGTAATTTACCTGTGAAATTAGCTACCTTTCAACTTAATAAAATAAAAATAACCATGTAAAATTATTGTAAAAACCCAATCCAGTAAAAGAATAATTCACATAAATGACCTTTTTTAACTTTTAGCTCATGAAAACCAACAAACTTGTAATTATTATTTAATGTTAAATACATTTTGCTTTTTATGTTGGCATCGTTCAAAGTAGAAACCTACTTTATCGACTGTAAAAACGAGGTTATGTTGAAAAATTTGACGGTTATGTTTTAAAACCTGCCAAAAAATCATCACAGTTTTCCTTTGCCTTTAAACAGATTTTAGCAGATACCTGGCATATTTTTCCAATATCATATGCATAAGTACCCGTTTTTTATAAGGTAGGTAATTAAATCCAAATTTTTAGATACTGTGAATACTGTTTAAAACTAACCACCGTTAAATTCTTTTCTTTGAAATTTGAACAGTTACATCGTTATACAATTTTTTGTGGATAAATTTCAACATTTTCACGCTTATATGATTTTATTAATTGGCTCTGTTGTATTGGAAGTATCTCGATCGTGTTTATAAAAGGAAATTGTTACTATTTCATGCTTTATTATTTTAATTTACATAAAAAAATTCCGAGGAAATTTTAAATGATTATAGAAAGCATCTCGTTACGCTTGTACGCAATTAATGAACATTAAAGTAAGTAATAAATTTATAATTGCTTAATTATTTTCTATTACTCTTCGATTACAGGTGGATAAAATAAAAGTGAATTAATTAAAACAGTTTCTAATCCCAATAAACTTACATTGAAAGCTGCGGGGGGCATTTCTGTATCTTTGACTAATAACCAACTTTTTCAAACATTAAACGCAGCACTAAAAAAAACAACAATCACAACAAACGGAGGGCGATGACTGAAATCCCCAGTTAAAGATTCAAACCCACCCGTCGTCGTTTTTGTGAAGAGAAAGAGAACTTGCCACAAGATATTCTTCTGAAAGTCACTGGGTCACTAAATGGGGTTACGAAGAGGGGCAGACAAATGTGTTTGTTGTAATTTAGCAGGTGCAACACATGCAATTTGATAGATGAGAGATGATATGGAATTATATTGTTTCTGATTGAATTTTTGGCAAGTCGTTAAAGGTATCCTACTTTTCCTAGGCCGTAAGCAAAGTTGGTTAATTAATGTTGTTTTTTGCAGTAATTTTGGTACAAAAGCAATTAGTGTTAAGGAAAAATTTTGCCTTTATTTATTGGTTTATTGGTATCACATACATGCATTTTTTTCACATATAAGGTCGATACTTTCTGGATTTTTTTATCTTATTCAGTTGATAGATGTGTTTATTTATGGAAAATCGGTATATTGCATGAGAAAGTTAAATCTAATGACTTGGATACTTTCATACTGTTTTATGCTAAAAATAAAAGTGGAATTTTTCTCAAAAAAACTACCCGTACAAATAAAAATGAACATGTTGGCAGGCTTAAAAATAATTTCTGTCGGTCCATCATTGACTAACTCATTGCTTTTTTTAGCTAATAATCATTTACTAATCTCCCCCAAAGCGTCACAACAACAAATACATTTACATATTTAAATAAACAGTTAACGCTATTTATACCCAAACAAATCTCATTACAAACAGAGCCACTTTTGTAATCTTCAGTTTCAACTTAACGTACTACTTATTTACCATCATATTAAAACATGACTTGTAATTTGAACGCTGTTATTCAAAAAGATATTAACCATTAACAACAGATGTTAAGACTTGATCTGGATTATCTCTGTAACCTCCAGTTTAATGGCGAATTGAATTATTTTAGTCAAGGTAAAGGGGATATGGGTCAAAGAAAACTGAAAACAAAGCACCAAAAATGGATTTTTGCCAGGGTTATTTATTGTGATTCATGGAAAAACTTTTATAGATACTCAAAAATTACAGTTTGAAATTTCTTGGATTGGAAACCCAAATAATGTAAAACAGTCGGATGCGATATGGAATTTTGCGGTTTCACACTATATTAACAGAAATAAATTGGCTCTTTGTTGCATTTATTATCCGGACGAGCCGTGAAATTTTTCCTTGCCTGTTTTTGTATTTACACAAAAATTCGTTATGCGTAATACAGAATGAGGCACAGATGCAATGTAATGATTATTAACAAATAATAATATGGAAACAGTTACAGTAGGAATAAGGAACTAATAATAGTAAATAGTATGTTCGGCATCTGTTGCATTTCTGTTTTTTTCCTCTTAAAAGTACTGTATGTTTTTATGGTTTTTGTTTGCTGGTTTTTAGATCGAATTATTGGGATTACTGGGTTTTTTATAAACGAAATGATAAAGTGGATTAAATTGGACGAATACAATTTTTTTTTATCAATTTTCTACATGGAAATAGCTTTTAGTTTTGTAAATCATAATAAGCCGAAATCCTCGAAATTACTTTAAAATTTCTTAGTTCGAATTGAAAAAATGTATTGAATATTTTATTTACGCTTTAAAAATATAATTTTTAAGAAATATAATATTTGTTCGCATAAAACTAAACAGGAAATTGTTTTTTATCCAAACAATTACGCATATTATTTCCAATAAAACCGATATCATACGTAATAATAAAGCAGTAAATTTTTACAACGCGTCGTTTTGAATGACGCTAAAATAAAAGTTTATTGCATCTGCACCCATACTCTTTAATCTCTTATTGTCCTTCTTAATCTTATCACACAGCAAATTCCAATAAAATCAATAATTCCAAGAGGTCATTAAGCAATCTAGAGATTTATTGTTTTTATTGTCGTATACTGGAAAAACACGTTTGGCTAATAAATTAAGAATTTTCGGAATGAACTCAACACTCAACTGAAGCTGGAAGCTGGAATGTTTCTCGTCTTCGTAGCATCAAGTCAAAAATAAAGTGTAGAGCGCGAGGGTCAATATGACTCAGATAAATTCCAGACAAAGTATCATCAGGGTCGGAATATTTCCGCCCACATATACACACGACAAAGAAAGCTAAAAATTACTTTGTTCAATTTTAATTTATGCTCATTCTAATAATTTTTCAACAAAAATTTTCAACGCTGTTGGTTATTAGGGTCAAACTGTAAAAACCATCACGGCGTAATTTTTAAAAAACATATCCACCTGTACTAATTAACTAATTAATGTTTAAATCCGAATAACTCACTCACCTTGTTTTTTCGTACAATTTCCTCGGAAGATGTTGGAGATGGTTCAAAAGTTGCGGTTTCACCAGGCATTTTGCTACTCGTAAAATTCACCACTAAATCAAACTGATGCACTCTAGTTGGAATTAATTTACTAAATACGAATAAAGCGTACAACGCGCATTTGAAAATGTCAAATATTATTAAAGATAAAATGTCAGCTTGAAAACCCGGCTTGGTTGTGTGTTAGTTGTGAAAAAACATGACGAATAAAACGGTTTGTTCAAATATTGAAAATATGTGAGCGGAATTTGCGCGCAGTCTCACTCCTCTCTCTAAATTTGAAATTTTGTCTTAATTTATTCAATGCAACGTGTCGTTGGACTGGCTGGTTTATTTGCATTTTATTACAAGTGTAGGTGATGCATAAACTATCTGAGTATATACATACATTAATTATTTATAAATTTATGAAATGAAATTGTTTTTATTATGGCTAGTGTAGTGTTGTTGGAACTATTATACCGAAAAATATAATATAGTTAATTAACTGCAATTATTTCGAAACAATTAAGATTGAGACCAGCAAAATTATTCTAGGTTTTTAATGTCTGTAAAATGTAGTTTTTTTAGTCTATTTATTTCAAATTTAAGTGGATTTCATTTTTACTCTTTCTGATGTTTATTTTTATAATATAGTCTAGTTTTTCTATCATAAAGTGCTTATTAAACTTTGATCAAATATTATGTAATTTTGAATCAAAATGCGTTAGATTTCTCTTAAGGGCAAAAATTGGTCACCTAATTATGTAACTTTGCCTCAATTTTTAATAAGCAAGATTCCTATTCTGTATAAGATTTATCTAAAGCTTAAGACTTGGAAATTTTGTATCATAGACCATGGTATAATTTTCGATATCTCAGTTATCGATTTAGTTAGGAAGTTGATAATAAAACGCCCCATAAATTATTATATAAAATATTATTGCATACTAAGTTTTATTATAATTATATTGTGAAAACAAGTCCAAATAAACGCACTCCAATATTACAAATTATTTTTTTTACTTTTTTTACGATAATTACCACACAAATACACACGCTTCTTAAATTAAAACTAATTCTTCCTGGCCTTCTTACACACCACCCCACGACTCGCCTCCAACTCTGGCGCAATCGACAGCAAAATCGGCTGTTTCGTATAACTTCCAAACAGCGTCATCAACAACGCCACACCATAACCAGTGGCTCTTTCACCCTAAAACCCATCCACATAAACCACACAAAAACTACAAGAGACTAGTAAACCTACAGAGTGAACCGGCGAGGCCATATCCACATGCACCCAAGTGCCTGGATAGTCGAAACCCAAGTGCGAGGCTATAAAAAGCCCAGCACAACTTGGCTGGGCGTTACCTCGATCACCCACCGAGTTTTTCATATCGGCCACGGCGGAGGAAAATTCGGAATAGTGCAACTCGGGGCAGTAGGGGATCGGGAAGACTAAATCGCCGGACCTTAAGCCGGCTTCCATTGTGGTTATTTCCCATTCTTCGTTGTTTGTGAGCACAGCCGCGTGGTATTTTCCAGTAGCCACACCCTTAGAAAAATACAACCAATAGAATAAGTGCAAATGTAGGGTGGTTATAAAAAGTTAAATAAATCGAAATAAAAACCACTAGCGACAACTATCAACTATAACCCATCGTTTGAACTATTCCTCACCTGGGCCCCTGTTAAAGTCGCCATATCTAATATAATATTAGCTTTTAAGTCTTTTTGAGCATACACAACACCATCGGACAACACAAGGCGGCCCTCAGCATCCGTGTTATTAATCTCTACAGTACGTCCTGAGTATAAAGTGTGAATATCATCGGGTCTGAAACATTTTTAGTACTACAAAGATAATTTTTTATTTCTAGTTGTTACCTTGTTGCCTTTGGACCTACGGCGTTCTCAGCCAAGCAAAACACGGCGTGCAGGTTTTGAGTAAAGTTCGATTTGACGGTCGCATAAAAAGCACCTAGAATGGCAGCAGCCCCACCACAATCTCGCTTCATGCCTGGCATCGCCGTCTGAAAAAATTAATAAATAGATTCGTTTAAAACTAGAGTGTTTTGTCTTTGTGGATAATTTGACTCTCTTAAATCTCTCAATTACCTTTCCCTTTAAACTAAGACCACCAGTATCATAAACAATCCCCTTTCCAACCCAAGCTATGGTGGTATTGGCTCCATCCGGCATATAACTAAGCACAGCCAGAGCTGGTGGTACTTCAGCCGCCTTGCCAACCCCGTAAATCCCCCCGAAACCTTTCTGCGCCAATTCCTCGCCACGTATAACCTTCGGCACTAAATTTAACGCCGAACCTACAGCTGCAATTTCTTTTAAGAACTGATCCACATTCATGTCGCTACAGGGTGCATCGACTATGCGTGCTGCAAGTCGGACACCCGCAGCAGCTTCATCTAGAGCGCTCAGTTCTAAAGGTGTCAGTTCTTTTGTTTCAGAGAGATTGTTTTCGCAGGCTGAAATTTAAAAACAGTTATTAAAGGCTAGCGAGTTGATAAAATATCGCTTACGCTTTAGCGATGGTACTACGATAAATTCCACTGAAACTGTCACAGGTTCTGCGTTGTTTGAGCCGGAGGTTTTCTTGGTGAATTGTGGAAAAGCCCGAGCCACTGCACAGGCACTGGCGAAGACATCGCTGCGTTCACAGACAATCTAAAGACAATAAACTACAACTAAGCCAGCTGTTAGTTTAAACTAGTATCTTACCACGACACTCTCGTCAACCCCAACTGAACAAACTTGCACCAGGCGGGTGATTGCGTGTGCTCTAGATGGAGTATTGTGTCTACTACATTTAATCGGCAACGCAGCCACCGTCGCCAAGTTTAAGTACAACGAACAGCTATCAGTTGGGGATGGATGCAGACTAGCCACCGCCACTTTAAAAACATCTTCAGTTACGCGTGGCTCAAGTTTGCATCTGATGTCTGGGAATTTCACTTGAGTTAAGTGCTTGACTTGTCCGAGGATCAAAACTGGACTCTGTTGGGGATCGGATTTGGTTAGAGTGTTGCGGAAAACTAGTTTAGTTGTCATTGTTGTTCTGGAATGAAATTGTGATAAGTAAAGTGATTTGTTTGTTCGAGATAAAATTCAATTAAAAATCACTTGAAAATGTGTATTTGTAATCTGTGTTACAACACTTTGTTTGCGTTACATTAATTTTAAGGCGCAAAACTACACTACAAGTACTTTGGAACTGTACAAAGAAAAACACTGCCAAAATTCTAATAATATTCGATGATATCACAAAGAATGTGTTTTTCTTAACTGAAAAATTTCATGTTTTATTAGTTTCAAGGCACAAGACCACAAACTTTATACATGTTCAAATCAAAACCCTTACAATGAGAAAAATATACTCTTATAATTTTACTCACCTTAATCATTGATTTATTACAAGTTTATAGGATTTTGTGTGTGCCCTTAGGCGACCCGTCAGATACTAAAGTGACAACTTCGTTCGATTTGAACTACTGGATTAAATGTCTACGTGTAATGACATTACGGCCTACCATGAAACAATTCTGAAGTTAGATACAATGCGAATATTTTTGAACTACTGGCGTAGGTGTGCTAACGTTGTAATTTTTCATGGTGCTAACTTCATTGGAATAAACGAACACAGCATAGATGTAAAGTTGGTTGCCTACTTTAAGGGTGTATGAAAGTTACAATTAACGAATAATGTAAAATAAGATAAAAAATATTAATTTTCCGTCTTTTTCAAATAAAAATATTGTACTTCATTTATTTTTTAAATAGTTTCTTTATAAAAACGCCGAAACAGGTATTTAATAAAGTACGTTCGCTTAGCAAAAAACAAAGAACCTCGATATTTCCAATGTGTAAGACAAAGACAAACAACGTTTTTCTCTAAATATAATTTAATAATTGAAAAACACTGGAATATTAAAATACTTTCTTAAATTCCGCTTTTCGTTTAAAAATCTCAAAAGTTTCGCATATTAATTATCAAAAAAATATCTAAGTTGACTCCAGCTGTATATTGTTATTTTTACTAGCCAACATGGCTTCCTCAAGCCTGGTAAATTGTTTATTAATCCTATTTTTAATATCTATCACAGCAGGTAAGAATTAAAAAAACTGTTTAAAAGCACATTGACGGCGTGTGAATTATTTCAACATAATTTTTAAGGTTCAGTCCTGGAGAAGCCACAATTAAAAGACGATGTGGAGGACGATGAAGACGATGTAAATAACGAACATGACCCGGGCGAACCACCTCCTGATTTACTAACACACCAAGGCAGTTTCAAAAACGCACCGAGATTACAATGTGAAAGTTGCGATTCGCCCTGTAAACGGTTATCAATTTGCGATGGTGCCCTTCGGTGTTTTAGTGCCAGAGTCCGAAACGCCTCAGGTAATTTACAATAATTGAAATATGATGTGTATGTTGTTTGCTTGATTTTTAGGCGAGGAAAGCGTGTCTAAAGGTTGCTTAACACGCTCGGAGCAGTTTCAGCTTATCTGCCAGGCGTCGTCCTTTACCCAACAAAAACGCCAAACTTTCCCCCCGTTTAAAGTCGTTTGCTGCCAAACTGATTTGTGCAATAATGGAAGCTTCCCTGAACTACCACCTTCATTCGCTGAAACAGACGACCAAAGTTCCGACTCGCTTTTCTACATATTTAAAATGGTGGCGGCTATACTAGGCCCGGTTATTGTTTTGGGTATCGCGTTTGTTATTGCTTTGTATTTTATGAATCGACTACATAAAAACCGGCTATGTAATGAAAGTCGCTTGGATCCGGAGAGTTTTTACGCGACTGATGACTTATTGAGGGCCACAGCGGCTGGGGATAGCACTTTAAGGGAGTATTTGGAGCACTCGATGACGTCTGGTAGTGGATCGGGATTGCCGCTGTTGATCCAGAGGACTATAGCCAAGCAGATATCGTTGGTTGAGTGTATAGGAAAGGGACGGTATGGGGAGGTGTGGCGAGGGGTTTGGCATGGCGAGAATGTTGCTGTTAAGATATTTTTCTCCAGGGATGAGGCTAGTTGGTCCCGGGAGACAGAAATTTATAGGTAAGGAAGACACTCAAGTTCATCTCTTATACTTAGCTCATAATTTTTTTTAGTACCATTTTGCTACGCCACGAAAACATCTTGGGCTACATAGGCTCAGATATGACCTCTAGAAACTCCTGCACTCAATTATTACTTGTGACTCACTACCACGCCCTTGGTAGCCTTTACGACTACCTAAATCATACCACACTGACCCATCAGCAATTACTAAGAATTTGTTTGTCTATTGCCAATGGTTTGGTTCATTTGCACACGGAAATTTTCGGTACTCAAGTAGGTGCTTTCTTAAAAGGTTATACAAGAAGAATATCTTGCTGAATTGTATTGGTTTTGTAGGGTAAACCTGCCATAGCCCACAGAGATATTAAAAGTAAAAATATTTTGGTGAAATCTAACGGGACGTGTTGCATCGCCGATTTCGGTTTAGCAGTGACGCATTTTCAATCTACAGACGAGTTGGATATTGGTTCTAATCCACGAGTTGGTACCAAGCGATATATGAGTCCTGAGGTGCTGGATGAATCGTAAGTAGTTTTTCTGCGAGAGTTTCAGGTGTTAATGGAGAATATTTCAGGATCCGCATGGATAATTTCGATTCATTCCGCCGAGCGGATATCTATGCGTTTGGTTTAGTTTTATGGGAGATTTGCCGGCGTACTTTATCGAACGGCATCGCCGAAGACTACAAACCGCCTTTCCACGACGTGGTGCCCAGTGATCCAAGTTTCGAGGATATGCGGAAAGTAGTTTGTGTTGACCAGCAACGGCCCAGTTTGCCCAATAGATGGACAAGCGATCCGGTAAGAAATCCCTCGTCAATTAAGTGTTGATTCTATTTGTAAACTTTTAGGTTTTGAGTGGTTTATCCAAGTTGATGAAGGAATGCTGGCATCAAAACCCCAACGTGCGACTGCCATGTCTTAGAGTTAAGAAATCGTTGTTGAAATTAGCAAGCTCAGATTGTTTAATTAATTTAGATGATATGGAGGTATGTGTTTGAGGAGAGAAAAAACGTTTTTTACCTGAAGAATTTTATCAATCACTATTTTATAATACTTGACGTTAAAATTTATCGATTAAGAGATTGTGTTTCAAAATAGGCTGAGAGTACTCTGTATAAGGTGCGTTTGGGAGGAAAAGTTAACGAATAAGAAGAGTATTGTAGTAGGTGATGGTTGATTACTAGCTAACTCGCTGGTCCTCATTATTATGAACTCAAAAGTAGACTACTCGCTAGTTCTAAGACTAATTAAACACTGGACTCAATTTTACGGTTAGAGATAAGGGCAGAATTGTTATAAGAAATTGGAGCAGATATTGAAGGTACTTACACACCAAAATGATTTATTACCTTTGTAGGAGATTTAATAGTTTCGGAATTTTCATCCATCACCTATTGCTTTAAATATCTTGGTTTTAGTGGAGATTATTGTAAACGCACCTTAATCATACTGTAGAAATTGTGCTAATGTGCCAAATTATTTTCGTTTACTGTATGGCAATTTTTTACAGTATTAGAATAATTATATTATGGCAACGAGACGACATACTTAGTCATTTTGTTGTTTAAAATTTAGAGATGACTAAAGTCGGTTGTCTTGTTTTATATTTTTTTATTTTTTATATTAACTATGTGTGCCATTACTCACTTTTTTTTTATACAACTAGTTATCTTTTATAACATTTATTTATTTCCTATTTTATGTATTGAGTTTCGTTTTTAAATCACTAGTTTTTTATATGAAAAAAAATGGTTTCTTTGTACATATTACGTATTGTATCTATTCTATATATCAGCATCATATCTGTTTAAAAATTGCTGTTATTGTTGTGTGCAGCACGATAATCGTTGGCGGTTTAAATAAAATTGTTTTAAAATTCAAGTAAGTAACAAATTCATATCAATTTATTTATCAATTATAAAATAATAAAAAATATCTGAAACTCATCCATTTGTTCATGTTGGTTTTCGTTGAAGTTATCAATTTTATTTTACATTTTGTACATAAATCGTTTTCATTTCTGTATCTCACGAATACTGTAAGCAATATATTTAGTTTATAAATAATTATGGGTTTTTGTCTCCTGCGAATAATAACAATGATTTAAATAAATCAAAATGACTGACGTAGATTTACTTTGACGACATTGACACCTAATTAAAATTAAAGATGTACCTTTATACAGTACAAAATACGCATATCGGTATTATAAAACTTGCACACATAACAACTAGTCTTTTCCCTCAGTTTTTTCCTGGTGTAGTCCACCTTGAAGTTTACGTTTTTTTGGCAATTTAGCAAATGCACAGCAGTTTAGTGCATGGCAATCAGTGGCGAAGTCAAAATGCTCAACTTTAACATACACACAGTTTTATTTGCCGCGATTTGCACTTTTGTTTTAATCTCAGACCATCTAAAAATTGCCTTAGGATCGCCTGTAAGAAACCCGAGGGCAGTGAGCAAATACACCACTAGATATGATAATGTGGATGTTGACAGGATTTTGCAGAGTAAGCGATTGTTGTTGAGCTATGTGAATTGTTTATTGGAGAAAGGGCCTTGTACAGCTGAAGGGAAGGAACTGAAAAGTAAGTGAGATAAAATCTGTAGGTTTTATTTAAAAAAAATTAACGAGTGTTCAAGGTAGTTTATAATTTTATTACCCAATCCAGTTAATTTACATAAAATGTTTGGATGTGGTGATAATTAAGGTTCGTTAATTAAAATTGTTTTAAACCAAAATTTTCCATTTGTTTGTAGTGGTAAAATATGTAGCGAATTAACATATATGATTTATTTAATGTCCACAGTTGTAGTTCTGTTTTGTATTAAAAATTCTGTACTTAGATAACCAAATTCCAGATTAAAATCCGAAACAATTTTTAGAAAAAAATATCTCAGATTGCCTTGATTTCAAACCCACAAGCTAGTCCGCCTCTGGAATGACGCCCTTACATACACTCTCCAGTTTGTGACATTTTTGTTTAATTTTCGTCTATTTTTCTAGAATACATTCCCGATGCCCTCGCAACCGAATGCGCAAAGTGCAGCGATATCCAAAGGAAACAGGCTGGCAAAGTTTTTTCGCATCTCCTGCTAAACCACAGATCCTACTGGGATCAATTGACGGCTAAATATGATCCAAATGGTATTTTTAAAACTAAATATGAGCTGGATGGAGATGATCAGGATTATTCTGATTTGGATGATGCTAAATAATACGAAAAATTCAAGGATGTTTCTTGGATAAAACCATAATTATTTATTTGTTTTGAATTTATCTCATGTGTAACAAAATGTATTATTATTGTTAATAATATTAAGTTAGGAATTTAGTTTTTTGTATTTTATTATTATAATATTAAGTGATTAAATTTTTTTAATTGGATATTATTTTGTTTGTTGTCTAATGGGAATATTAGTAATTAAATTTACGTTTAGAGGCTTTTAAGATAATTGTTTCGGTGTGATTTAATTACAGAACAACTAAAATTTAAGTTGCTTAACCGCATATCTTAATTGGTTTGTGATACTTTGGATAATTTTATTTGTTATCGGCTTTGAAATGTGGTAAATTTTCGGTTTATTTCTACTGTAATTTTTATATATAGAGAAATTGAGTTAAAAATCTTTCTTGTAAAATCTCACTATAAAAGCAACCAAACATACACATAGGTAAACAACAAACAATAACATGGATCTTGAACTTTCATTACTAACTACTTCATAAACTCTAAATTCATCTTGTGACCTTCCGCTCATAAGTCAAACCTTAATTATCTCTCGCCTGCACCTTGTTTTTTAATGCATTGTAACTCCCGGTTTTTTCTGTCAATGAAAGTAAATAATAAAAGAGTTAATAATAGAATTACTAGTTGTGTGGTAGTTCAGCAGATGGCATTGCTCCGTACAAGTCGCGATCTTCCAAAAATAATCAATCTTCAATTATTTATTATTAAAGCTGTGATACATCATAAATTTATAATTGTAATTAAACCGAATCTGGTGCTCTCTTACTTTTATATCCGAGAGAAAGTATTGCTGTGAAGCTCAAAAATTGATTTCCAATGCAATTCATTAAACTGTTCATGCAATGTGGTTACTTTAGGAAATTGGCTATTTTTATTATAATTTGCATACAAATTAAAGTGTAAACAGAATTATAAATTTATATTATGCGAGGCAGACGATCCACGCCATCAAAAGAATATAAAATTGGAAGCAAAGTCAACAGTTTCCGGTATATCTATGAAAATTACCGTGGTTTTGGTGCCTCGAGCTTATAATTATTTTTATATGGCTACATAGGCGCCGTATTTAACACTTAATTAATGATTTATTAATAATGATGATTAATTAGTAATTTAAACAAAACTAACTTTCTTTAAAAAACGTTTCCAGTAGCCTTTATAAGGGTGGCATAAAATCTTGCGCGAATTTTTTGAAAATTTTAAGCTCCCAAAGAAATTATGTTAATTTATAATATATACCATAAAATTAGGCATCTTTATTAGTTATTTATAAATAACTATATGTAGTAAAAAAGCCTGTTATTTAAATACAAAATTTCCTATAGTTAAACTTGTTATTGTGAAGATTTTTCATGTAAATTTTGCGGTGGTTTATTACTGATGTTTGAAGATACGATATTATTATTATTGTGCAGTTTTTGGTATTTTCCACAGTAACGCGTCATCTCGTTTAAATACAATCAAAAAACCAAGCCAAATTAATTCAGAAAATCGTATGCGGAATAAAATAAATACCTAATAATTTTCTATACATAAAAACACGCAATCAAATCCAAATAAATTACAAAAAACGATCAGAATTATAAATGTAATTAAATATGAAGGTAGAAATAAATAATTACTTAAACCAGTTTCTAGTTTGGAGACCGTCAATTTGATAAGTTCAAAGACTATGGTAATTGATTTTGTATTAGTGATTTTGGTTCCGAGAAGGTTTCATTTAGATTTTTTGGAACAGTTTAAAAGAAAATTACAAAAAAATTTTTTGGTCGAGAGGAATTTAAAACCAGCAACAACAACAAAAATATTTTTTGTATATCACATCAAATTTCCAATTTTCATCCGACTCTTGTGGCCAATTTCACTATTCACGAACTGTAACAAATAACAAAAGGCTAAAAATATGATAAAATTCTGAGTTTTACTATACCAGATTTCTGAAGTAGGTACATAAACAGTTACCATAAGAAAAATTTATGACGATTATTGTACTTATTAGCATAAGTAAACATTTTTGATTGGATCCTGTGATAAACTGTTTTTTTCTTTGTCGTCCTACCTGCGTAGAATATATTGACCCCTGACTGCGTTTAGTCAAGTAAAATGCAAATTATACCTTATAAAAGTCTGGAAATGCGACTATATATTTATAATTTGAGTAGAAGAATGTTGTTGACGTAAATCTTGCTTCGAAGTGTTTCGCCAAATAAACAACTCAAATTTTTTTTGTACTTCTTGTCAAACTGTTTTTATTATAGCAAAAAAATCCTTGTACTACAAACATTTACATCCCACATAAATCGCTTAAAACAAGTAGGTAAAATTAATACTTAATATTAATTTCCTCATTTTGCAAAATACTCTGCAATAATTTGATATTTAATATCTATCCTGTCGGGTATAAAATTAAAACATTTTTAACCAGTTTCTAACAAGGTTGTTATATGAGATTAAGTAGAGGTTTATTTTTTTCCTATAAGAGAAAGTAGTTAAATGTTTAGAGTTTTTAATTTTTAGCAAGGTCCAAAAGTTCTTCCTCAATAATCGCACTTCCTGATTATTGATTTTGGACAACAACATTTGCATATATTTTTTTTAAATAGCACTTTTTTCCTGTAAATAGGGGAAAACTGGTTTTGCATTTAATTGGTGGTTGCTTTAAATGATGGCAATTAATGCCAGTTACTGAAAAGTTTTTTATTATTGTACAAAAAGTGCCTACCATATTCACCTGATTTTCTCATACTTACTAGTAGGAGAGTCTTATAGTTATTCAACTAAGTCGAATCTCTACTTTTCCATATCAAATTTCCAATTTTCAAGCGACTCTTGTGGCCAATTTCACTATACATATACGAACTATAACAAAGCCCAAAATTATTATAAAATTTACAGTTTTGCAGGGAAAAATTACGTAAAAACTATTGAAAATATGTTTACAGATCTAAAGCTACACCAAATATAAAATTAATTATATTTTGTACTTAAACTGCCAATTTATAAGCAACTTTTGTGGTCAAATAATTATTCCCGAACTATAACAGAGTCCAAAAAAGTGATAAATTTGCAGTTTCATCGGGAAAATTTCGGTTGTAAACGTACGCAAACTATTTAAAGGTTCCAATAAAGTATAAAATCAAACATGTTTTGAATTTGCAACTTCCAAAAAATTTCCTCACGCGATTCGCTGTTTCAAATTTGTTGGAATTTTTTCTCATAAAAACATTTATTGTAAAATAATGATAATTTAGAGCTCGTAGTGATTTAGCTGTAGTAATTTACAGTTATACGTCCTAAAATTCTAAATTACAAATGGCTCTTGTGGTCTATATCACTATTTACGAACTATAACAGAGCTCGAAAGGGTCATCAACTTTACAGTTTTCTCCGGAAAAGTTTAGCTGAAAACGCATACAAACTATTGAAAATAGTTCAGAGGTTCCCAAACGGTCACAAATCCCTATTAATGGTTTGTATAACTGTCAAAAACTACTGCGTTTTGAAAATTTGAAAAAAAATTGTGGATATTTAATTCAAATTTCAAATTCTCAAATAATTTGGAACACATACTGTAGGGGCAATTTCTTCTAGTTACACCTCTGTATTTGTCGTTGCTTATTTCAGTATAAAATTATTAACAATTGTACAGTTTTAATTTCTGTTATGCCAATAAAATTATTATGTACCGTATATAACTGACCTACAAAACGCTTCCAACAATAATATTTACAACTTCTGACTAATTTATAACAATTTAACATCAATAACGTTGCGTCTTCCGTAACTAAACTGAAAATTCAATCCACATACGAGGGTGGCACACAATATCTCTCGGAAATTTCAAGGTCACTCTTCCACTAACATGAAAAGAATTGCGACCTCGCTTGCAATATGTATGTTCAGTTCCTGTAGATTTGAAATCAGTACTGTGCACTCACTGTCCGGACTCGCACAGTCCAGAGTGTCGATTCAAAGATATCAATTAAAATGCAGCGTTTTGTGACAATTGGCATTTTGGGTCTGTTAATCGGATTAACTGGAGCGATGCCTGCGGATTTTTACGCCACCAAATACGATCACATTGATGTGGAGACGATTTTGAATAATCGCCGGATGGTTAATTATTACGCGGCTTGTATGTTGTCGAAAGGACCGTGTCCTCCGGAAGGACTAGAATTTAAACGTAAGTACTAAAAAATGCGTTTAGTAGAAAATTCTAAACAGTAAACAATTAATTATTTGTCACTTATTATTTATTAGCTAAACTAACTGTAATATTTCAAGGCGGTTTTCTAAAGTGTTTATATGCATTATAATAAAATAATTTTGCGTTAGGTATATTGCATAATGATATTTCGAAATATTAAGGTTAAAATTCATTCAAAAAGGTCATAATATAAAAATAATGTAACTTCAAAGATAATCCATCTACATCCAACTGTCCAACTGTACTGCAAAGCAATTGACATTTTAACGTAGCGTCTCTTTATCGTTCCACTTATTAGCTAATAACCATCCACATAATTAAATATTCTAATTTTTTCCAATTTTCCTTGACGTAATCTCTCTTGGAATTTATGCTGTCTTCTATAACTAGCCGAAAAAGAAAGAGAAAGTCAGGTAATACACACTTTTTCTATTAATTAAAGATGTGTGTTTAGGACTCCACAAAATTACCACAAATTCTTCTGTGGTGGGCGCATCCACCATAAATTAGAATGCAAGTGACGAAAAATTCAAAAGAAAAAGTAATTTTCAAGTAGAAGAACCACTTTGTTATGTTAATCGGTTCAATTTAATGGGTTTAGTACTTGGAATAATTAGTATTGATTAAAATTTGTTTTTTACCAGTCGATTTAAAATTTACTTTTCTACTATGTGGATATAAACCGGTAATACTTTGAAGACTAATGCATGTAAGGACAACTAGAACATGCTCTTTTAACTTGACATTTTTACTTTTACCACATATATAATTACCTCTGTTTACATCTTAGAAAATCTTGCATTAAATCATTCTTTTCCCCAATAAAAAAAAATTGAAATTGAGTAAAAAAAATTCCAGTCTAAAATTATAATTTCGAACCAGTTTCTCAATGCGATAAGCTAAACTTAAGATTATTTACAAAAATGTTTATGCCCATATATGCAAAGTTGTTCTTTAAGGATCGTCATCTTCACTTTCAATAAACTTGCTTCGTGGTGGTTGTCATGGTAACGAAAATATTTTAATTCTAAAGTTAATAAATAATAATAATTGTTAATTGAAGGTTTATCTATTGTAAAAGCTAAGTTTAGTACGATATTTGTTAAAACTATAGGCAGTAGAAGTGTATAACAGTCAAAAATCGATAAGAATTAGATTAAATTTTTCATCACCCTGTATACTTGGGGAAATTTCGTGAATTCTATTAGAAATAACTTTTAAAAATATAACTTTTTTAGCTCTTGCTAATTTGTATTTAAACCAGTGGTTCCAAAGTTATATGAGGAAGTGCCCAAAAAAATGTTTTGTGGATTTATTGTCTCTCCCTTAAATAACGCCTAAAGTAAATGAATAATGTACAAACTTTATTGTTAAAAATTACTTACTGAAGCACTATTAAACGTAAAGGACGATTTTCTTATAACATTTGTGAAAACTATAAGTAATAGAAGCATATAAAAGTTAAAATTCGATGAGAACTAGTTGAAATACGACTTTTTTCGTCACCCTGTACATACAGGGAAACTTTGTGAATTTTATTAGAAATGACATTTAAAAATGTAACTTTTTTGACTTTTGCTAATTTATATTTAAACCAGTGGTTCCAAAGTTATATGAGGAAGTGTCCAAAAAAATGTTTTGTGGATTTATTGTCTCTCCCTTAAATAACGCCTAAAGTAAATGAATACTGGACAAACTTTATTATTAAAAATTACTTATTGAAGCACTATTAAACGTAAAAGACGATTTTCTTATAACATTTGTGAAAACTATAAGTAATAGAAGCATATAAAAGTTAAAATTCGATGAGAACTAGTTGAAATACGACTTTTTTCGTCACCCTGTACACACGGGGAAACTTTGTGCATTTTATTAGAAATGACATTTAAAAATGTAACTTTTTTGACTTTTGCTAATTTATATTTAAACCAGTGGTTCCAAAGTTATATGAGGAAGTGTCCAAAAAAATGTTTTGTGGATTTATTGTCTCTCCCTTAAATAACGCCTAAAGTAAATGAATACTGGACAAACTTTATTATTAAAAATTACTTATTGAAGCACTATTAAACGTAAAAGACGATTTTCTTATAACATTTGTGAAAACTATAAGTAATAGAAGCATATAAAAGTTAAAATTCGATGAGAACTAGTTGAAATACGACTTTTTTCGTCACCCTGTACACACGGGGAAACTTTGTGCATTTTATTAGAAATGACATTTAAAAATGTAACTTTTTTGACTTTTGCTAATTTGTATTTAAACCAGTGGTTCCAAAGTTATTTGAGGAAGTGTCCAAACATTTTTTTCTGTGAATCTATTGTCTCTCCCTTAAATAACGCCTAAAGTAAAAGAATAATGGACAAACCTTATTATTAAAAATTACTTATTGAAGCATTATTAATTGTAAAAACAGTTTTGAGATAATATTTGCCAAAACTATAGGTAATAGAAGTATATAAAATTGAAAATTCGATGAAAACTAGTTTAAACAAAACTTTTTTTATCGGCTTGTATATTTTGGGGAAACCTTGTAATTTCCATTCGAAAGAACATGTAAATACTCAACTTTTTCATCAACTACTCGCATAAAAAAGCAACGACAAAAATAATCAACTTTCATTTCTGTGTTAATTAAATACTTTTAATTATTTATTTACAGCGATTAAAACCAATTTCATGTTGAGTTTTTTGTTTATATTTATCTGGTGTTTTACTTCATGTTCAGTTTTTCATGCAAGTAGCACTTGGCATTTAAAACTTTTGACAAATTCATCCTGAAATTTGTTTGATTTATGATCATAAACTCGATGATAACTTTATGAGCGGTTACGTAAACTAATTAAGTTTTTGTCTTTATTATGACTAAATATCCTTCAAGCTTATTACAAGTTTGTAATTACATATACCTAGAGTCAGTGATATTACAAAATTTTCTTCATTTCCTTCAGCATAATTTGCATTATCATTCCATTGTAAAGCTTGTTTTAGCTAAAAAATCAACTCGGTCACCATACATTTTTTTCATAATTTCAACTGCTTAATCATGACCACACAAGTTAAATGATTGCGTGAAAATACGTAAAATAAACATATTTTTTAAAATTCTGTGACGCATGTAGATATAGAACTTTAGTTAATTTTTTAAATTTTTTCTAATACAAAATTAATGATATTTAAACCGGTTTTTCTATCAGCGTGTAATAAATAGAGTTATTTATCGAAAATTTACCCAAAACAAGCTATTACTTGGTTCGAATATTATTTTTCTGAAAAATCGCATGAATGCTGAAAAACATATTTTTATCTAAATATAAATTACAGACAACAACAAATCTAATTAAAACCCTAATAAAAACTAATTATTTAATAAGACAGTCATCAATGTTTCCTTAATTAAATTACAAGCACGAAATTTCTATACTTAGTTATTATTAAAAAAAATTCTGCTGTTTTAAAATTTAAAAATTAAAACAAAATTCAGGGTCATCTCCTAATTACAATCTTAATAAATAAACAACTTACCTAATGGAAAATAAATCATATTAAGTCGATAAAAAAATCTGGTGCAGGAAGTAAAGAACTACATGCGATGAGGGCCAGAATTATTTACGTAGGTGGAAATTTTTGTATTTTATTTAGTGGAAAAATTACTATATCATGTGATTTCGATTTAGATGTTAAGCGGCTTAATAAGACTGCATTTATATGCATCGGGTTTCGTAAAACGACAATTTTATCATTGGCCTAGATTTAGAACACAATGTAAACTGGATACTGACTTGAGAAATGTCAAGAATTTATTTTGATCAGTTTACGCTTTATTATATGGGAGTAGCAGTAAAACGAAAAAAATTATAATAAACAATAAGTTAATAAATCATAAAATTAAGGGATTCAAAGTTTTGTTGTAGATCCAAACTAGTTCTTAATTAAAAAATACCTTAAACTAGTTTTTCATTAAACGCGACAAATTAATTCTTAATTAATTACTACATATTTATATATTATAATTAATTAATTATTTAACACTCTGTCTACAACGTAGTTCCCTATAAACTGACTCAATTTTCGTTTTAGGTATCCTGCCCGAGGCATTACAAACCAACTGTGAGAAATGCACAGAAAAACAACGAACTATAACCTTGCGTGCCATAAAACGCCTGAAAAAAGAGTACCCAAAAGTGTGGGCCCAACTGGCGGAACTCTGGGACCCAGACGGTACTAATTTCGAAAAATTCGAGGCGTCTTTTGGAGTTACAACCCCAGCAACCGCCCCTCAATTGATAAATCGTTTTGGGGACGAGGATTCGGATACTAGTAATGTGATAAAAGAAGTGGCGTCCACTACTAGTACTACTACTACTAGTACCACCACAACGACCCGTCCCTATGCTAGTGCTAGTAACACCACTAGCACTAGTCCTGTTACTAATATTTCTACTAACTTGTACACCACCTCTACTATAAAAGCCTCGACAACGAACTCGCGACCGACAGCGAACGTTGGAGGTTTTCAAACAACGGTGAGTTTTGGTACTAACTTAGTTGGGGGGTTAGTAAGAGGGTTAAGCAATTTGGGCAATAGGGTGGTGGAAACGGGCCAGCAGATTGCCAATGTTGTAATACGGGGTGTAGCCAGGGTGGTCAGGCCGCTTTAAATCAAAATCTAACACTTTTGTGTTTTGTGATTGTTGTACTAACCCCGTAATTTTTGTGTGCTTGCTTTGCTTCTTTGTTTTGTTAGTGTACATACAGACGATGACTAATTTTATGTTTATGTTATTGGCATAAAAATAATCTTATTTCAGGTAACCTTAGTGAAGTCGATAAAGTCACTTCAGCAATATTTTACAAGTATTTACAGGGGGAAATTGGAATTACTAAATAAATTGATATGTGGAAGGTAAACCCATCACATCCCCTTTTCGCATTTGTTTAACATTTTGTCTTTTAACCATGGAACTGATGAAGAAGTGATACTTAGATATGTTTAAGTCATTAATATTAAGTTTTGTCGATGATTGTCTCAGAAAAACTAACTGTTTTATTTTTTATATAGTCGCCTTAGGAAATGCTTCAGGGTCGGACTAGCTCAATTTAACCACCAGTCCAGTCCGGCTCTGGTTATAGTAAAAATAACAAGAAGCTTAGGAAAGTTGTAATAAAACTTAAATTATGTTGCCATAGATTATTTTTAAATCAATTTTTCCAAGAAGAGAAAACGTTTTATTTTGAATTGTTTCATATTGAAATGGTTTTTATTTGTTTGAAATAATATTGCTTTCCTTGAGCTGGTAGTTTTTACTTGCCATTAGATTGTATCGTAAATAATTAGTATAAAATAAGAAATATTTTTATTTATGTGATAGAATTGTCAGTTGTAGAAATAAAGAAATAAATACCTATAGAAAATTTTGTTTTAGTTATCTATTTAATAATTATCTGAAAATTCCCACAGTTTATTTATGATTTCACAAAGAAAATATTCTAATTCTGTGCGAATAAAACCAAAACATTGCACTTTTTCTTATGCAACTACTAAATATTTTGCATTAGAATAATTGCATTCTTTAGATTGCCATAACAAATATTCTGCAATTTTACGTGGGAGTGACAATATTTTGTAACCAACAGCGACACAAAAGATATCTCAGACAGTTTCGCTCCCATTATTATTAGCAATTATAATTTTGTAGTAAAACGGACAAGAAAGCAGCTACCTATTTTTTACAAATTATATAGGTGACTGCAAGATCTTTATGAATGAGGGTGTGTGAATTTGTATGGAATTTTATTATCTACAACTTGTGTGAACATTTATCCTAGTTTACTAGGCCGAAAGTTTAAAATTTGGGTTTTGCTATTTTTATTCAAAATATTAAGTTTCCTGTCAGTGCTACGCTAAAAATAGATATTATCAATCTTTTAGAAAATTTAATCAACAACAACTTTTTTTTAAACAATTTGTTCGTTAGATTGATAGTTCACGTGTTACAGTCGTCGAAAGTGTGGAAAAAAATTGAAATTTTTTCCAATCAAAATCACTGTTATATTTATAATTTAATAACAAATTTATTTGGATTAAATTTGAAATAACTACTTAGAACACGTTTTTGGCTATTAATTCAGTGAAAAAAGCTAAAACACGATTAAAATATTTGGCTCTTGTGGTCAATATCACTATTTACGAACTATAACAAAGCGTCATTTTTCTAACACGTACAAGTTTTATTTTGAAAAATTTTCCTTAAGTTATTTCCAGACGTGACAAAAATACTTTTCTTGTAATTTAATAGAAACCCACATAAAAATTAAGGTAATTTTTTCACGTATTTTGCATTATTTTGTATTCCAAAGCTGAAAGGTAATTTTCCTTCTACAATTTAATTACCTAGTAAACACATAAAATAAACTGATTAATTTGTTATGAAATAAGTTGAATAATAAGCTTGTAATTTTGTGTAAGTATAAATTTAGAAACACACAATTCTTAGGCAACGTTTCCAAATAAACAGACAAAGTTTCTACAATATATGAAATTTATTTATTATTAAAAACTAAATACAATGAATGATAAATACAAATAAAAAAAATGAGACATTATTTTACATACCTACGTAACTAAACTAACTTTTTAAGCTTTCCCTGCGGCAACTTGCTCCTCGTAGCGTTTTTTAAACAAACCTTGCGGATCGTATTTCTTTGTCAGGCGATCCCAGTCGCGAGTTTTCTTCGTCATTAGATGTTTCATGACTTTTTCAGCAGTATCCCGTTGTTTCGGATTGCATTTGGTGCAACCACTAGCCAAGGCATCTGGTAGAGTTTCTGCAGCAAGGAAAAAACGGGATTACAGTGAAAGTTTTTGGAGAAAGTGGCTGCACTAAATTAATTAACTTTTTACTTACTCTTCAGTTCCCTTCCATCAGGAGTACAAGGGCCTTCTTCCATTAAACACTTGATATAATTAGCTAAAACTCGATCGTTGTTCAAAATTTTATCCACGTCCACATTGTCGTACTTTGTGGTGTATTTATTTTCGGCTAGGGCCACAGCCAAAAGGACTGTAAGGATCACAAGCACCAGTTTCGTCATTATGATTAACAGGAATGAAGAATTAATGCATTTGGGATTATAAAATCGAGTGTTTAAGTAGTAGGGCTTTAAATAAGGGGGTTACTGGAAAGTAAGAGTAAACACGTGACGTGCATCAAAAAGAAAACTTGTTGGACTAAGATATCGTTTATTGACCCACATTTCATAATTCCAAGAAGTGTAG
This sequence comes from Pediacus dermestoides, assembly GCA_963942485.1. Taxonomy (NCBI): domain Eukaryota; kingdom Metazoa; phylum Arthropoda; class Insecta; order Coleoptera; family Cucujidae; genus Pediacus; species Pediacus dermestoides. Next base: position 11,941,184 of record OZ012629.1, read on the forward strand.
TGGCATGGCGACACTCTTCGACGAGTTAAAATATTTAGTTTTGTCGGAACCTTAAGTCGATATTGTGAGCCTAAGGCTAGGAGTGTCTGGGTTTTTTTGGCATGAAAAACCCAGTCACCTTTTTTTGTCAATATTTTACAAGAAATAAGTGCACTCTAGCATATTATTCTTATATAATATTTATTCGTCTTCACCTTGAACTGGACATGACATTGTTTGTACTATTATTAGATGAAATAGAATTACCCAAAATAATCCTACGATAATAAATGATATATTTTAGGAGCTGAACGCATTTTATTGTTGTTTTGGATGTTGAGCATGCAGAAAAAAAACGAATTAATATTCCCGAAAAAACCAGTTTATTATTAAGCATGCAATTTATGCACATTTCGGAAATTCTAAAGAAATTTCGGCAAGAATATTTACAAGCGAAATAATAAATTAATTAATTTGTGATTTGCTGCTAGTTAAGGAGTGATTATCCACAACTGTATATAATAATATTTATCACACAAATTTTATTACAAATTATTACATAAATAAACTTTTCATTATTTTTTTTTTGAAGATTTAAACAAATTAAATTTGGTACCAAAATAAACAACGTTAGGCAACAATTGCATGTAAACGGATAGGCAAAAAGTTAAACAAACGTGTGCATGTTTAGCCTATCTTATGGAAATCATATTTAATTCTGTAATAGATTAAATTTAGTAATAAAATGTAAACAACATTCCGCAAAGATTGAAAAGATTTTTACTTTCTTATACGAAGTATCGTGTGATTCATTAAATTTCCATTCTGAGTTGGCGGTGGAAAAAAAATTCATGTCTTTGATTACACCTCATTTCTTTAAATATCAAAAAAGGTTAGGTTTTCTGGTTGTTGTTTGACACTGACAACAACACATGAGTCAATTTGGCGCGTACCTTCAAATTCCAAGGCTTACCTAGAATGGAAATTTAAAGAATCACACGTTATAAGGAAGTATAGTAATCGTGATTTTTTTCGACTTCGAGATTTTGATGGATTTACACGTTTTGAGGGCCCCTGAATCCATTCTGACCATTTTCGCCATGATGTCTGTCTGTGTGTGTGTCTCTGTGTGTCTGTCTGTTTGTATCCACCATAACTCAAAAACGACTTATTGGATTTAATTCAAATTTCATATTTAAGAGTTTGAACAAAATTGTGGGTGCCACATTCAATGTTTTTTATCTAGCACTAAACAAGTGACAGTTACCTGAAGACATTTTTAGGTTTTTTAGGAATATCTTGAAAAATAAACAATTTATGAGATTTTTTTATTCTTTAACATTGATTTAGAATTGAATTTTGAACAAATTTTGTTTGAACTTTTTTTTGAAATTCCGTCAAAAAAATTTCAAATAAAACTAGATATTCTTAAAACACTTTATATTTCTCATAGCGCGCGTTGATAGTTGAATTCGATGGTCGAGGTAGACCATGTGTTTCATTATATGGCTGCCAAACGGAAGGTCCCAGGTTCGAATCCCAGAAGGAACGGACCATTAGTTTTTTTTTATTTTACTGGTTTCTATGGTACCGAAAACAATAATAATGAATAAATAAATGTAATTTCATACCGGGAGATTTTTTTAAGTGAGTAATAGGTCAAAAATCTAAAATAAAACACATTTTTGTTGTAAAATTCGGTTATAAGGAGTGGGACAAGGACAGATTTATGCGTATTGCAATAAGTGCGACAGAGACTATTTGAAAATTGCTGGAAACCTTCAAAATTTTTACAAGAAATTTAACTTAATTTCTTTAGGAAAAATAATTATTGTGATACTATCCGTAAGTATAAGAAAGTCATGTGTTGGGCACATCAGATATTTAGTATTATACTTTTGTTTGAAACTTTTTTTGGTAAAATCTATACTTTTCGAGTTATTGCGTTTTAAACAATAAATTGTTAATAACTTTTGTTTGCACCACTTTATTGAAAAACGACGCACGGATTCGGATTCAGCGACCAAAAAACCTTCAGAAAACGCTGCGTCGTCTCATCCCACTTTTACTTCCTACCTTTTGACCCCTAGCTGAAGGACTATAATATACTGTGAATCGTAACTGGCGTGTAATTAAATATTTCTTACTTTCAATGATTGATTTATTTTTTCAAACAGTGCTATAGTGTTGTGTAGATAATTAATGATTCCCGCCAGAAGGGAATAAAGCAAAGGGCTTCAAGAGAAAAGGTACGAAAATTTTGCAGTATAGAAATATAGGTAGGTAAAGACAATTTTTTGGATTTTGAAACAAATAAATTAATTTGCTAAAATATGATTACATATTTACAACGACTTTAAGTACAATATTTTTCATGAACGTATTGTATAAGAAAGTCATGTGCTGGACACATCAGATATTTACTTTCTAAAATTTGTATTATAATAAGGAAAATTCGTACTTTTTTATTTCCACATATTAGTAAATGTTCTTTCGCGAGTTTTTTTTAATACAATCTAACCTAAGTTATGAAATTAACACAGATCATGTTGTTCATTTGTTTAATATTTTATTGCATATAATAACAATTTAAAAAATATTTTTATTTATAACCAAATACACAGCAAATAACAGTTTCCTGATACTTGGTTTTCAACGGCCCATTAGCTCAGTTGGTTAGAGCGTCGTGCTAATAACGCGAAGGTCGCGGGTTCGATCCCCCCATGGGCCATTCACTTTTTCAGCTTTTTTTCAAAAATTTTACGAGTATTTTGCAACAAGCATATTCCAGACATCTGGGTATTTTTGCTGGACGAATCTGGCGATTCGTTTTGCATTGGCTACTTGTCTTTGGTCGCAGGACTGGCAGTTTTTTCCAATTATTTCAGGCAGGGCGTCTGAAAAAAATTGCTGGTAGAGTGAAAGTACATATAAGTGTAATTGTAGGTCGTTCACCGATCACCAACTGAACTTTTTTTATCGGTAATAAAATAAAATAAAATAAACACAGTTAACTGTATGTGAAGTAGGTACGCACTTTCATTTTACAGAATTTAAAAAATATTTTTTCCTACCTTTAATCTGCCGCCCCAGGATATCGCACGGTGCTTTATCAAGCGCACAAAGCAGTTGCCTTTCCACGTAAGTGTTACCAGTCAGGCCCTTTTGGCCTTGTACCATAAGCAAGTGAATAAAAATAACACAAAGTAAGAGCGGCACCAAAATTGTAAGGGATGCCATCCTGGTGAGACGTTAGGGCACACACTGAGACTCTGAGGGTGTTGTTCGGGCTATTCTAACATTTATATTCAGCTCCTTTCACACAAACGGATGTTGTCTACATTATAATCGTTTCTTATTCTTTTCAAATGATGTAAAAGTTACCGCATAGTGGGAGGAGGTTTATAATAAGAATAAGAAAAATTGTGATTATCGCGCGTCGTGAGACGTGAGACTTATTTGGTTTTCAAAGGAATTGGAACAGTTAGATTAGAGAACAATGAAAATTTGCTAAAGCTTTTATTGTTTGGTTTTGGAAAGATCGTTAGTAAAAAGCGAAACCAAGGAAAACAAAAATTATGGTGTAGAAAGTAAATATATAATTTTTTGAGTTTGTACTAGAGAAATAAAATACGAATTAATTGATAAAAAAAATCATAAAATTTCTATCGTTTTTAAGATTTGCTAAAGTGAGTCCTTTGTGGGAGGCTAGAGATGTACTAAATGCAAAATCAAGTGACGAGCAAATAAACTAATAATTAATTATTAAATTAAATATTAAATAAAATTCTCATATAATAATTACTGTAATTTACAGCGCCTACTAGAAATTAGAGCATTTCTAGCCTCGTATAAGGTACTTTTTAAGCAAAATTTTAACAGCGCCCAGTTTCAAAACGGCTGGAGTTTTAGCATAATTTTATTAAGATTTTTGTTTCAGAATTATATGAAAAATCTGCTATGAGGAACTTTTTCCCTGATTTTTACGGTAAAATCGACTGGACCTGGAAATAATGCAATTTAATTAATGCAAAAAAATCATTTCCTAAATAGTTTACATGAAATTTATGCTAAATAAACCCCACTTAACTAAACTTAACATACTACGAAGTAATTACACGTTGTATTACGTAAAATTACATCCTAAATCAATATTTCAATCTAATTGAACCTGTACAGGGTGTCCCAGTTTATATCGTCAGGATTTCACCAGTCGATAGTTTAGCGAGAATTAAAAGTGGTTTGTCTAATAAACTATGGTCGAATGTTGCTTCCTTTTTGATGTACAGGGCATTAAATAAAATAAATTATTTTAAATAATTTGCTATAAATCAATAACAAAAAAAGTTAGCCTTATGAAATTTTGCATAGATCTTTTTTTGTATTCTCTTATTAATAGTGGTTGCAATTATTTTATTTAGAACACAGAGGCGTGCGTACGGGTTTCTTCAAAAACATTTTATTGAATAAAACGAACGCCACTGGTTTTCTTGCAGCACCAATATGCAGAGAATATTTTCCATTCAATTTAGAAACTTTTTCGTATCTTATAATTTTTTGATAACTTAACTCAAAATAACTTAATAGTACAGTAAATAAGGGAGAAAAAAAGGCTTTAAATAGACTTTATTTACCCTACAGCCAATTTTTGTAGAATCTTGTAGAGGGTCACCCTGAAAGTTTAAAACTGAGTTTTTGTATTCGTAGACCCCGCCCTTCCTTCACCAGCCCTCAATTAAGGGTTGGATTTTTTTGTTTATTGAATAACTTTTTTCCTATTAAATTTTCGAAAAAAAGAGTCAGTACAAAGTTGTAAAGAAAAATATTTTCTACAACTTTTTTTTAAACTTTTTTTGATATTATCGATATTTAAAAAGTTATTCAACAAATAAGTTGAAAATTTTTGGGAAAGAGTAGCAAGTAGTAGTAGTAAGAGTAAGTAGTACCTAACTAGAGAAAAATTTCCCTAAAATTTGCAACTTATTTGTTGAATATCTTTTTAAATATTGACAATATCAAAAAAATATTAAAAGGAAAGTTGTAGGAAATATTTTTCTCTACAACTTTGTACTGATGCTTTTTTCGGAAATCTAATAGGGAAGAACCTCTTTAATAAATAAGAAAAAAAGTTACGTTATCAAGAAATTGTAAGATACAAAAAAGTTTCTAAATTGAATGGAAAATACTCTCTGCATATTGGTGCTGCAAAAAACAGTGGCGTACGTTTTATTGAATAAAATGTTTTTGAAGAAACCCGTACGCACGCCTCTGTGTTCTAAATAAAATAATTGCAACCACTATTAATAAGAGAATACAAAAAAAAGATGTATGCAAAAATTTCAGAAGGCTTACTTTCTTTGTTATTGATTTATAGCAAATTATTTAAAATAATTTATTTTCTTTAATGCCCTGTACATCAAAAATGAAGCAACATTCGACCATAGTTTATTAGACAAACCACCTTTAATTTTCGCTAAACTATCGACTGCTGAAATCCTGACGATATAAACTGGGACACCCTGTATAATAGCAGACTAATTATCTAGCACAAAAATTAATATTTAAACATATTCCTAGTAAGTAGCATTATATCCAATATAATCATTTGCAATGTACGATTACACCTTCCTCGAAAAACCGAAACACACACAATAATCCTGTTGTAGCAACCGCTTTTTCCCCATTGGCTGAAAGAAATTGATCGAACAATTCTCTTTTATATTGTAAATTACAGCAATTTTGTGTTGTGCTGGTTTGTTGTTTGTAATGTATGACTCGCATCAGCCAGTTAAAATTAGAACAGTTAGCTGATAAAAAAGACAATAAATGGTTCTTATCAATTAATTTTTGGCTACCAAATACTTGATATTTAATCGATAAAGTGTGTTTATTTATATGTGATTTTTTTCGATTTGGGTGGGAAAAATGTCTGTTTCGCCTGCTATTGTGGAAGGAACTGTAAGTAGATTTTTTTTGGAAAATATTATTATTTAATTATAATAATAACAAATAAAACAGAACTTTTGTTGTGAAATATCTTGAACAATTATTGTACTGTGATGGTACAATAATTAGAAAGCTAAAGTCATTAAACTTTAATTTTTGCAACTTTATTATATGCAGGTAATTTAGAACAATATAAAAATTAATGTAACAAATTATCCTGTTTCTTCCAATCTAAAGGACATCTAACAATTGTATCATTTCATCATGTCCTTATTTCAGATTTTTTTTCATAAAACAGCAAATTATCTTATATAAAAATTTTACTGATAACAGACTAAACAATGGATGAAAATATTTAAATAAAAAAATGTACGACGGATTAAAACGATTCCCAAACGAGGTATTCCATCACGCTTTAATCACTAACTAACATCACCATAATCACAATCAGACAAAGAACCAAGTCAATAATTAATGCACGAGACATTTACGTACATGTAGAATTAGTCACTAAGGGAAAAGTGCACTAAGATCATAGAAAATGTTTTATTTCCTTTTTTGTGAATTAAAAAAATAGCATCTTTTCGATGTGATAGATAATCAATCGAGATAATTATGATAAATAAGTTTATCACAAAATTATAAACATAAATTTGTTGCTAATCACACAAAAACAGTAGTGTTTAAATTTTTCCTGTACATAGTCTATTATTAAGAAAAATGTCGGAAGCGTCCACAAGTAAAAAAGTTGATGATGTAGAGAAAAATGATCAAAGTGATGGAAATGTGCTTTCGGAAATATCCAACATAATTAAGGTAATAATTAGATGTGTTACTAAACAGCTCAACAAAAGAAACTATTACTAAGTTAACTCAATAATTTTCTCTTTGTTTCTATATAATTTACATTTAAATTTATATTATAACAATCAATCATTTGTATTTATCGCGCAGTTTATCTCCCAACAAGTTTTATCAATTTACACCTGTTCACTTAGTTTTAAAAGTAATTTCTGATTAAATACCCACAGTTTACTATGCGTGTTGTTGTCTTTTTTTGGTGTTAAAGTGAAATTGCGTGTGGGAAATTGAAACATGGCTGGTAATTCCAATACAATCAGTGGGGAAAACTTAAATATATTGGTAAAGTTGATTCTATGAAAGTGTCATCGTGTTTCCTATAAGTGCGTAAAATCGAAACAAAGCTATAAAAAAATTCTTGCGGTAAAAGCTGAAAACTTCCTTTAGTCATTTTATAACTGTTTTTGTGTGATATTGTGGGAAATAGAAAGGAAGTTGTGTGGTTAAATCGTTTTTTTTTTGTGGAATTCTATTCTTTTTTTGTAAAAAATAATTTTAGCCAAGGCCTTAAAATATTATTTTTTTACTAAACTACATTACTTTTTATGATTCGTCAGAAATTAAAAAATGTATATGTATCTTCCTCTATTAGCAGCATTATTTCTATTTCAGTCTCTACTTCATGTTTGCCTAGAGATAAAAAGTATGACGAATTACTACTGAAAATAATTCAACTATATTATTTCAGTGAAAATAGGCGTGTTCAGTTTTTTAATCATAACTCCGTTTCTTTAAGTTTTAGAAAAAAATTTGTTTATACAATTTTTATAGAGAATAAAATTCTCTACAAATTTATACTATGGTCTTTTTTCAATATTTTTATTATTTATCGAGTTATTCTCAAAATAAAGAAAATTCTCTACAAATTTGTTCTAATAAATTTTGGACGCTATAACTCCATAAATAACAAAAATATCGAAAAAAGTCATAAATACAAATTTGTAGAGAATTTTATTCCCTACAATAATCATATAAATGCTTTTTTTCGTAAAACTTAAAGGAGCGGAGTTATTAACAAAAAACTTTAATTCATAATTATGGTGGGGTTAATCCCCCAACACAAATTCAAATTTCTTTTTCTACATTTCAAAACTATTTTATAACAAAAATTGTCGTATAGCTTTGCTCTCATTACTCCAACCAATTATAAACTCCAATTAACCTTCTTATAAAAGATAAAAATCTTCTATAGTTGATACTAATTAAGCGTTGTTTATTTTAAGAAAACTCTCGACGTCAACAAATATGCAACGAAAAAAACTATAGCACAAGGCCTACTGGACGTGGCACTGCTCACAGCCAACGCCTCCCAATTAAAATACGTCCTGCAAGTAGGGGAGCAGCACGAGTTCTACACTTTGATGCTCAGCCTCATCTGCATATCAATTATCCTGCAGGTAGGTTAATCAGCGATAATAACGGAAGAAAGGGGCAAATTTTTTTGTCTTGATTTAGGTTGTAGTTGGAGTGCTCTGCTTAACATTGCACTTGCTCAGAGATTGCAAACTGCATTTGGAAGAGCATCATGCAACTGCAGTTTTTCTAAATTACACGACGACTTTATTCGCGTTTGGTATTACTGTGTTGAATTTGATTATTTCGTGTTTGAATCCTACGCTTGCCAAAAATCCGATTTACCATCCGCCTGATTTAGATTTGAGTTTGAGCGGCGAGTGATTTTTTTGTTTCCTTTGCAGTTAATTGTTGCGATTATGTTTGTGGTAATCGGTGGCATGAACATTAATAAACAGCGAGATCATCGAGCTGCGGTTATCCTCAATGACGTTATACTTATTTTTGTGTTTTTGATTTCGATTATTAACATTATAATTTCTGGGTTTGGTTTGGAGTATTCTAGTCAGCAGCTTATTCTGATCAGTTCCAATAGCATGCAGCCTTATTATGATAAATCAAAATCCTAATTCAATTTTCACTTATTCTTATACAAAGCATTAAGTATAAATTTTTAGTGATTTTTTTCTTTTTTATTCAGGTCACGGCTGCTTTATTGTCAGTCATTGTGGCAATTTTACGAACTTATGAAGACGACAAAATTAACGTTATCATTTGGATATTAAATCATATTTCTTTGGGGTTTGTAACTGGGGCTTTGTTTTGTGATGTAATCAAAATGAATTTTGGTTTGGATCCCGCGTTATCCAGAAATGACTCGATTGCCGCCCATCGGATCCTACTCAAACGAAAATAAAAATTTGCAAAAAATTCGTCTTAAATTCCAAACAACCACTTATTTATTATTTACTTTCTCTTATTTAATTTCCAAGTTACTCATTTATTTATTTATTATTTATTTTCTTCGTTTGTTTTATTTTATTTTTTTATCCCCCTCCGAAGGTCATTCAAGCCTGTCTTTGCATCCTACTGGGATCGAAACTCAACCTGAACAAAGAAGACGACCACGATAATTGCAACTTAGCTAACAATATCATTCTTTGTGTTAATGTTTGCTTAATGGCTGTTAATATTCTTATCAGTACGTTTGAGATTAAAGAGGGTGATGATAAAAATGCCGGAATGTCTACGACTATTTCATCGTTAACTTCGTTAGCTACAGGAACAACTTAAATAAAAATTGTTGATTATAATATAATTTATTGTAATTTTTTAAACTAACTGATTAGGTTATAGAAAACACTTATTAGTCCTTGATATGAAATCCAATTAACATATAGTTGCGTAGTTTAGCGATTTCTAATGATTACAAAAAAAAAATGCAACTTATAATAATAAAATTAACGAGATTATTATTTCAATCAAATAATTATTTTCTGATATTTACTATAATATTATATAGACGTCTCATTTAACAATAATGTAAAAACTACTGTAAAAAAAGCAATAAAATTGTTTGAAAGTTTTTCTGATTTTTCTGTGCCCTTTGTATACATACCTAAAAAACCGTTCTATTATATTTTAATTTTTTTTAATTTTGATTTTTTCTTATTTTATTTTTCTCTTTCTAAAGATCCTCCAAGTTGTCCTCCTCATCATAGTTGGAACTAAAGTCAGCCTGAACAAAACGAAAAACCACGACGACTGTAACTTACTCAATAATATCATTCTGTGCATAACGGTGCTTCTAATGGCTACCAATTTACTGCTCAGTACCTTTGATATTAAGGAAACTAACGATAAAAATTCTCTACTTTTGGCTACTACCATTGAATATGCAACAACAACCTCCTAGGAACAGTTCTTATATATAATATTGCTACTTCCTGTAAAAATTACCTGTATATTGTGATAAATTTGAGCAAAAATTTTTTGTATTTTTTCCCTACCCCTCGTAACGTCATTTTACATAGCCCTCGTATATTAAGCGCACATGTTGCCATCTGATGGACAAAACTCGCAACTACTGCCTGTATATTTGGTTGCCTACCCAGCAGGGGCCAATTTTTAAATTACAGTTTCTCCGTTTTAATTACTGGATTCTAAAAAAATAATTGTAAAATAAATAAATATAGAAAAATCTTATGAAAACCCCATTTGTAAGATTATTTTTCATGCAAAACCGCCGAATTAATCTTGATTTAAAATTCAAATTTGACAAGCGCAGTCCGTTGCCATAGTAACCATGATGCTGCAATAAACAAAGAGATTGCGCAGCGAATTAAAGTGATTTTATAACCAAACCAAAGCAGAAATCTATTATCAGTTCATGGTACTGTGCGCAACCCTTTATTTAACTGTGTTTATATTTTAAAAAAGGCGTAAATATTTAAAATTCCATTGGCCAAACGTAAAAACCTTATAAACAATAATGGCAATTAGCTATAGAATTTTTTTACAACATACGTAGCAGCGCACAAAATTTATTTTTTTTTAAACAAAGAGAGGGTTTTGTGTAAAGTGTTTTTAATTTAACGGCAACAATGTCAGAGGTAAGTACAATTGTTTTATTGTTCAAAGTGAATTAAATTGTTGGGATCATAGGAATCGTGTATTGATTTTAAGTTCAAATTTCAAGGTTATGTTTTTGTGTTATTATGTCCAAGGAACTAAAATTTATATATCACTGCTTTATTATGGTTTATTTGCTTGGAAATCTGCATAGGATCCTAAGGTTTTAGTGTTACATTATACTGGTTTTATTACGTTTTTTACTTTGTGCTAGATTAAGATAAGAGTGGATATCTTAAAAAATATGTTTACATTAAATATTGAACAGGTAACAATATCATCAATGTTTGTTTATTGATGAACACGATAGTATACAAAGCCTGACATTGTTTTTTAATCTTTATTGGTTTTTTATTCAACTTTGTTTACTGTAAAACTTAAACTTTAGTCCCGACAAAAATATATAAAAAAAATTCATTTTCAGGCTACCTCGTTAAGAAGACGCACAAAGCCACCAACAGGCTTAACGGCAAACCTCCTGAACAACCAACAGTATGCCGATCACAAATTCCACCGGCCAATGCCAACAGTCCATTTCCTAGCCGTTTTAGGTCTAATTCTAGTCGTATTTGCCGCTGTAATAATCATAGAAAAACAACTACCGACTGTGTTGCGAATTTCTGAGGAACACAAACACCCTGATCGGTTTATAGCGGAGCGCGCCCACAACATCCTGAAAAAGCTAACGAAAATCGGTCCAAGAACCGCTGGAAGTTACGCTAATGAAGTGGACGCAGTTAATTTATTAAAGGATGAAATTGAAGCGATTATAAAAATTGCGCATGGGAACCATGTGATACAGTTGGATGTGCAGAAGGCGTCCGGAGCGTTTAATTTGGAGTTTTTGGATGGGATGACGAATGTGTATCAGGATGTGCAGAATGTGGTGGTGAAGGTTGGATCGAAGATAGAATCACCGCATAGTTTACTTATTAATTGTCATTTTGACTCGGTGGTTGATAGTCCAGGTATGTCGATGTCGGTTTGTTTGCTGAGGGCAAACATTGATAAAAATTCGTATCTTATCGGTTTTGTTTTGAGCGGATTTATTAAAATTATAATAATTTAAGATGAGGAACAATTTTAACTTTCCGCTATCGTATTCAGATTTATTCTTATAATTTTTTCGTAATTCCTCTAGGTGCAAGCGACGATGGCGCCAGCTGTGCCGTAATGCTGGAAATCCTGCGCGTAATCTCCAAAACCGACAAAATCCTTCGCCACAACATCATATTTTTATTCAATGGTGGCGAAGAAAATTTTATGCCAGCTTCGCATGGTTTCATAACCCAACACAAATGGGCGAAAGAAGTACTGTAGTTATCCGTGTAAAAACCACATTATTTATTAAAATTTAATTTTTTAGGTGCGAGCTTTTATTAATTTGGAAGCATGCGGAGCTGGTGGTAGGGAAGTCCTGTTTCAAGCGGGTCCAAATCATCCCTGGATCCTTGAAACGTATTCCGAAGAAGTGCCTTATCCTTACGCATCGTCTTTAGCCCAGGAGATTTTCCAAAGCGGGGTTATACCTGGCGACACGGATTATCGGATTTTTAGAGATTTTGGTAACATTTCAGGTAAAGAAAGCACCTCGACAAATAGATAGAGTCTTATACCATGATTTTCAGGCCTGGATTTTGCATGGTCGGCCAATGGGTATGTTTACCATACAAAATTCGACTCGATCGAGCAAATTCCACTAGGTTCCTTGCAAAGAACCGGTGATAATATCCTGGCTCTAGCTAGAGGGATGGCCCAAGGTCACCAGCTTTCTAACATAGAGCAATATAGAGCCGGCAATTTAGTGTTTTTCGACTTTTTAGGAGCGTTTGTTATTCGATGGCCTATGCTGGTCGCCGATGTTATAAATTTATTGTCTGTGATAATTTCCTTGTATTCTATATATCGTAACAGTAGAGAAATTCAAATAACTGATAGTAAGTAATTTATACACTAAGAAAACCAAGATTTGATTAAATAATTTCAGATTTGAAACCAAGACAATACTGCAGAAAATTATTGGGAGCGATGTGGATGGTAGTTGTATCCTGGGTGATGCCAATTGTGGTTTGTCTTCTAATAGCGTTTTGTTTGAATAATTTGGGGCGAACGATGAGCTGGTACGCCAGGCCGATGTGGATATTTTTCCTGTATGTTATTCCAACGCTTGTGGTTTCAATGGCTGCAATATTCTTACATGCCAAAAATAATAACAAAGTAAAATTTTTCTTTGTGTATATGTATAATAAAGATTAATTAAAAATTTTTGTTACAGGACTTAGAACTATCACCTTGGACAGTATTCCAACTATATTACGACGCATATCAGTCCATTTGGACCATTTTGTTATTTTTTGGGGTGCTAGTAAGAGTTCGATCGAGTTTCATCGCGCTTATTTGGGTGTTTTTTGCTTGTATAGGCAATTTATTAAAATCTAAATTATTTGGACGATGGCGAGGTTTGTATGTGAATTCCTAATTAACAACTCGATTAACAAATTAATTTTTTCAGATGCGAAATGGTTGCTGATGCACATTCTGGTTGTGGGTCTTCCGTTTGTACAGGCGTTCTATCTTATAATTGGTGCTTTGTACTTGTTTATACCGATAATGGGACGGGCGGGTGCGGGCAGCCATGCCGAATACGTTATCGCCGGTTTTGTCAGTTTGCTATTTGCGTTGCTGTTCAGTTTTGCGGTGCCATTAATTTTATTGGTGCGAGGCGTTGAGAGGATTTTCAGTTTGTTGACTGGACTGTTTTTGTTATCCATAGCCATATTGATTTTGACGCCGTTGGGGTTTCCGTATTCAGGGGAGGCGGGAGCGTTGGCACCTCAACGGTTTATGATAGCGGTAAGTGGGGATTTGTCCGAAACATTAAACTTGAATTTTACGGACTTCTATAGGTCCATAAGAACAATAATTAGTGCTGCTGTCCAATTAAATATTTATTTCTTTGTGGAATGTATTCTGTTTAATTTCTCCAAATTAATTAACAAAAACTATATAATTTTTTATTTATTTCATACATTTTATTTCTAGCATGCAAAACGCGTTTTCCACGACCCTTCGGGAGCCATAACCAAACAATCCTCCGGCTATTGGATCGCCGACATGGACATCAACAGCCCCCACACAGTCGACCGTCACGTTCCTGAAATGGTTTCAGCGGAGCTGGTCCAAAAAGACTGTCAAGACCATCTGTATTGTGGATTGCCCTACTTGGTGCCAGTGTTAACGATGATTTGGCGGACGCACTGGCTGCCTGGCCCCGAACCAAAACTGCTAAATCCTGTGAACATGACTGTGGTAAAGCAGGAGGAACTGTCGGGTGGACGAAGGATTTATTTGGAAATTCATGGTGGGTTTTTGTTGTTGTGTAATAGAATGAAGGGATTTGATTGGTTGGTTTAGGTCCGGCACATATGGGGGTTATGGTCTCGCCTGTTGAGGGGGTTGAGTTGGAAAGGTGGAGCTTGAAGTCGGAGAATCCTTTGGCTGGTCCTTTGTGGAATAATCGGAATACGTATTTTATTTATTATGCTTATGGATTGGATCCGAGGCCGTTGAGTTTCTCCATGGATTTTAAGGTAAAGCATTTTGTATTAAGTTAAAATCACTGTAAATTAGGCAATTTTTTTTCAAAAAGTAACGTTAGGTTAGAGTAGATAAAATTAGCATTATAAACAAGCAGTTCAAATTTTGGTGGATGTGCCGGTGTTAAAATAATTTTCAAAATATTTTAATTATGTACTATCTAATTTAATTTATGCTTTTTTTGTAGGTTCCACCGAATCACTCCGGACCTTTAATGGACCTGGCTGTGACCTCCCACTATTTGTTCGGACCTGGAAAAACGACAAAAGAATTAAAGGAGTTGCTACGTAAGTTTCCGACGTGGTCTGCTGTGACATCGTGGACGGCTTCGTATGAATCCTGGATTATTTAGTAATTGTATACGTGTGATGTCCCTGAAGCTTCCATTAGTTATTATCTAGGTACATATCATTTTTACTTTTTTTACAATTTTTAGTAGTAAAAGAAATACTAGTATTATTTTGTGTAGAAAATAATTCTAGTGAATTTGGGGTAACGAAATAATTATGCATATGCAGGATTGGAAGAAATTGTGACGGAATTTTTTTATCACAGTTTCGTCTAGTTTTTGCGTTAATATTGTGTTCATTTTCATCGTGATTCTAGATTATTTAGATAATTTTTGCCTATAGTAAGTGTTTAGATTTATCTTATTTAATAACGGAGCTTTTCTAGTGGACGATTTCGTCATATCTAGTTAATTTCTTTTGACTTTTAGGTAAATTAAACCATGTGGAATTATTTGGCATGTAATATTGTTTTTTACCAACTTAATAATTTGTTGTGCCAAATTCTATATGTTTATAAGTAGTAAAAATCTTTGCTCATACATATTAAATTATACCGTACTTAAAAAGTACATTACCTTAGAATTAGAGTCAATAATTAGTGATCCAATTAATAATCAATTTTTACATATCATATAATTTCAAAAAAAATAAACTGACTGTTATGGTCAATTCCTATTTTGTATGACTTGCAACTGCTTTGTGCTGCATTGAAAGTGCTTTAAATTCAGGTGATATCTTCTAATCTTGTTAATTTGTTGCCTATCAGGTAATTTTAAGAAAATCATTCCAAAACAAGGTCCAACGTTTAAATTATTTTCAACGTTTGTGCTGGGTTTTGTTTTATGCACAAAAATTTCTAATTATTATTGACTTAATGTAATAATGGACTGTTTCTTATATTGCTATATTATAATAGAGGTTGGAGTTTGGATATTTATCTACTTAACTTAACGGAAAGTGCGAATTAAATTAGTGCCGTGAGAGTTACCAAAAAAAAAAAAATAAACAGAAAAGAAAACCGAACACAATTAATTAATGTTAATAAGCCTCGCCTTGGCGTGGTAGGAGCCTCAGTATTGTTTGTTGTTGTACTTGGTTTTTCTATTATGGAAGTGCAATTTTTTAGGAGTAATTTCAGTGTATATGTGATAATAATACCGACACCAAATTTTTATAACTGTGTGTATTTTTTTGAGGATATAGTTTGCGCACCAATATTTTGCATTGTTGGAAAATATATAAATATTGTTATTAATTAAATATATGAAATATACTAAAAGGAGTTTGGGGTTTTATTGTTGGTCCTATAAATGATAAGAGTTCCAAAGAAATAAAGAATTGTCCTATTCCACCCCTGGTTTTTATAAGGGCCCATTAAACATTCTGGGAGTCAGTTGAAATTTTAAAATTAGATAATGCGTTGAATGTTACGATTTTTTTAAATAATTGAAATACGTTTTTTGTTTGGTGCCCTTAAAAATACTGTTAAATGTCCTGATATCACCATATAAGGAAATGTTTTTTAGTTAACAAACAAATAAATAAATTAGTTCATAGCATTTTCCTAACAATAAATCAGGTTTGTATTTTTTTATTATATTTACTGAATTACATTAGAATTGACGGAGTAAATATTATGAAAAGCCCTCGAAAATTGTGGATTTTATTGCTACACTTTAAGATTTGTCCCATTTTAGACTTCGTGACCTTAAAACAATCATAAAACTTCGAAAAATGGGCGAATTTCTTTAGGGCTTGCTTTTTTACAAAGCGCCAAGTTAGTTTTAGTATAAAATTGAAACAGAATGAAAATTCTCCCGAAATTCTGAATTTTGTTGTCTCGCTTTAAAATCTGACCAATTTTAGCAAAGCTTTTTAACAAAAAACCAAATTAGTTTAACTGTTTTATACAGAATGAAATTGAGAATTGAAAAAAAATATATGATTGATTAAATTTTCCATGGCAATTATTTTTATAATGGAAACAAGTTTGTACTGTGCCTAGATCTTAAAAAAGTAAATTTTTTCATTGTGCTCTTACAAAAATTGCAACAAATTGAATAATTTCATTAAAAAAAATTAAAACCTCGAATAATCACAAACTTATGTAAAATTAAATTATAAATAATTCCAGTCACAAAACTTCCATTTTACGCAATTATAAACAGAAAACACAAGCGTTAACGTTAACAATATTATCCTTGCTTCGAAACTTAACTAACATTGAGTAATAATCTCCGAGAGGTAGACACCAAATAAGAAAACTGCTTAGGTGATAATTAGTTTACTTATGTTTATGTACATATATAATATTCATTTGCGTTAATATATTTCGGTTACACAAGAGAAATTTTGTTACCTTGAAACTGGCCCAAACGGAAAATGTTCTTATTGTGATTGTGAAGGGCCTAAGTTGGCTTGATGAGACATAGCCGCTAATCAAATACTGTCAGCTATGCCGACATCTTGCCTTCTCAGCCCTCCAAGAAATTATTTAACACCAAAATGTGATTTTATGTTGTAATGATGGTTTATTACTAAACACGAGTTAAGACGACGTCATCTAGAACTCTTATGACGTGGAGAGCACAGTTTAAAACCGAGTGTTTGAAGTGATGTCGCGATTATGACTAGAAAAAGTGTCCCTAAGTGTTAGGCACTATAGGCACTCTGATTCACTTCCTTTTGAAGCACGTGCTTGGTTTACCTGTTTGCGCGCCCGCAACATTTCATATTTGTTTAAATAGTCCCCACCTTGTTCATGGCTTAAGTAAACTTTAGGTTTAGTTTATTCTATGTACGAGTAAACTAAACGACTAAACTAAGACGAATTTTGAAACTCAAAATTAAGTCTAGTAAGTTTTCGATTTTTTTCCAGAATTATTTTTTTTTAGATATAAAAAACTCCTTGTCCCCCGCTCCCCTCTTGGTATTTTTCACCTTGTCCCTCCATCAGCTACCTAATTAAATTTCAAAAGGTGTGCCCACAATACTTACACATTGTTTTGTCACACAATCAATGCTTTGCACATCTTCATTCTTCATTCAAGTGGCGGAAGTTGAGTGATACGTGACGTCCATGTGTGTTGAGCTTTTATGGTTAGGTATTTTATTCGTCAAAATGTTGCTGGGTTTGCATACAAATTGGCTTTTTGTCTTAAAGATCCATGACCAGTTTTGGACAGTGTTATAAAATATACTTTGGATATTTAATAAGGGATATGTTGTAGTTAATAAAGATAATAATTGGTGTAATAATTTTTTTATTATTAATAGGTACTTTAGGAATTGGCAGTGTTATCGAAAATACCTACATCAAAACACGCGGAGAAATTATACAAGGAGCTGCATGATTTTTGACTGCTTTCTTAATAAAATTATAAGACCGAAAATTCTGAAAAATCTAAGTGTCCACAGAAATTATCGGAAAATTTCGTATCACTACGTGACGTTTCTGCCCATTTTATGAATATTTAGTATATTGTTCAGAGGCCTAAACAAAATCTTTGAAAAATGGCCAAAAATCCAACTTTTTCTAAGGAAAAATCGTCGATTTTCACCAAGTCATGGATTCTCATGAAAAATATTTTCTTAACTAATTCGAAATTGTAGAAAAAGAATATCGAATCAATTTTTCTATATCTCATAATGGAAAGCCGTTCTAGCTGATGGAAAATGACTTAAGAAGGTCCATCGCTTTGCGCAGTCGGAAAAAATCTAAAAGTGATAACACAAAATTAAATGATACAGCAAGTCAAAGTAGAATGTTCAATCTGTAAGAGGCGAAAGATTTCATGTAATTCGGAGCACCAATAACGATTTTACAGACAGTCAAAAACCGTGAAAATATTGACATTTTTTCATGTTTTTTGAAAATGAAATGGGGGCGCTTCAGATGGGTTCTAGGGCTTTCAAAATATGTTCTGAATATCGGACAAATATCCCCACAAGTACCTAATATAATATTTGTGATTAAAAATTTTTTTTGCAATTTTTGAATGACGAATTTATAATACTAATAATATTATCTAAGGAAATTAACTTTAGGTTGAAAAACTAAGCTTAAAATTCAATAATAATTCTATAACTAGATAATTAGACAATTTGTAATTTGCACCAGCTTCCCCATAACTATTATTGTCAAACTGCTGACTACCTATCGTATAAGGCTCTCCAATATAGTTAATCTAATAACTAATAAGAATTTTGTATAACGGATGTGCCAATTTGTTTTGTGTTTGGTTTTTTACAATATTATCTTTTGTTTAAAATTTAGAGTAGTTATACTTATGTACATGTGTAATTTTATATAATATTAACATTATAATAGCATAAATACCGCCAATTTGGTGACAAATATTTACGGTGTTTATACAAAATTTGTTTACATTATAAAATAATTATAGGCGAGGATAATATGGTGTTTTACAACAGCTTTGGAAATTTTATAGCTTTGCAATACTGATGAAATGTGATAAATAATAAATATTGTGTAGGAGATTGGGAATTTATGCAGGGATGGCAGAAAAAGATATGCTAATAGAAAGTTGCATTTAAAAGATATAAACTAAAAAATTAATTAAAATTAAGAAGTTTTTCAGCTTCTAATAATCGATTTTTAAACAAGTAGGTAGTAACACTTTCCATTGAATTAATAAATTTGGGCACGTAGACTTATAGAACCTATCGAGTAACAAATATTTAGTTTTTGTCCTTTAACATAGGCAACCTATTCTACCCAGCTGTAATTATAATAATTGTTCATTAGTTCATTTCAATCCGAAAACATGCACACAATGTACAAAAACAACAATTTAACCAAATTGAATTACTTGCTTATTCATTATTTATTGTAATCACAAAAATGGTCACGAAATAAAGTCTTCAGGTTTAATTGAAGGGGTTTTTGTGTCGGGTAATGTAATTTCATTAATTGGGAAGGGTGATTATTAGAATGAAGTAATGACTGAATGATTTATAAAAAATTTAGGTTCTATCTGGATTAAATTTGTTAAAAAGTATGCGAATTACAAAGAAAAATTTCTATTTTTCAGGTTGATGGAATTTTCAGCAGACATGTGATTCGCTGATTCTTTCTCGCTGTTAAGGAACATGAACGTGCGATATAGATAGAGAAGGTAACAAGTAACAGTACTCTAGTCTCTAAAAACAAATGAATTGGGACAGCTCAAATTTTCTCTTCCAACTTCGATCTCCTATAGTTTCGAAACTACAGTAAAAATGACAGTTGGGTTTTCACGAGGGATTAGTGCCAACATTTGTCTAAATAGTAATGAAAATTTGATAATTTTAGGAGCAAAAACAAATGAATTAAGACAGTTTAATTGAAGTTTGAAATTTTATAAAATTTCTGCCAACCTCTATCTCCTATAGTTTCGAAACTACAATAGAAAAGAGATTAAGGTTTTTACGAGGATTTAATGCCAACACTTGTTTAAATAATAATGAAAATTTGATAGTTTTAGGAGCAAAAACAAATGAATTACGACTGTTTAACTGAAGTTTGAAATTTTATAAAATTTCTGCCAACTTCTATCTCCTATAGTCTCGAAACTACAGTAAAAATGACAGTTGGGTGTTCACGAGGGATTAGTGCCAACATTTGTCTAAATAGTAATGAAAATTTGATAGTTTTAGGAGCAAAAACAAATGAATTATGACAGTTTAACTGAAGTTTGAAATTTTATAAAATTTCTGCCAACTTCTATCTCTTATAGTTTCGAAACTACAATAGAAAGACATTTAGGTTTTTACGAGGATTTAATGCCAACACTTGTTTAAATAATAATGAAATTTTGACAGTTTTAGCTCGAGAAACAAATGAATTATGACAGTTAGATTCAGAAGTTTCAGATTTTGTCTATAAAATTTGTTTCAAAGGTTTCGTTATTGGATCTAATCAAATCTAAATTTTTAATTATATAATTTGGAGTTTGAGATTGTTCTTGATGACACATTTTTACGCATCAAATTTCCCAGATTTTGTCTTTTATTTTTTAAGATGATGGGTATCGAATTTGAAAAATCTCCCTATAAATAAAACCTCTTCATAAAAATCTCCACTGATTCACACACGCCAAACTCAATCTGTTGAAGAAAACCTCGATGTTATCTCCCCCTCATTACCATATTAAAATATTCAAAAATGCCATGTTAACTGCAGCTAAAATGCAAATATTTCCTACAATAATAACTGTCTGTAGTTTCCAAGTGCATTCTAACAGGTCACTTATAGTCCTGGCACTAAACTGAAACATTCATTTCATTATAAACCGTCCCACACCTCCTGAAACCTGAACCGGCGTGTGAGATTCTGCAGTGGTATGGTCACGTGACCACACACCCACACCACGATGTCCTGCAATGAATCTAGTCATTGCATACTTGCAGGTCCTTCTACATAGGATATAGGATAACAAGGAAAAAAATCCTTTGAAATGAATTGCAAGTTATTTTAATGGATAACTTGGAAAAAAACTAAGTTAATTGTTTCATTGTTTGATTTTCCAGCGACTTATTTTCCTGCTTTCAAATCGATATTGTGACTGGTGAGCGCCAGTTTGTAGACGCACGCCGTCGGTTTCGCATGTTTTTGTTTTATTCTATAATAACCTAGAAACGCGTCTTTTTTCTATGAATTTTAGGTGTGGATGGGGTTTTCCTGAAATTTAGTGACGCATATGGGTTGAAATGTGGATTTTATTCCGGACGCGCACTGGACCAGATGTGCCGGTGGAAGAAAATAAGTGTGTTAGTGTGTTTTAGTGGTGGTTGATTCAAGGAGTTATCCTTCTCATCAAACACTTACCTTCCTCAATATGATTCCGTCTAATAAGTACTGTGATTCCACATCCAGTAAGAGAATATTTACAAATTATTATAAGAAATCTACTATAGTCTATACTATAAGTAATAAATTTTTTTCCAACCCACTTACATAATTATCATAATTACATCGGACACGCACTATCTAGGAAAAGCTACAAAAAATAGAATCGTTGGTAAAATGATTGATAATTAAAAATAACTAACAATTTGAACTTACATCGAATAACAATAAAACAAATGTTTAAGTTTCTTAAAAGTACCTACAATTATTTCCGTAGTTAAATTGTTTATTATGGTAGTTATGTTGTACGGAAACATGGCTTAATTATCTAAGTTATTGATAAGACGAACGAAATTTTAGTTACAATGTGACTGTAGTTATATCCGGCATACGGTAAAGAATTTGGTTTTCTATAATGATAAAATCTACATTTCGCTTTGTAAAAATGTAAATTATTTGAAAATCTGACCAGTGGTTCTAAAACTGTGATACTAAAACTATTAATCCATGAAAATTAGTACTAATTTCGAAGTTTTAGTTTGTGCGTCTGAAAAATGTACAAAGGGAATCATTAAAGCCTTGGAACTGATTTTTTCTAATGAAACCTACTTTTTGCTTTACAAAAATGTAAATTTGTTTAAAAGCTCACTAACTGTTCTAAAATTTTGTGGCTGAAACGATCAATACTCGAAAACTGGAGCTTTTTTGAAAATTTCAATTTTAATGCCTGAAAAACATAAAGGTGGCCATTGGAGCCTTAGAACTGTTGTTTTACAATAATTACACTTTGTAAAAATGTAAATTGGCTAAAAAACTAATCAGTGGTTCTAAAACTGCGACTCTAAAACTGCCACACTATGAAATCAGGTACTATTTTCAAAGTTTCATTTTAAAGGGGTGAAGAACTCACGAAAACAACCTTTAAAGCATTTTGTAATAGAATCTACATTCCGCTTTGTAAAAATGTAAATTACGTAAAAATCTGACCAGTAGTTATAAAACTGTGACACTAAAACAGTCGCGTTATGAAATTTAGGGTTATTTTCAAAGTTTCTCTTTAAATTCCTGAAAAACAGTCTTTATACGAAGTAATTATGATTTCAGTATTTCAGATCAAAATCATCGTATATAAGAAAGTCATGTGTTGAACAGGATCTTTTCTTTCAGTTAAAGAGTTACAAAAAAGGACAGTAATAAAATCTTGCATTCTTTATCCTCTGTGGTAAACAGAAAATTTACTGTCCAAATAAAAAGTGTTACATCAACTTATAAAATCTTAATTTTCCAAAAACAGACGTTCATTTTAATTATGTAATAACATGACATGACGCCGAAAATAATAAGATAAAGAACATCGCAGTTTGAACCCAGTAATAAGATTGCCTTTTTCTCTTTGCCTCCAGCTGTCCTGCGGAATATATCCTCGAATCCTGACTTGAAATTTTGAACAGGCTCTCAACTATGTAACTCGACTACAAACAAAATCCCTCGTCGGTTTATTGTTATATAGAAAATTTTGTTATCCTTGAGCCGTGACTTGTACAGATTAAAGTTGAATATTTGATAATGACACCGACACAAAAAAAACTGTGCTCATGTTAAACATTTATATAACATTAATGTGAGGGTACTTAAAAAGCAAATGTAATTTTGTTTGTTTAATGACTGTGATATGTGTGATTAAATGAGCGAGAGTAATTTAGGTTTTTATTGGGAAAGAAGCGCTTGTGTTGTATTGATTTATTTTTATAATGTCATCTTTATTGGTAAAGCGTAAGCTATAAACTGTAATTTTTATTTAAATTATAGACAATCAATAGCAAAACAACCGATACGTATTTTAAACAAGCATAAAAAATTCATCTTGTGTGTAATTCAAAATAATTAATTGGAAGAGGAGTAGGCTATGAAAAAAGGATTGATCCGATTAATCAGGGCTTTAATTCAAAAATCAAGTAAACCCATAATTATAAATTATGTAAAGCATATAATCCAGTTCTTTTTGACGTGATAGTAATGTGCTAGTAGGAGTAATGACGTCCACTATTTCACGTCTCATCATCCTTGGAAATTGAGAAAATACCTATATGACGTCAGACCGTTCTTAGAAGAATTGTACTGTAAGCAACTTTTTCGTTTTATTTTATTTTTCACTGTCGTCGTATGTTGTTTACTTTTGCAATGTTTTCAACTATTATCTGAAATTTGTATTTTGTTTGCCTCAATAAATAATCGTACGCAAATTTAAACCTTGATTGATGCAACTAAACTACAAAATTTTTTCAAAATCCAAGTAAACACGGTGATGAAATTACAGTTTATAGTTGAGCAGATTTAATTAGAAAGCACACGGGCGGGCGGGTGCGACGTTTTGTCTTCGTATTACCGATAATTGATTTTAATTGTAGTGTATAGAGGAGAATTAATTTAATTAGTTTTGTGTTGTGCTGATTATATGATTGAGAAAATAACGGTGACCTTTTCATGTGCAGTTTGTTGTTAGGAAATAAGGGTTGGTATGATTATTATACAAATTATTATGTGGCAAATTAGTCATATGATCAGGACCGGACTTGGAAACTATTCTAATAAAAGTTGAAGAACCACTGGTTTTTGCGAATTTATGTTTAAACTTAAACAGTTTTAGTCACATTTCGTAAAATTACTTGTTTTATTGTAATTATAATTAAAATTGAATTGTCTGCTAAATTATGCCGTCCCTGACTACTCTTAGCAGTGGAAATATTTTCGTTGTTATTTCCCCCAAAATTTTCGCGTTTCAAATAAAAAAGACATTGGTTCTAATTCACTTTGACAAATCCTTTAGTATAAAAGAAACCAGTTCCTTTGAGATGAGATATATTGAGGATTGAGAGTTTGTCCGAGAGTTTTTCCATTTATCAGGACATTTGTGAGTTGATTTAATAGCTACACGATTTTTTCGCTTATAGTTTGTGCTAGTTTTGTATAGAGTTTGTTGTGTTTAGCCCTTAGACTTATTTCTAGTTAAAATATCGATATTTAGAAAAAATGTATATGTATGTAGAAAAAATGAACATTTTTGTTGGAAATTTTGTGTAGTTTGTTACTAAATCTGTTATTAGAAATAGAAGTGTCTAATGGAGAAATAAATTTCGAATTCTGTATAAGTATTTAGAATATATGCAGTTTTTTGAAAAAAAAATTTTAAACAATTAGGTACTTAACTACTAAAAAAATTATAATGGAGGCACCACTGACTTTCAGAAATTTCACAGCTTATTTCAATTAGTAAATAATGTGTTATTATTCCTAAACAAACTGATAAGAATAAATTATTAAAAAAAAATATTTGTCGTACTTTCAAGTAGTACCTGTTCGTACGTGGCCTCCACGCCGAAATAGCTCAGTTGGGAGAGCGTTAGACTGAAGATCTAAAGGTCCCCGGTTCAATCCCGGGTTTCGGCAGTCAGTTTTTTCGCATTCCGTCCTTGCTTTTTTAAATACGTTCACTTTCCAACTAATTTTTTCTAAATGACTGTATTATTTGCAGAACGTGCTCTTGAAACATGCGAGCTCGACAATATGCCGGCCATGCCTACAATGGGCGGCAGACATTTAAGCAAATCCACTTCAGAATTAAGCAGTCCAAGGGAAATGCCTGAAATGCGTTCCCGATCGGCTGCACCGCCTGAAACCTCGCATCTGTCTGTGTATCAAAAGGCACACAGTTTTTTCTCACAACTAAAAGTAAGTACCTACGAGTTACCTACAGTTTGTTTTTTGAGTACCTACCTAGAGAAAATATAAAATGCAATAAATTGATTGGTTGTTTTCTAGTGTAAGATGTGAAACAGCCAATAAAATCAAATTAATATATTTTAAATTTCCCACTAAAAATTCTTAATTTATTGGAGATCCGAAGTTCGTTATGTCGAAAATTTCTTTTAGCAGCATAGCCTCCGTGGCGCAATGGTTAGCGCGTTCGGCTGTTAACCGAAAGGTTGGTGGTTCGAGCCCACCCGGGGGCGATATTTTTTTTTCCAAAATTTTTAGTCCTTTAAAAACATTATCTACTGCTGAATTTCGACATTACTAGACAATTTTGATCTCTCCTCCTCGCATCTTTTGCACCTCGCAGGCGCGCAAGCAGCTGTATCGGATGTGATGGTTTGTTCATTGTTTACAGAGTCGGTGGGGTCACAGCAAACGTGAGCGTCGCCATAAATCTCCTGGACGCCAAGATTCAACTGATTACGCCGCCGATCTCAGCAGTGATCATAGTACACCAAGTACTCAAAGTCCTAGACATCGGTTGTACACCACCACCAGGACGGGTAAGTGAAGGATGGGTTCATTATTAACGGAATCGAATTTGCTAAATCAGCGGCATGTCGATATCAAGGGAATTCGAAACTAATTTATATGCTTTGTTATAGTTTGTGGAAAGTGAAATTGGCCACAAAAAAGTTGCTAATTAATTGAATATTTAGTTGTAAATTTATCAAAAATGTATAATTATTATTTTAGTATACCACGCTAAATAGTATTTTTCAATAAAAAAATTGTGAGATGCTAAAAAAGTTAAATAAAAGAAAAATTTGATGCTTTGTTATAGTTCATAAAAAGTGAAATTTGCCACAAGAGTCACTAGATTATTGGAAATTTAGTATGGAAAACTAATAATTTGACACATTTTTAGTGTATTTTAAATAAAAATGTGCGAGATGAGCTTCAAACTTTTATAAAAACTAAGACGGTTTTAGTTTTACCGGATAAAATAAACCTTAAAATTATTCTATTAGTATAAGAAAGTCATGTAAATAAATATTAAATGCACATACAAGATTTTCCGTTTGCCCTTGTGCACTTCCGCAATGTACTTAACTTATCTTTTGCACTTGTCCTGATTACATTTTAAAAAACCAATGTTATTGCTAAATAAAACGAATAATCGTTATGTTCTTTTTTAGTTCCTTGTACCCGCATTGTAAACCAACAAGATAACAAGAAACATAGTATGAGAAATATATAAAGCATGTACGACGCAAGCCATACTTTAATTTTCCAATTAAAATAGAAGTAATGGGGTTTACATGTTTCCAATAGATAAAACGTCACATAAAAAACCGCAAAAAGTAAACGTTTTGTGTGGTGTTCGAGCCTTCAGTTGTGCTAATGGAGTTGGTGCGGTGTGTTTGAGCGCAGTTTTGGTTTTTAGTTATTTACATGAGCTAATTTGGATAATTTGCGTGATATTATGGATATAGATATCGGTTTGTACAACTAATTTTTATTTCAGTTTATTTTTATTAATATAATTTTAGAATAGCACAAGAGACCGGTTTTTCTGTTTATATGCATATCATTATTATATTTTATATTCGATTATTATATAATCCTACGTATTTATTTATTGAAAAACAAGATTGATTTTATTTATTTACCTTCAAGGCAACTGTACCAAAACTTTTGAATCTTTTGTTTAATTTATGTATTATTTATTAAATCAACATACCCACACAAACAATTGCTAGCGCGCGTACATTTTTATCAACCTTCGATAGCTCAGTTGGTAGAGCGGTGGACTGTAGTGGTTAGTAAAAGTCAGTTATCCATAGGTCGCTGGTTCAAATCCGGCTCGAAGGAGATTTTTTTGGGGTATAGGAAACGGCAATTTTTTCTTAGAATTCACTTTATAAAATTCAAATACTCTTCTGTGAGTTGACCCATAAAAGAAATATTATTTTGACTATTTTTTTACGAATAATTTTGCGAAAAAATGCAAAATTAGGAAAATAGTACAATTTATTGAGAGAGAGGGCTTCATTTTTATAAAATAATTTGCAAACAGCTTGCATTATTTAAAACTTTTGGCAGTTTGAAAATTGTGGTTTATTTTTTAACACTGGCGCCTCCGCCAAAAATCCTGAAACAAACAAACAGATTTTCGACGTATTAAATAACTAAAAACTACCTTTGTTTCAGACTCGCCTCTAAGCCGAGCCTGTGGAGGAGGTGACACAACCAGTTCTCCCAGTGGATCCCCCCGACCAAGGGCACCTACCCCAGGAGCCGTGGCAGGCCTTGACCTTTTACCAGTAAGTATTTTTTAATGTTTACACGCCACTTACTCACTTGCCAGTCCAGTGATGCCCGTGTTATTAACGTGTTTCAAGCTGGGAGGTTTTAAGTTAAAACAACCGAGCGTTTCGGTAAATTAATCTGTACAAGTTTTGGGTGTAATTATCATATCCCCGTTTTGTTTATTTAGGACTTAATACTTTAGAAGGATAACTTTATTTGAATTGGTTTGGATTTTAGTGTGTAAATTATAATGGGGTTGTTTTGTTTTCTAGTTATTAAGTTCCAATGATGAAATCAGCAGGAGGCGTGAGGCGGCGCTTCGGCAACATTCCTTTTTTCAATTACGACTTTATTTGCGTCGAGGACACGGATTGGTGGCTATGGATAAAAATGGTGAGTGTATATTTTTGAAGAGCCCAGCATCTTTGTAGGACACTTAGACTTTCCAAAAATTTATATTTTTCCGAACTGTAATTACAAAAATTAAATTAGGTCACTACATGGGGCTGTTCGTATAAGAAAGTCATCAGATATTGTCATTTAATTTACACGAACACAAATTCCAGGAATTTATTATCTCATTATTTAACATCTAAAAGTAAACATATCGATCTGTCGCTTTCGGAAGAGATATAATTTTACTCCAACGTAGCAGTTTCAATTGAAATTTTACTATTCCATAAACACTGGAGGTAAACTTAATAAAACGAGATGACATTTCGTAAAGTAAATGTTCGGAAATTTTATTATGTGGAGTTCGAGGTAAATAACTGTTTGTACTAACACATGCTCTTATACTTCTATATTATAAATGACGTCATGTTAAGTGTGTCACTAGGAAAAATTAATTTTTTTTATATTTTATTTTATTCTAAAAATACGGATTGACAAAAATGGAAAATATTATAATATCTACGCCTGTCCTGAAATAATATTTTTGGGTTAAATTGTTTTAAGGACGAAAACTTTTATTTTTATTCCTCCTCCCAATGTAACTGAATAATTATGCAAAGCACCAAATCCGATCCACTATCGATTTTTTATTTGCAGGCTTAAGCGACCCTTACGTAAAATTCAAATGTGGCGGCCGTCTAGTCTACAAATCAAGGACAGTATACAGGGATTTAAATCCTGTTTGGGATGAGAGCTTCACTGTGCCTGTAGAAGATCCATTTCTTCCTATTTGTATTAAAGTATTCGATTACGACTGGGGATTGCAGGTACATAAAAAAACTAGTCACTAAAGAGATTTTTTCCAAATTAATTTTGATGCAGGATGATTTTATGGGATCCGCAACTTTAGAACTGACTTCATTAGATTTAGGTAGAGCAACCGATATAACGCTGCCACTGCAGGATCCCGCCAGGCCAGAGGCGTCATTAGGGGAGATTATTATATCTGTTACGTTAATTCCCAAAACGCAAGAGGATAAAGAACAGGTGAGAGAAAAATTTGGTTTTAAAACTGGGAAATCAGGGCAAGTTAATTTGAATAATTCATGTACAAGCGTGATTTGTTTATTAGATGAAATGCTTCTTAATAGAAGTTAATTAAGTCTGATTGAAACTGGGAATCAATTTAGGTTGCAGTGGCGTAGTGTCACAAGTTGATTTTCATGTGAATAAAGTATTTAAATTGTTTTGAGTGCGCCACTGTTTTTAATATAATTTTCGGGAATTATTCCGACGTAACACTACAAAAAGCGTGATTTATAATAATAGTAATTATGTATAGTTAAATCGCGAGTTGTACAAATAAACGTTATCAGTGAATCATATCCGGTGTTTCCATACTTCGACAACTTAAATAATTGTGTAATTTATTTATAATATAACCTTCAATGGAAGCGCAACAAAAAAATCGATCAGTGACAAAATAGCTTTTTCCCCACTAAAATCTATAGCCTTTTGTTGTAAAGGTCGATTTAATATCTGAATCAGTTCCATGCCATCCATCGTAGTTTCGTGTAATAATTCCAAATTATTATTAGTGCAAAATTATTACGTTCTAAGTCGTTAATAAAACTTGCAAAGTGAAGTTATTTTAAAGTGCCTGTGAAATGGTTTACGCGATAAAATCACGTTTCTAAACTTATTCAATTCACCCTCGTAACAATTAATCTTTTTATTAACGTAATTATCCTTTAAACAAATCAATGTTGGACTATACAGCGACGAGTCGCATCCGTCGCAAAGTTAGGACGAAACTGGGCCATCTGCGGAATAAATTTCATAATGAAATTGCCGATTCGTTGCATGATATCGGTACAATTGACAAGGATAATTTATCGGCGAATTTGAGGAAATTAATGTTGAGGACTTACGCAACGGATCATGATAGTTGTGGGGATTCGGATAGTGTTAGTGTGAGGAGTTGTGATACACGGTAAGGGGAAGGAGTTGTTAGTTTTACTGGCATTAAACATGATGGGAAATTGAAGGGGCGATAATCGTTTAGAAACCAAAGAAATTTTGCAAAAATAATCTGAAGAATTAATAATATTTTATACTAAACTAATCCAGCAATAAATTATTTCGATATAAATTTTTTTTATCCTTACTAGTCCTAACAGGATCCTCAATCAAATCACCCTCGCCTTTCAACTCGGATTTCATAACTTCTAATTTACATGATCGTTTACAGATGGCGTAAGCTGTAGTATGCCGCCACTGTATATCAAACAAACGCATATAAAGTCTGAGGAATGTCGACGAAAAAGCATACTTACCTGGCGTAGGGGTTACCGTGATCAACAAGGCGGTTCCCCCGGGGCGAGGCCCTTCCATTGCACTAAGGTCGGGCTGACCCCTGCGATTATCCCTAATGCGGATAACTCGGGCGCATAATTTTTGGTAGTCGGGACTGCGTACGCGCTGTCCCGGTGTAAAATAATTTAAACAAAAATTGGGAATAATCCTTTGAAGTTGGTGGGTTGGTGCTAAAATTTAGAATTTTTACTGGCTGGCCGTAAATTGACTAATTTGTACTTAAATTTTGTCAACTTTTCACTACTTAAATAAACTAATGCAATTTTCCAATTTATAAAATTCCTTAACTTTTTTTATCCTTCACCACCTTTTCTCCCTGTAATCCTTGTATGTAATAATCAATACCCCCTTAAAGACTAATCAAAGCCCCTTCGTGTCATAAACTGTCGTGTTTAATGTCGGGCCCCGTCTTAAACACACCACAAAATGAGGAGTTGTAAAAGTTTATTTCGATAGCGCGAGTAGTTCCACAAGGACAACCGAAGTTATGTCCTCCAGTGACACCGAAGGGGATGCGTACGATCCCGATAAATGTCACATGGAAAATATAGCAGATTATCTGGGAGATCAAGAGCATGAAGATGGTAATATATTGGAGAAATTAGGAATGAAGTTGAAGGAA
Source organism: Pediacus dermestoides (assembly GCA_963942485.1). NCBI lineage: Eukaryota > Metazoa > Arthropoda > Insecta > Coleoptera > Cucujidae > Pediacus > Pediacus dermestoides. The sequence goes on from OZ012629.1 coordinate 11,972,088, forward strand.
AAGGGGGATAAAGTTCATCGGGTAATAAATCTTGATGGTTGTTTCTAACTTTATGCATAATGAGTTTCACAATAATATGTGTGTAGTTGATGAATATTTATGAAAATTCTTGCCCTGATTTCACAATTTATTAATTTCTACTAAGCAATTAAAATTTAATTATATTTCAGTACTTCCAAAAAAACACAAGAGCACAAGACGTAAACAAACGACTGAAATCACAAATTTGGAGCTCCGTAGTCACAATAGTTTTAGTCGAGGGTAAAAATCTGCTGGCTTGTGATCCGGAAAGCGGCACATCAGATCCCTACGTTAAGTTTAGGTACGTAAAAAAATAATTGGTAAATTTTATGTAATTAAAAATTTTATTATATGTACACAGATTAGGCAATGAAAAGTACAAAAGTAGAATAGTGTGGAGGTCGTTGAATCCTCGATGGATCGAACAGTTCGATTTGCATTTATATGACGATGGTGATCAACAACTAGAGCTGCAGGTTTGGGACAAGGATCGGGCAAGGGATGATTTTATTGGAAGGTAAATTTAGTTTAGAAATATTTTATTGCAATAGAACATGAAAATAATTGTTGTCAAGTTAGATTTTATTTAACTCTATGTATTAATGAGATTTTTCCCTAGATGTGTCATAAACTTATCAGAGCTGGATCGCGAAAGAACGCACAGTTTATGGCAAGAACTCGAAGAAGGCGCCGGTTCCATCCACCTTCTTCTAACAATAAGCGGTACCACCGCCTCGGAAACCATCTCCGATCTGACAACCTACGAGGAAAACCCCCGGGAAAAGCAACTGCTCTCCAATCGATATGTAAATATATCCCTCGCTATAACCAACCCTAGAAACTAATCAACTTGTCCATAGGTGTGGCACCACACTTTCCACAACATAAAAGACGTGGGCCACTTAACAGTCAAAGTGTACAAAGCGACTGGTCTGGCGGCGGCGGACCTCGGCGGCAAAAGCGACCCCTTCTGTGTCCTAGAATTGGGAAATGCCCGCCTACAAACACAAACCGAATATAAAACCCTGTCGCCGCAGTGGAATAAAATATTCACGTTCAACGTAAAGGATATTAACAATGTACTGGAGGTAACAGTGTTTGATGAGGACAGGGATCACAAGGTGGAGTTTTTGGGAAAAGTTGCCATTCCATTGTTGAGGATACGCAATGGGGAGAAGCGATGGTATGCATTGAAGGATAAAAAGTTACGCAGCAGGGCCAAGGGTAGTTGTCCGCAAGTGCTGTTGGAGATGACGTTGATGTGGAATCCGATTCGGGCGTGTATTCGCACGCTGAATCCCAAAGAGGAGAAGTACATGCAGGCGGAGGTTAAGTTCAAGAGACAAGTTTTTGTTAAGAATGTGCTGAGATTGAAGGTGTTTGTTTTGTATTTTTACGAAGTTGGGAAATTGTTTCAGTGAGTATTTTAGACAGTAATTAATTAAGTTCTGGTTTTACAATTTCCATTTCACTGCTAGTTAAATCTCTTAATTATCTGAGGAAATCTACTTAGAGTTAAAAATACCCATCGATTGAAAAACTCTCACTCAAAAAATAATTAATAATTAATAAAATCTCCAAACAATACATTTTTTGAAATAATAATAACTTTATTATCACAAATAATACAAAATACTTATATAAACAGAAAAAAACTGAAAATATATTCTACTGAAACCGCTAACATAATTATCTATCATGTCGCCTGATAAATCCATGTTTCCAACACTCTAAACATAGATGGCGCTTCCATTTCTAGCTTGCGGTTGCTAATACGACAAATCATGTTAAGTACTGAGCCGATGCCAGCCTAAAGCATACTTACCTGGCGTAGAGGTCAACCGTGATCAACAAGGCGGTTCCTCCGGGGCGAGGCCCTTCCATTGCACTAAGGTCGGGCTGACCCCTGCGATTATCCCTAATGCGGATAACTCGGGCGCATAATTTTTGGTAGTCGGGACTGCGTACGCGCTGTCCCGGTGCGAAATAATTTAAACAAAAATCTGTAGTTTTAGTTTGGTTATTGCGAATTTTTGCATTTCTCTTTCAGAAACTGTTTCGAATGGGAGTCAAAAATTCAAAGTTTCGCTGCGCTAGTTGCGTGGCTGATTCTCTGTTATTATTTCCAACCGTGGATGCTTCCGATTGGCGGTTTATTAATATTTTTGAAAATGTACGTCATAAGGACGTTAGCTGGACCTTCGACTGTACCTTGGGACGAGGTGGCTGATTCGGACTTGGATGAGGAAGACGAGGATGATAAAGAAAAGGTACAATAGAAATTATGAAAAATTGATTTGAGTATAATAAACGGGTTTATAGGAGGAGAAAAAAAGCTTGAAGGAAAGACTACAGACAATCCAAGAGGTGACACAAGGTGTGCAAAATGCTATTGGGCGAATCTCCTCGCTTTTAGAAGGCGTCAAGAAGTAAGTTTGTCATTTAAAATATCTTATGACTTCTATAAATTATTCTTACGAAATAACCAAAAGTATTCAACAAAAAGTTAATTTTTAAGAAAAATAAGTCAAAATTATTGTAAAATTCTCTGGTACGATTTCTGCATTTTTCTTGCAGCACTTTCAACTTTACTGTACCGTATTTATCCTGGATAGCCATAACATTACTTTGTCTAGCCACTTTAGTACTATACTTTATCCCAATACGATATCTGTTGATGTTGTGGGGAACAAATAAATTTTGTCGACGAATTCTCCGACCTCATTCCGTTCCCAACAACGAAGTACTTGACCTACTATCCAGAATCCCGGATGATGAAATGCTGGTAAGATAAATAAATTGATTTGTTTGTCTGGTTTTGTATCGTGTCCATGTGTTTAACTAATTTTATCAAAACATCTGCCGGTGTCATCAATATTAACTAACACTATAAGGGGACGAAACTGTTAAGTAATTAACTCTTTGTTTGTTGTGTTTAGTTCATCTTGCATTTCTAACTAGGCTACTTGTAAGTAACCGTTAAGGGTATATCGTTAAGTTTAAGGGGTAAAAGTGACAGGAATTTTAATAGTGACACCTGCAGATGTACGTAAAATTAATGGGCGCTGGATTGTCGACGCATCTTGGCCGTTTGTCAGTGTTTCGCTGGTATTTGCAGTTGGACTACAAGGATTTGAAGATCCTGATGAATGCGGAGCCCGATCGCAGACGCGACCAGAAGAAGAAACACAAAACGTCCTAGTGGAGCTCCAAAATTTTGTTGGGCGTTCGAGACAAATGGAAAGTTCGCTTCGACAAAATCAAAGAAAAGTCTGATTAATTATGTTTAGTATTCTATGATAAAAGCGCAAAAAAGTTGTAAGTGTCGTTTATGTTACGTAAACTCTTAGTTCCACTTGTTAAAATTAAGGCAAAAAGATTATAGTGAGATATGAGGGACGATGAGTGCCCACTCAGTTTACAAAGCTAAGAATAAATAATTGTGCTTCAATGTGGTTGGAGTCGTTAGTTAAAAACAGTTTGACCATTTTAATGAAAACTAACACTAAACAACAGAAAATTGCAGGAATATTACTACACCAAATTTCAATTAATACATATCAAAAGGTGTTACTCCATAGATCATCAATTAAACCGAAAAAGTTTCATTGAAATGGTTTTTTGAGAGTTTATTAATTAGACAAAGTGGTAGAAAAAATATAGTAAAAACTAGAAATCATACAAAAGATAATAAAACGTTAATTTATTCGTAAGCCAGTCGTTTTACCATCGACCTTAAATTTTAAGATTTTATATTTTTCTACCCAACATTTGTATAATTAATTAGATTGAATGCGTCTCGTGTAATTCAATAAAATAACGCACGGGAATCTGTATATAATTTTTACTAATTAATTATCTGACACATTCACTGAAAAATTAACTTGTATCATTCCCACAAACCCAAACAAACATAATTAGTTTATAATCTACGTAAATAAAATAAATTTATTTACAATTGAAAAGTAAAAGTTTAACGTAAAGTAATTAATTAGCCAAGGATTGAATATTAATTTTGTGTGTGTCGAGATACCGCCGGTTAGTTTGTGCAGGAAACTTTTCGCGGGGGTGGGAAAACAATGGATTTTTTCGCAATTCAGACATTCACTTAATTGTTAAATAAATAAACTTTAATGTCACGATCTCCTTTTGTTTGTACTAAACACAAACGGATTTTTTGTAGAGGCTGTTATATAATGGAGCTAGAGCTGAGTTTGGATCCTAAGATACTTGGATAATTTTGTGTATACTCACTTTAAGCCTTAAAATTTCATTTATGAACATCTGGCTGATTGGATTTTAATTTGTAGAAAATTTGTACAGATTCCGCGTGTTCACACCAATTTTATAACAAATACCCAACTGATGATGAATTCTTCCACAATGCTTTACCTAATATTTTAATTTTTATTGTAGATTTGCCACTAGTCCTAGTTTTACTTCCTAGACCGTCATTGTATTTATCAGGCCTAAAGTCTAATTTATTTATTTAAAGTGCGCGGTGCGGCAACTTTTCGTAATCAAATAATCAAAATCTGTTAGTTGCCGCCTTGCTCAAGTTCCTTTTTTGTTAATTATAGCGGTGAAATGGTGCTTACACTTTACAATTTGTTCTCGAGGGCTGTAGCTAATATATTATATATTTTTTAAGCTTTGTGTGTGTTTGTATTTGTGCGGCACAAATTTCCTATAATTACAACGGAAATCTTTTGGGGTGGTTGCTGTTCTACCTGAAATTTCTACTTGCCATCTGTTGCCCCATTAGATTGTCGTTTTTGACACCATTTATAAATATATTGTGATTTTTAACTACCTATAAAGATACTTACTTATAGTACCTATATTATAATAATAAAATTCCAATAAATCTAAGTGTGTTTTAAAGCACTTACATTTTTATTGCACAGTTTTATTGTTAATTTGTTTGCCAATTATATTGTTGTTATGGACAAGTGATACTGAATAAAATATTATATTGTAAATTTTCTTATAATATACTGTGAATGTTTTTTTTAATAAATCATCTAAAACCAACTTTCTTATACTAAAGTACCTGCAACATTACGCATAATTACAAAAATTGAACTATATGCATATCGTATAAGAAAGTCATGTTCTGGTCACATAAGATATTTTCTTAAACATTACCATGTGTTTCACCTACCTACTGCGTTTATCACAGAAAATATCCCGACCAATTAAGGCGATTTTAAGAAAGTAGAATCAGAAGTTCCAACACTCAATCCTTCCTTTATTAGCACTAACTGTGTGTCAAAAACATGAAAGGAAAACCCGATTGTTTATGCACGGCATCGCCGTCATCAAACAAGTTAAAATGTTTACGTGATTTTAACAACAATTATGATACAAATCTTGACTGTGTGATGTGCGGAATGTGTTGGATAAAAGTAAAATATACTCGTATATGTAACAAACAGAGCATTACGACGATTCTAGTTGGAGATACGGCATTTTATTTAATAATTAGAGCAACAAGTAAAATTGTCTTTTGCTAATTAATGATTTATTAGCTTTCTTTCAAGTTTGTAGCGTTCGGTGCTTCTCTAATTCTAATCAAAGGTTTTATTGACAGGAAAATTAATTCAGGGGTAATTAAAATGGGTTTTGTGATGGTGATAGTGATTAAAATAATAAAAATTAATGCAAAATGAGGTACAATATAGAAAAGAGTTTTCATCTTTTATGCTCCCTAGGTTTGGTTCTGTCGATTATTTTGACTTTTTTTGAACACCCAATATTAGCATAACTCATAAACTGCTTTTACTTTCTAAACATTAACGATGTGTTAAATTTAATCACCCAAATTCTAATAAAATCTTCACCAATGTCTAAAAAAATCTTTTAACAAACAATTTTTTTGTGGGCACAAACATGTTAATTTTGTTTACATTTTCACCAAAAAAAAATCCTTTTGTCATCGATTGCCCAGTGATTGATGGTCACATTAACAGAGGCATTTCACCAAGTTCAATGCCGATCATTCCTATAAGGTTACCTACAGCCAAAGGCCATGGACTTGAATTTTTGGTCAATACTTTCTCAATTTTCTTACATCAAGATGTAATTTAATTATCATATTATAATATTTCATGCAACAGTTGGAGGAAGTAACTAAATTATTAACGGAAGCAAATCATCATGTATTAGATTTTGAGATAAAAGTGTTTTTCCGGGAAACAAAACAAAACTACTTGCCCGTCATCACATATCATTTTAATTGAACACTCGCTGAGTGCTTAGCGTTTCCTTATCGATGTTTTCACTTTTAAATTGGTCATATTAAATAAACATTGAACAAGTGCCTGGTCTGGTCTGGTCTGAAGAGCCAATGATCTTGGAGCAAAGGTGTGGTTAGCATTCCGGACGAAATGAGATGACCAGGGAAAGTCCGGCAGACCATGACATACTTCCTGTTGTGCCTCTCTCCAATACATCGTTTTTCTCCAACATGAGGAAAAAAACTAGTAAAGCACCGAATAAATAAAATTGCTAATAAATTTCTGTTTTATTAGGATTTTTGTGTTTAATTTTTGTTGTATCTAGCAGCTGGTAAGCTGGTTTTAGTGGAGTTTTTGTTGTTGTACTTGATTGTGTTAAGCGGTTTAGGAAAGTAAGAAATGCGCTTGGTCGGACTGGTTTTTCTGCAAAATTTTATAAACATAATTGTGCTATATAATAATTATAATTAATTAAAAGTTCACTAGCTTAGTTCGACTTCTAATCACCGAAACTTGTTTGTAAACAGTAGTGCACAAGGACAAGCACTTTTTTAGGAATAAGGAAATTTAAGTTGGCTTAAATAAGCGATTTGGAGTTGCTGTTAGTTTAACAGTCCTCGATATTTGATGTGTTCACGGCATAAACCCTGGAGACTTCAACGCGCACATAGAACACGAACCCGAAGAATGTGAAAAGTTATAAAAAATTTAAATCAGTTTTTACTTGCTTATGTATAATATTCAGAACATATTTTTTAAGTCCTAGCAGGCCTCTTTTTGGAGCAGTCCCACTTTATTTCCAAAATACACAGAAAATGTAATTTTTTTTTTACTGGATGTAGAATCGTTACTGATGCTCCGAAGTACATGAAATCTTCTGCCACTGATAGACTGGACATTCTACTTTAATTTGTTGTATAACTTAATTTCTAATTATAATTTGATTTTTTTCGCCTGCTCAAACTGCCTTGGATCTTTTTTGGTCATTTTCCATTAATCATAATGAAAGTTTGCACTGAAAGCTACCAAAATTCAAATATTATTTTATAGATAACAAACTACGGACAAAAGCCTCTTTCAAACAACAATCGTTTATTTTATTAGGCATTTCGATGTCAAAAGTCAAAAGTTCACAACAAAAATCACACTTAAACTCCTAAATGAGAATAAAGAAGAAACTCTCTCTGTCCACAAAATAAAATTATGATAATTTTTATACTGCGTTCAAATCTAAATTTCTTACCTCTCCATCCATCACCCATATATCAAGCTAATTTGCATCCAGCTATGGATTTAGGCTCCAACCCAAAACCATGATTCACACATGACTTCCCTCGGTGAGTCGTTAACATTTTTCAGTAATTGTGCATGAAATAGTTTTGAATGTATAATAAGAGTTTAACTAGTCGACCTTCAAAATTTATGTGTACAACACCCACCTCGCATATAGTGAAAGTCTCACACAGTTTCACTTGCACTTACTAATAATAAAATGACAAAAATATAACTGAGTGACTGTCCATGCATGTCGATTGGCCACAACAAGAACTAACGTTGTTTTATTGTTCGTAGAACTTTTCCATTTTGTACTTATATGTGAAATTTTAACTACAACTAGATGTTCTTTTCAACTTCCTGGTAAATGATCCTACATTTCATAAGCTGGGTTAAATTATATTATTGTTCATATATACAAAAGTTGTTATCCTTGGTTGTTAGTTTCGTTCGAATTGCATAATAATCTTCTGAGTGGTTTTTGTTTTTGGGTAGCGGACTATGGGTTTGACCAACATGATTTATAGATTAATTCTGCGACAGTTAAAGCAAAAAATTACAACTAGCATGAGATTCTTTGTCTTTTAACTAGTTCAGAAAAGCAAATTTGATGTACAATAGTTTCGATATCGCTGCATGTTTAAAACGACCTACTTAACACTAGAACTAGAGCCATTTAAATATTTGAGTTGCAGTTGAGAGGGTTTGTTTCTGTAATTGGATAAATGCTGCGTGTTAGAAATGCCTTTATTACTTTCTAACAACTAAATGTTCGGACAAAAGTAAATATGATTGTCTTTTTTCCATACGCGCAAAAGTCATCTAAATTAACTTCCATAATATTGATGGTTTTTCTGTTATAATGCCAACATTTAGTTATGTAAAAACGTAAATTTCGTAAAAATCCGCTCGACGGTTCCAAAACTGTGGCACTTTAACCCAGCAGGATGGGAAAATTGTAGAAACAAAGAATTATTATTTTCAAAACGTTGGATCTAGTAGTCGGATTTTGAAAAAAATTACTTTATTGCAAAATTGGATGTTGGTTTTCTTTACAAAAAAGTTACACAAGTTTTTATTTGATGATTTTAGGCATTTATCGGAGTTTCAAAGTTGCACCTTTAAAAATGATAGAATTTTCTAGTAACTGTTTTAAAGAATCACAGTTTTGAAACCGCTGGTTGGATTTGTGTCAAAAAACATTTAAATCAAAGCTCAATAATCGTACTATTTTGAAAAAGTCCTGAAATATTAATATGATTTTTTTTTGCATTTTTTTCGAGTTCCACAGTTCACTTTTCAAAAAAAGTGTTTTTTGAGGGTGCTACCTACATTAAAATAATCACAGTTTTGGAACCAATGGTTGTATTTTGGTAAAATTTACTTTATTGCCTTTATTGGTTTTATATACGAAAAAATCCCCAATTCTTTATTTGGTGATTTTAGGCATATTTCGTAGTTTTAAAATTGCACTTGAAAAATGTGACGTAATTTTCTAACGACTGTTTTTAAAAATCCACAGTTTTGGAACTCGGTGAAAACGACATAAAGGTGCTTTCTGGTCCTCATCCAGTCCGGACTTAAATGTTATTGAAACTCTTTGGCACAAAATTAAATGTATTCTACGCAATAATCCACCAAGAACCATTGGGGACTTAAAGACCAAAATAGAAGAAATTTGGAACAGTTTCACGCCAGAATTGTACCAAAATTTGATAAATACAATGCCTGCTAGAATACAGGCAGCTATTAAAGCAAAAAGAGACGTATCCTCTTATTAATGGTCCTAAATTAAAAATTATCCCAACATTTAGTTGCAAATTCATTTTGTAAAGTTTGTTAATAATTATTAAGGTTAAAATATTGTTAAATCCAATAAATAATTTTCTTCCATGCATAATATTGTTATTAAGGCTTTATCTTATTGTATTATTAGGTGTTTACTAATTATTTGCGTAAAATTTTCAGTTCTCCTTTCATACTTCAAAAATTTACTTTTGTCCGAACATTTAGTTGTTAGGGCTTGTACAATGTGGAATTTTGATGGATTTACAGAGATTTTTTTGAAGCTTGTTAAAATATTTAAAACTAAACAGAGCTGATTATTTTTTTTGAAATAACAACAGCCTTTAACTTTGTAAAACTGTTTTCTAAAGGAAAATTTGAGGCTCCATTCAGGATTTATGATTTTTTAAATGGGGCAATGTAAAAACCACCTACAAATTTTGATGATTTTATAGCACTCGCTAAGCCATACAAAACTACCTTCCACAAGGTCCAAGAATTTTTCTAAGGAATGGCAACCTTTAGATTTGTGAAACTATTTTCCAAGGGACCACATTTGGAAAATCAAAATTTCCCAATGGATCAATATCGAAAATTTGAAACTTAGTTTTTTTTATCTCGTTCAAAGTTTCGTGATATTTCTGATTCATCTACTTCTTTCAACTTCATTCCTTGCTGAAAATTGAGTCCTTTTGTCATAGTTTACTGTAATAATAGTATTCTACTATTAGTTATTAGTAAATAAATAATTATTCTAAACAAGGAAATAGCTATACTCGTACATACAACACTGATTACCACAACATAATAAAATATTCATTTAACAAACACTCATTATTGCCTATCTGGGTACTACATCGAATACTAATCCACTTTATTTCATACATACTTCAAGCCTTACACACGCTTTTTATGTGACACACACTTTTTTATGGATTTTTTCGCAGTTTTTCTTACAAAACTCCTGACACAATTACGCATGAAAATCTACAATGAAAGTGAAATTTTCCACATATTTATTCTTTATTCAAAATATTACGACCAGTATTATAAAACAAATGATGTGATTTTTTTCGCTGTGTTAAATTAATGTCCGATTTACCGTGAAAAATAGAATAATGTCTTTCGGTAGTGTTTTCTTATCTGCATAATTGGATTAGTCGCTGCAATCGCAATTTTATTTTGTTACATAATTAAACAGCTCGAATTTGTTCTAAGCAATACCAGCAAAATGCATTCATTCCACATTAAATTCCATTCACTTCTAGTGCCATGCTCCATTTTATTATAATTATTGTTATGTAAAATTTGCATTAAAATTTATGGTACAGTTATCAAGTGTTTGAATAATAAATAAGTTTTCGTCTTCTAGTTTTATTCAAACATATATCAGCCATAATATAACAAATACTAAAACTACAACAAATATTTTCCTGGATTTGTTTATTTTCTAATCGTGTGCCTCGATTATTTTTAATTTTATTAATTTAATCTGTATACGTGTATGCACACTTTCATTTTTACTTTTTCAGTTCTAAAGGTAATTAATTATTAATACTTACAATAATACAGGATTTAATTCACTCTAATTTTAGTTTTATTATCATAATTTATGTTTTTATAGCTGTGAGCAAATCGAGAGAGAAACTTGATGATAATCTAGTACTAGTACTAGTAGGTATCACTATCACTACAATCACAGTTCATGATTAATTTGTGTAATAATAAAAGTACCACTTCGCTTTGAAACAAATTATTTTTAGAAAAATCCAACCAAAACGGTGATTTTTTAAAAGGACAATTTGAGGCAGAAAAAATCATATACCTACCTAAATATTTCCTTAATATTAATATTCATAGTTCAATATTTTTTTTACGCCTACGGCAAGGTAATTTGGTAAAACTAATTTCGTGTTTCCTTATTTCTCTTAAAAATATGAATAGGATTTTTTTGTTAAACTTAAATTATACGAAGTTGATTTTTCCCCAATTAAAATTATAATAAACTGCTGGCCAATTGAAACGTACCAAGCGAATTTTTAGGTTGAATTTCAAGTCAAATATTTTGAAAAATAGAAAAGATATCAATATGCGGTTTTCAGGATTTCAGAGATAATTTAATTGAGAAAACGATAGTGTTACCCGATTTTTTTACTTTGAAGTACATTAATATCTACAGGGTATGAAAGAAAGTCCTTATTTTTTTCTCAAATTTTATAACTACCGAAATTCCACAAAAATTTTATGATGTAGATTTTTTTAGTCTTTACTTAATGAGAAAAAAACCTGTTTTTCAAAATTTTGATATCCCTGTTATTTTACAAGATACCGAATTATTGCTGAAATTTTTATTTTTTCTTTGTTTTTTGTCGTTCGTCCGTATTGTGTTTTGTAAGAACCAATCTCCGTAGTTGATTATGATACCTTATAATGGCTTTCTTATAAAAAGTACACTTTTTGTACTTTCATTAATTTATTGGTAACCAGTGGCTTATCAAAAATCGGTACACGTTCGCTAATTGGTAAATTTTTTTAATTCATTTTTTGAGGCTATTTTCTTAATGGAATAAAATGGAATTTAGTTAGTTTATGTTCACCATTGGTTTAAGTGACCTATACCCTCGAAACGGGTTTTTCACTTTTTCAAAAATTGGCTCATATCCGTGTATACCGGGTGGCCACGAAATCGTTTTACAACCACCACTATTTTGTTACATTTAACTGTAATAATTTGAAATTTGGTATGGTTTGATTGTTGAAAGGAATAATCATTTTGACGTTTAAAACAATCTAATGACACTTCCGGTTTCACAGGAAGGGCCACCTACTAACTTTCAAAAATTTTTTAAGCAACCCTGTACATTTTTTTGCGTAATAATTAGATTCTACTTAAAATTACCTTTTTATCGACATAACACATAATGACATTTGCTTTCAAAAAGGCAGCATAATTATTATTGCAAAAACCTGTTCAACAATATTTAATTTAATAAAAAATTCGGTATCTTAGAAAATAAGAGGGATATAAAAATTTTGAGAAATTGGTTTTTTCCTCATTAACCAGGGACTAAAAAAATAGACATCACAAAAATATAAACAAAATTTTGTGGAATCTCGGTAGCTATAAAGATTGAGAAAAAAAGACGACTTTTTTTCATACCCTGTAGATAATAACGTACTTCAAAGTAAAAAAATTGGGTCACACTGTTGTTTTCTCAATTAAATTATCTCTTGATTCCTGAAAACCTTATGTTGATATCTTTTCTCCTTTTCAAAATATTTAACTTTAAAGTCAACCTAAAAATTCGCTTGGTACCTTTCAATTGGCCAGCAGTTTATTTGAACAAAAACTATACCTACCTAAATATTCCTGACATAAAAATCTTGTTATATTTAGATGTTATTATTGAAATTTAATGAAGTAACTGTGTGAGAATATTGACCTCAAATTTTCCTCATTATAGACGACCTTACAACAAAATTGTCCATATTATCATTACTATACATTATGGCAGAAGTGTAATTATAATAAATTGGATTAATTCTGGATGTAATGTAATTAATTGTTTCTACTACGCATTATTAAAATAATGTCTGGAGGCCTGAAAATAACCAAGAGGTTTTTTGGATTTTGACTCTATAAAATGCCCAAAACTGATTTAAAACGTTGTATAAACTGAAATAATCGTCCGATTTTTAAAACCCCGACAGTTTTCGTAAGGCAAATCTTTGATATACATAGGAAAAAATCAGGGGCGCCATAGGGTAAATTTTTGTATTTTTTTAAGGGCTCCAAAATTGATTATACGATTTTGTCTCTAAAAAATGCCTAAAACTGATTTACAAATCTAATTACCACGTCATTATTACTAGAAATAACGCTGATAATCCGCAAATTACATTCTATTCGATTTTAATTAATAATAAAATAATTATTAAAAATTTCTGTTTTATTTTCTTCTTACTTCCCAGAATCTAAATTTTCCATCTACCTTGTCATCTTCCGCAAATAACCAAAACGTAAACAAATTATCCACGTTCCAATTTCAATGGAATAATTACCACACGCCACCACCCTCTCAGACTATAACCCAGACTTGGGGTGTGTATCCCCCTCTAGGCCATGAGGTATAAGAAGGCAGCCAGCAGCCTCTCAAAGACTTTCTTCGCCGGATAACCAACCAACCAAGTCTTAGCTCAGCATGCAGCAGTGTCAGTGATGTGGTGTGGTTCTTTGTGGGTTATTTTATTGTAGCTTTCATATATACAAAGTGATATTATTGTGTGTAGCACGCTTTTTGGATTACAGTCACCATGGTAAGTGGTTTCAGTATCTGGGTTAATTTAATCGGAAATTGGATATGAGGGAGATTAGTTTGGTGAAGAAATTTTGAGGACAAATTTGGGGATTTTTTTATAATAAATAAAAAAATTTGTTTGCATTATTTTCAGAATTTTTCGGCTGTAATATAAAATTGATGCGAATTTTTAGTTTTATATCGGATTAACATGCAGTATTTGAATTTCCCGCAAATTTTCCCTTACAACGTCATCTATTTCACACCCACTTATCGTAAAGTGAGCTAACCCTTCTCGAAGACAACTTGATAAAATTTCCTATCCCACCCCTGGTACTTTTTTTAATCTACATTAAGTTGAGTTAAAATTTTTGGATTTTCTTCAAATTATCTTTCTAATGTTCGATTAAAGCTGTGGAAATTTGTTTATGGATTCAACATCTTCAATAAATCATCGACTTTTTCCTCCTGCAAAAACAAGGCAAATATCCATTTGCAGTTTATGCGTTTTCTCTCCAACAAAGTCGCATTTTCTCTTGGTATATATTTTTCCAAACGACTTTCCACGCTCTGCTTTACGAAAACTAAATATGTAAATAAAATTTGAAAGTCCTAATAACTCACTATGCTGACTATCCATAAAATTATTTAGATAAATACACCTTCACATCAGCTATTTAATAGGTAGATGATTGACATAAATTAAAATTCAAACAAAACTTTCTCTCTATTTTATTGCTTTTCAATTGGTTTTTGTCGAAAACAATGTGCAAGTGGAAGAGGATGGCACGCGCGGTTAAAAACTTGCCTTTGAATTTATTATATAATTTAAAAGTGAATTATGGGAATTATGTTTTGTTTCCTGAATCCTATCGTTAGATCTAAAAGATCTAACTTTTCCCAAGTTGATGATGCGATTTTTACACTAAAAAAATGCTTAAATCTTTAAAACATCGTAGAAATTGAAATCATTGGGCGATTTTCAAAATCAAGACAGTTTTCGGAAGATAAATCTTTGATAAGCATAGGAGAAAATCAGGGGCGGCATAGAATAATTTTTAGTATTTTTTTATGGGCCCCAAACTCGATGATGCGATTTTTATTCTAAAAAATGCTTAAAAGCTTTTAAATCGTTGTAAAAACTGAAATAATCGTCCGATTTTCAAAATTCCGACCGTTTTCATAAATCAAATCTGTGATAAGCGTAGGAAAAAATCAGGGGCGGCATAAGATAATTTTTAGTATTTTTTTAAAGACCCCAAACTCGATGATGCGATTTTTATTTTAAAAAATGCTTAAAAGCTTATAAATCGTTGTAAAAACTGGAATAATCGTCCGATTTTCAAAATTCCTACCGTTTTCATAAGGCAAGTCTGTGATAAGCGTAGGTAAAAATCAGAGGCGGCATAAGATAATTTTTTGTGTTTTTTTAAGGACCCCCAACTCGATGATGAGATTTTTACTCTAAAAAATGTCTAAAACTGTTTTAAAACATTCTTAAAACTGAAATAATCGCCCGATATTCAAAACACCGACTGTTTTCGTAAGGTAAATCGTTAACAAACTTAGAAAAAATCAGGGGCGGCATAGGATAAATGTTAGTATTTTTTGCATGGCTCCAGACTCGATTTTTATGCTAAAAAATCTAATTTAAAACACTGTAAAAACTGAAAAAAATGCCCAATATTGAAAACTCGGACTGTTTTCGTTCAATACACCTTCAATTTGACATATTAGCCAAATTTGTAACATGTTTTGTAACTTACACTTAGGTACTTAAAACGCATGATTTCAAAATTTAACATATTGCACATAATGTGCAGCACTTTAGTGCACAAAACAATTAATCTAAATAAAAAACTAGAATAGATTCAAGTTTTAATTATACCAGGATTAAGCTACCAAACAGCTAAAAAAAGTGGTTTTTATATGAATATTTAAAAAGAGAAATTTGTGAAATAGACAAGATATCATTACTTATTTATTAATGTTCAGAAAAGTGTGTCGGTATAGGAAAAAATAGTATTTCCTATAATAAAGTGATCTTATGAAGGTGCATGTAATTAAAACTGCATGTGACGGGAGGATCAATCAATCAAATTTTTAAAAAAGTCCTAGCAATTTTTTTGTTAGTAAAAAAAATCTAGAGTTGGTTTTGGAAAACACATGAAATTCCTTGATAATTGCAGTTGTTATTTTACAGCATCCACAACAAAACACTAAAACATTAACTAAAATCAGCCACCTACTTAATTATTCAAATTCAAGTTTAATAATGGAACTAATTAGAAATATGCTTAAGATTTACTGTTAATTTAACATTTAATAGATATATTATTCAAGCGTGATAATAAAAATAATTGTTGTTAGGAAAGGTCTGTCGACCAAGGACGATGTAATTTTATAATAGTTTATTTAACAACTGATTTTTAAAGAAAATCCTGAAAATTCTATAACATTTTGTTCTGATTTTCCATCCACACTTAACAACAATAAATTAACTTAAATAGCAAACAGGATCTCTAACACTTTATATAAAACAAGCAAATAATGTGCTCACGCCACGCCATATCTCCACAGACCGTGTGACATAGTGCCCTATTACGAGTACACACAAGTACTCTCCTCTACTAGTGGTAAAAGCAAACTTTCATCTTTAATCAGTTAAATAAATGCACAATCCGGATTTAATTAATTTGTTTCACACTTTTATTGTACACGCAACTTTTGTAATTAATCAATTTAAAATGTGAACCGGCTTGGAAAGGTTCAACCTACGCAAAAGGAAGTTTGGTTGTGTGGCCTTCGAAGAGGCCCAAATCCTATTATTAATATTATTTTACAATTTTTAGCATCAGATGTATTGAAAATTTCGTTTTTTTAATTTGCGACTTTATGGATTACTTGAAAAGTTCTTTGCCTTGACCATAATGTAATGATAATGTCAAAGGTTCTATTGTTAGAAGAGGAATTGTATCAAGGACGTGGCGTCTAACTTCTTACGCAATTGCCTCACGTGCATTAAAAATATTCTTGCATATGCCATAATAATACCGAAACTTATTTCTGTAAGTTTACGACTAAATAATGAAACATCTTGACTGCCGTATAATTAAATAACATAATTGGTAGGAAAACAACTAAAATTCCAATTGAGAAAATTATGAAAAAATAAATTGGTTAGAGAAAGTCTGCAACTATATTGTCCTAGTTTGACTTAGTGCAAGCTACTAAATACTCTGTATACCAAACATTCCAATAATCTTCTGAAGTGTGAGGATTTTCTTGTGATCAAGGCCATGGTAATTTTGGCTCGCGCCTTCGTCGTCTTCTCAAAATCCAAGTGTAATTATAGTACATAATGTAATTACAAAAAACTGGATACTTTCACTTAAACGATACTACTCGTATAGTCAGAATATGCATGTTATACTTGGTTGCTTACAATAATTTATAAAACGTTTTTTACATTCGGATTTGATTCTGGAGCATGACAATAACGAAAGGGGAATTATTTTTTTATTTATTTTTAAGCACGACGTCGGTTGTGTGCGCTTTTTTCGTTTCAACTCTTAGAAATTAATAGGATTAAGAACATCATAATGTATTCATTATTCAACTGACAAAATGGAAATAGTTAGATAATTAGAAACGACGATTTAAGTCACCTTATCAAAATTTTTTTTCAAATCTACAATCAAAATTTTTCATTCTTGCAGATCCTAAGAGAAGTTAAATGGATCTTGGTCAGCCTCCTCTACCTCACAACCTTGTTAACTGCGCAAACCGCAGATGACCGTTCCTACGACACAAACGACTGGATCCCCATAACCCCCTCATCCAAAGAACAGTTGGAAGTGGAGCCAAAACGTGCAACTGGTAGAGTGTTAAACTTAGACGCACCAGCTCAAAAATTCTTCCCTGATGATTACAATCGCAAGAAGCGACCTGCAGTACAACAGTACCTGCGAGAGACTTCCTATTCCAAACCACATATTCCGCTTAGGCACAGGCCTAAACATACTGGGCCCTATAAGTTTGAAAATATAGGATTTAATAATCAAAAATACCATCAACAACAAGGGCCACCTTTGCAGTATTTTACTAACAAGGAAGTTAAGTTGCCGACTGTTGAGCAACCGCCACCGTTGCCACCTCCAGCGAAGCTCATTGCCCAATACGAAATTCCAGCACCGAACGCTCCGAATTTATACCAGCAATATAATATTCCTAATGCTACGAATGTATACCAAGGGCTTCAACCTACAGCCATTAACCAAGAGCTACTAGGGGCTATTCAAAACCAACCACCACCACCACAACCTCAAGACCCTGAGGAGCAAGTTCAATTGTTATACGTTCCTTTAGAAAATCTCAAACCTAACCAACCGATAACTCAAGGCTCCCAAACGATCTACCAACAAGCCGAAGCTCCAAGACAAGAGAAACAAGTAGCATTTCCTCCACCCCCCAATCTAAACAAACAACACCGCCTGGCGAATATCGAACAGGATTTCATCCAACAAGCTCTACAAGCTGTTAAACTACAACACGACATCCAACTTGGTGCACCAATTGTTTACCAAACCACAACTACTACTACTCCTAAGCCTAGAAAACGAAAACCCCACCAACCTCCTTTAGCAGTTTATATGGGAGGCGACCAAGGCGCCGATGTAAACGATGTGCTAAACGTGCTAAAAGACGCTAAGAATATTTCAGTTCAAGACAGTGTCCAGCCAGATTCCCCCAAGATTTTCATCGGCCCTTCCACTTTAGACCCTCCAAATGGCTATACGAAATTCCCCCTGCCTTATTTGAACAGTATCGAAGGTAATCGTATTGAAAGGAAAATCGATCAGCTTCCGTTTTTCGTCGCGCCTTTAAGCTATAAAACACCGCCAGGTTACTCGAAAATTCCACTTCCTTCGCCACATGTTGGCTCGGTGGTTGTCTCAAATAAAGAGGAGTTGCATGAGAAGCATCCAATTTTACGACAACATGCTGAGAGTGAGAACCATAATCAATACGAGGTTTTGCAGAAGCCGTATAGACCGAAAACTACAACGGAGAATTTGGTTTCTCAGTATGAGTTGAATGGACAAGGATTCGAATTGGATCCAAATGGGTTCCAGCAACAGTATAATGTGGCACAGTATCAAGTGCCACAACGCCCGGAATTGTTGCAGTTTAACCAACAAGCTTATAATTTACAAGAGAAGCATCAAGAAATTCCCCAACAGCAAGTTTTTAGAGAGGAAGCAGAAATAAGGCAGAAACCTCAGCAATTTCCCCAAGAAAATTTCAGAGAAGAGACGGATTTAAGACAGCAACCTCAGCTAGTCCCTCAACAAGTTTTCAGAGAGGCACCACAAGCACCTCAAGAAATTCCCCAACAAGTTTTTAGGGAAGAGGCGGAAATCAGACAGAAACCTCAACAAACTTTCAGGGAGGAAAGCGATTTAAGACAACAGAAAGACCCCCTGAAACAAATCCTCAGAGGAGAAACAGAAATAAGAGAGAAACCTCAGCAAGTTTTCAAAGAGGAAACTGATTTAAGCGTACAGAAAATCCCCAGAGATGAAACGGAGATAAGACAGAAACCTCAGCAAATACTCCGGGAAGAACCAGAAATCAGACAGAATCCTCAGCAAGTTTTCCGAGAAACCTACATAGAAGAACCAGTAAGGCAACCACAAGCTTACAATGAACAGGTGAAACCTCAAGCTTACAATTTGGAGGATGTAAGACAAAAACCTCAGCAAATTCTCCAATATCAACAACCAATAAGTCAAGCAGAAGTTACTCAAGCTCCTTCTGAGGATCTTACAGGGAAATTCAAAGGTCCAAGGCAGGAGCTTCAATATAAATACTCTTTGCCACCCTCAGTAAATTCCCAAGATTACTACCAAGGAACTAATAAGAACCCTGACAATGTCAATCCGTTAGAACTGGCGATTAACCAGTTTGAGCTACAACAAATCAACAGCCAGCTAGAACCAAATAAGCCAAAAACCGAACCACAACAGGTTTTCCAACAGTATGACGAAACTACTCCTCGTGGGGTTTTGAAGGAAGCTTACGAGGAACCAGTGCAGACTACGCAAAAATCTGTGAGAAACAAGCAGTTAAGGCGAGGTAAACCCACTCGGCAACCTACAGTTAGAACCACTGAGGACAATAATAGTAAATATACGGTTTTGGAGGAGTTTTCTGTGAGAACAGAAACGACAACTCCATTGTATGAGCAGCAGTTTGAGGAGATTAAAACACCGTCAAGTGTTCCGAAATATGCTAACACTAAAACTGAAGTGGAGATAATTCCTGCTAATATTTACAAACTGGGCACCACAACTCCTGGGTATGAACAACAGGAAAATGTGTATAAATTGCCGCAGTACTCTGAGAATCGTCCAACAAATCAACACCTCCTAAACCAGGAGTTAATGGACAAGGAAATTCTGAGCGGACAAACAGCTCCAGCGCAACAACAATCAATTCCTCAACATTTCTCTGAAGACTTCCAAATAAAACCTTTGGTACATAATCGAGGCAACCAAGATGCGGCGAAAGCTAGACCACCTCCTCTTACCATCAATCCGCAAAATTTCGCTAATATACAAACCCAGGACGAGTACAGTCCGCCAATTCCACCAAAAACAAAGGAGCTCATTCCAGTTTTAGACACTCTTCAAGAGCAAGCTGTTAGGCCTCTGCTAGTACCTAATTTATTGGTTCCTACTACTGAAGAGCAACAACAATCTACTGTGAAATATGAAACGCCCTCCACTTTAACCACAGAACCAATCCAAGTTGAAACTACTACAACTCGATTGAGGACGCGAGGTCGCCAACGAGGCAACCATAATCGCTACACAGCACAAGTTTCGACTACAAGACGTTCGGTTAGTCGTAGGCGTCCGCTTCCAACTAGAACTACCACAGTCCGCCCTTCGACGACTAGCTATTATTCCGACCCTGAGCACAATAGCCGAAGGACTGTAAGCGTTGCTAGTGCTAAACAACGCTTCCGAACTAGAGGTAGACCTGTACACAATGCTATTACAGAACGAGTCGGGCAAACCACCACTGAAAACGATGTCAAACTTGACGGTTTCCATGCGGCGCATCTAACTAGCGAGCCGAATTCTTACATGCAGTTTGACCACGTGATAGACGAGCAAAAAATTATTACAATCCAACCGGAGCACGAGGAGAAATCAGCTTTGAAGGACTACCATCAAGTTTACAGTTTGCCGAGTGAGCAGCACACGCCTAAGCCAGTGGTTGATGTTCAAATCACGCATCCTATTG
Source organism: Pediacus dermestoides (assembly GCA_963942485.1). NCBI lineage: Eukaryota > Metazoa > Arthropoda > Insecta > Coleoptera > Cucujidae > Pediacus > Pediacus dermestoides. The sequence goes on from OZ012629.1 coordinate 11,993,020, forward strand.
TAGAACCTGCTGTCAAGCACCCGGTGATTATTTCGAAACCAACTCCAGAAGCGCAATTTGTTAGGTTTAGCTCGAATGTTCAATCTGGTGGGGTACTACATAATAACGAGGGAACAACTACTGCACGTTCTTCCGTAAGACTGCGTGGTAGAACTCGAGGCAGGTCAAGGTTTGCTACGACTACAACTTCAAGACCTACAACCAGACTAACTACAAGTACTACAACCACCGAGAAGGAACAAGTTAAAGCTGAGGAACCCGAGGAGTTTTACGGGTTTATTAGGTCGCCAGATTTCAGTAAACCCCAAGTGGAAACTAGACCACCAACTGAGGAACCTATACAAGTTTACTCGGCTTCATACCAGAGCGAAGAACTTTCTACACAACCCCAAAGAGTTGTCTCATCTACTACTCCTATTTTAGCAACTCCAGTCCATTTTGTTGGGGAAATTAGACCAAAATACCAGACGAGTACTGTTCAATATGACGACGCTACCGCAGCGCAGACTACTGAACAAGAAACTAAGCCAAAACCTCGTGGAAGAATCCGAGTTCCCCCTAGGAAACCTCAAGAATCCATCAGGCAGTCGTACAACGATGTTAGTGGACCTGGAGTAAGTGATCAGGCTACAAGACGCTCTAGTGTCCTACGGACTAGAGGACGCACTCATTTTAGAGTTCCTGATAATTTAAAACAAAAAGTCCAAGTGGAGACTGAGGAAAATCAGAATTATCCTGCGTCTTTTTTCAAAAACCGTGAAACCACTACAGCGAAACCTACAACTTTTCAAATAACAGTCGGTCCGAATTTAGAGGAGGATTTCGAGGAGGATGACCAACAGCCCCATCCGTCGTTATACCAACCAAAAATCGTGGCAAAGCCTAATGATATTCCAGTGGAAGACAAGGAGCCCATAGCTTTACCTGTGGTAGCTACTAGGGAGGAGCCTAAGGATGTGGAAGCCATGGAAAAACTCCTGACAGATATTAGTAGCTTAGGCGAAGAAGCTGCGGAAACTACCACTGTGGAAGCAGTGACGAAGAAGAGTAAAGGTCGAAGGAGAGGCGTTTGGAAGCTGATTAAACAACGCCCAGTGGATCAGTTTGAAACCGCCGAGTCGCAAAATTATCAATCGGTGATTAATAGTTTCGATGAAATAGAAAAAGTACCACAGGAAAAACTAAAGTCTAGTTCAGAAGACAACGGAGGCATCTTTGATACCTTATACGAGATGTTCGGAATTACCGAGAAAACCCCAGAAGATCCTACAACAACCCCTCCTGCCGAGCCAACTATAATCACCACGACCATTCTTCCGACGTTCCCTGAGGAACTCACCGAAATCCCCACGACTGATCCAATAATAGAAACTCAACCAACCAACAAAACAGAAGTGGTGCCAGAAACAACCGTTAAACCTCTTGAAGAAACTACAACAGTAACTCCTGCTTCTAAGCTAGATGTAACTCGAAGTACTTTTGATGTGGAGCCATGGGAGATGCATGTGGTGAAAACCTCCACTTCCACGGAGGTTTCCCACGAAACGGAGATTTGCTACAAGGGGAGATGCGTTAAGTCTCGCGATCGGAAAATTCGATCAGAAATCAGGTCGTAAAGTGGTGGGTGATAGAAGAAATACATAAATGAACTTTGAGTTTTAGTGTAAATATTATTGTTGTGTGATTGGACTTGTTATAGAGGGAACTACTTGAAAAAAAACGAAATGAAATGGGTTAGTTAAGTTTGGTTTGTCAATCGATAATTAGTTTTTAGTTATCAATCGTTTGAATTCTTATGATTTGATTGGTGCAAATCCAAGTTAAGTAACTAGAGATTAACGATGGATTGACAAACTTATCTTAAGCGCAGATGAATCAGGCTTAATAATGTAATAGTTGTAATTATTTAGAATATTTATGTTACTTTGATAAGATGTACCTATTTATTATTTTTTTAATATTTTAACGAAAAATAAAATAAACTAATTACGAGATAAAAATTCTTGTTTTATTTCCAATATAGCCAAATTTTCTGTATGAATTTCCATTAAAAATCAATTTACTATAAATCACAATGATGTATTTTATTTTATTTGTTCTGTAAAATTTTTACGACGGCCTTCAGTCAACACTTAGGTAACAAAACAATAAATAACTCTCCTCAAAATTGGTTCATACTCTCAAACAAAGTATTATTGAATTATTATAAAAATGTCCACGTTACAATCCTTATGCCTCGTTTGTGCAATTTTCTTGAGCATGGAAATGGTTGATTGTGTAAGTCGCAACAAAACTAAACAAAATATTTCTCTAACATTTTTTCTTAGCAAATGTTATCCCAAACTCGGCGATTACTTAATTATTTACGCGATAGTTGCTCAAAGGAAACTGGCACCCCTTTAGGTAAGTCGTCATGCTTACAAAAAATTGGATTCTAAAACTTTATTACTGCTAATTTAATTCCAGATTTAATCGAAAAATTCAACAAGGGTGTATACTCGACCAGCAGGCATCTGAGTGTAACAAAAACTGTCTTTAAATCGAAAATTTTGTTAAATTTGTTTGCTTTTAGTGCTACATGAAATGTTTAATGCAGCAGACTGCTGTGGTGAGTTATATGATATCATGCATAGAATTTTTCGTAAAATTTAGTTATTTTAGATGGACGATGATGGTTCAATTTATTTCGAACCTTTAAGTGTCCTCATCCCGGATAATATGATACATAAAGCGAGAAAAGTTTTCGATGAATGTAATGCGAGAGCTAGTAAGATTATAGTTTTATTTAATTGTAGAAAGTTGTCTAAAAGGGATTTTTTCTAGACGAAACTGACCAATGCGACAAAGCTTATCATATGATTAAATGTGGACATGAACTGAATCCTGAGGTAATAAAAGATTTATAGTACTGACAAAATTTTGAAAATAATTTGTGGGTTTTTTTGTTTCAGTTTTTTAAACTTATATGATGGTCGCTGTAGCAAGATTAAATAAAACAAACATTCAATATTGTTTTTATTCACTTTGTGAGTGTAATAAATCTATCTGTTTCTCCTAACTTCAACTCCAAAATTGTAATTTTTAAAACATTCCCCCCAAAAATGCCCCTGGTAGTTAGGCAAAATTATATACATGAATTTTTAGTAAGCCATCTGTTGATAAACCTTCTAATTATACCGGGTGATCATTTCCATGTCGAAATAAAGACAGTTATCTGTATTACTATTTTTTAGAAAATTCAAATATTTACAGGAATCTTTACACCGAGTTACGATTAGTTCAAAAGTGATAATATAGATGGTGCAAAATTCAGCTTAATAAAATGTTTGTTGGGTTGCCTATATTTAGAAGTTTTAAAAAGTTTTTGTCAGATTTGTGATATACATTTTATACTTTTATAGCTTGTATTTTATGGTTTTGTCAAGATAATTGAGATAAAGTCACTTTTCGAATAATGGAGTTAATGCAGTTTAACGGTAAGGTATTAATCTAGAACTACAAATCCAAATAATTTTATATTTGAGTAGGTACAACTTACATCATATTCCTAATAATAATTGTAATTAGTTTTAACATAAATACAAATTAAATAAGTACACAAAGATTCAATTTCTTGATATAAATAGACAATAGAAACAAACAGTCAAGAATCTTACAACTAGTTATGAGGGGTAAAATTTTTCCAGACTACAATTGGAAATTATGATGCATCGCATGCGGATGAGAATAATGTCCTGAATGTGTAGACCTCGGAACCGTCCTTTGAGAAAACTGAGAATACGTGTCGTCCTGGCCAGGATGCATCAAAAGCACCGGGTGTAAATTCAACGACTTTCTTGAACCAGCTACACTAGCAGTATCGCCTACAAATCCACTATTCATCTCGCCTACAAAACAACGAACTAATACTCCAATTATTCCAAAACAACGCTGTTTTTACCTTTGAAAAGACTCGCAGGAGCATAATGGGGATCCGGTTGAAGTCTTACATGCCTCGTGGCTAAAATAAACGCCAAGGTGGATAAAATAACGGCGTCGAGGCATCCGATGGCAGCTAGAAGGTACGCCCATCGAATCCCGCAGGTTCCCAAGGAGTATTTGTCGGAGGAAGTGCCACAAACTCGACGGACGTAGTCCTCGGACCAGCCAGCAGGAAAACAACAACATCCTGCTATCATGCAAATCGCTGTAAGAAGAAAAATGTTGAGTAGGTCGTCATATATGGTAAAATGTTGGTTTATAATTTCCGATATTATTTCTTGTTTGTTTGTGCGGTAGGTCAGAAAAGTGCACTGGTAAACTTTTGACATACTTATTACAGGATTTTTTTGATGAAACTGGCTTAACAAGATAAATTTATCTACATATCTAAATATATTTTTGTAAATTAATAAGTGACAAGTTGAAGATTTTTTTAGTATTTTGAACCTTTAAAAAAATACTAATTATCCTATTCCGCCCTTGATTTTTACTTTCTTATACGAAGTAATAAGAAAGTATAGTAATCGTGATTTTTTTCGAATTCGAGATTTTGATGGATTTACACGTTTTGAGGGCCCCTGAATCCATTTTGACCATTTTCGCCATGATGTCTGTCTGTATCCACCATAACTCAAAAACGAGTTATCGGATTTGATTCAAATTTCATATTTAAGAGTTTGAAAAAATTTGTGGGTGTCACATTCAATGTTTTTGATCTAGCACTAAAACAAGTGACACTTACCTGAAGACATTTTTAGGTTTTTTAGGAATATCTTGAAAAATAAACAATTTATGAGATTTTTTATTCTTTAACATTGATTTAGAATTAAATTTTGAACAAATTTTGTTTGAACTTTTTTTTTGAAATTCAGTCAAAAAAATTTCAAAAAAACGAGATAGGTATTCTAAAAACTCTTATACAGGGTGGTCCAAGTTGAACGTAATTTATTTTGGGAGGTGATAGAGCATCATGAAAAAAGTAGACTTTTATTAAAAAACTTTGCTCAAAAATGTTTTATAACAAAGATACAGGGTGTCAAAGTTTAAAATAAAAACTCGTTTTCTTAACATAACTTCTAAACCACTAGAACGATATCCGTTAAATTTCGCACACAGAGTAATGTAGTACATTCCAAGATAATTTATAAAAAAAAATTCCAGTGGCGTAGATACTGGTGCCATTCAACTTTCCCCTTCAATTTTCGACGCCACTGGATATATTGCGAGGAAAATACAATTTTTGGATTGTCTGTTTAATTTAGAGAAAATAGTTACTCTCGACAAATTTTAATTTAAGGTTTCGTTTTTGGGATATTTGAGTTTGAAGGTTTAGAAACAACATCAAATACTGTGCTGAATTAAAGAAAATTTCGGTTAGGTCTGAAAAATCCGGAAAATTGCCATCAAGTCTTGGCAGCGATTAATTCCGTGGCTAAAAGAGCTTGAAAATGTATCAAAGTCTATTTTGAGAACTTATTCAAAATTTTCTTTAATTCAGCATAGTATTTGATGTTGTGTTTCCAAACTTTCAAACTCAAATATCTCAAAAGCGAAACCTTAAATAAAAAATTTTCAGGAGTAACTATTTCCTCTAAATTGAACAGACAATCCAAAAATTAATGACGTTTAACCTGGACCACCCTGTATTTCTCATAGTGTCCGTTGAATCCGAAATCCGACAGCCGAGATAGACTAGTGACTAAAGGGACTTGACTGCCAAATTTTACTGGTATCTATGGTAACGAAAACAATAATAATAAATAAATGTGATTTTATATTAAAACGTAATTGATTGTCGACTGCATGTGATTATTGGCTACCCCTTCAGTATTTTCCAAAGATTAAAACTGTATCATGGTATAAGAAAGTCATGTGTTGGACACATCAGATATTTTTCTGTAGGTACTTGTCAAAGATTTACATTACGAAAGCAGTCGAAGTTTTGAAAAAGGGGCGATTATTATTATCATCCAAAACCTTCACACTGCATACTAATAGGTGAATAAATGTTTGAAATAATTTCAAGAAAAATTGTCTCACATAAATACACATTCTTCGGGGAAAGTTGTTTAAATATCGTTTTCTAATACTTGCTGTATTAGGTAATTACATTGACTACAATAAAACTTAATCTGCACCTGAGTAAAAGCAGAAATTTTATTGCAATTGCAGTAATTTGTAACTAATTTGTTTATATAAAAAACAGAGCGTTTACTTATGTTATATAGGAAATTTTGTAACACCACACAAAAGAAATTATGTCGCACACCTTCACTTTACCAATCCATAAGATACAAGGATAAATTCGAATGAAATGCAAGAAAAAAGTAAGGTCAATAATGCAATAAGAGAATTCCGTATTTTTTCCCTATAGCCTTCCAAGAGTTTCATCACTATATGCTACTCGTATATTAAATTACATAACTCAAAACAGTAAAAATAACAGTATCTATCATATATCCATATGCTCACATGAAGAGAATACCCATAGAATCCTAGAGAAATAAACAAACAATTATTTATTGTGATAAACAATGTTTATTGTGTCGTAACAAGAGAATTGTATAACCTTTTTCGATTAATTATCTATGCAGGAAAATCTTTTTCAAAGTCCGTTTTATCGTTAAGAACACCAGAAAAAAACTGCAAACTGTAAAGACTTCAAGAGAAATCTAAATGTAAATATCTATATGTATAAATGGGTTTATTATTTGTTTGAACATTTGGTTAGCGTGTGTTGGTTTAGAAAATGTTCTAGTTAAAGAAGTTGAATTTAGCCCCAAGTTTTCATTATACTCGTAATTTTTATTCTAGTTATTGTTATCTAACGTGGTGAATAGTAATTAGTTACCGGTTACAATACAGTGTGCATTATTATTAAACATTTGTAAATGCTAATGTGTACGTTTAATTATTAAAGTAAAAGGCCGTGACTAAAAACTAACTTTTAATAGAATCGACATTTCGTAATGATAGTTTTAAATTCACTTCCCGTTTCACTAATGCTGTGGTTGTAATATAATGTAACATTATGCTGGCATTTAGGTTTTTAAATCGTTATTAAATTGATAGAGCAATAATTGATTTTATAGAAGCGTAACCATCCACAAAATAAAATGAAAACAATACAGAAAAACATTGCGGATACATCTGTGGTGGTATTATAGTTAAGTTTCTATTTTCTAGTCGTTACATAAGGTAATAAAAAAGTTATAAAGACAAAAAATTCATGTAGAAAAGAGAAAAATGATATTTGGTGCACATTTGGTTTAATAGGATTAAAAGTTTACAAAATACAAAATAGAAAATTTTGTTATGCGATTAGGTGTAAGTTTTTCGTAAAGTTCAGGTCTCTTGGTCCTCTACCTACATTCTTATAATCTAATATTTTGTTTTTTTACCGGAGATCAGCTGCATCCAGGCGCACACATGAAACACCGTCGTCGAATGGCAAAAAAAGAACAAAATCATGGCACAAATCGTCAACAAAGCCGTCAACACTGCCAATCCCACAAACACCGTAGCCGCTTGAAATGCCGTACTCGACATGTTCATGAAGTCATCCAACCGCCCCCGGCACTGTTCCCCATTTTCCTCCGCATAGCACACGGACCACAACCCAAACTTCCCCGGATTATCACTGTCAATGTCCCCAATCCACTCGGGGGTGACGAACGATACCACCCCGATAATTGCATAACAAATAGTAAAAATCGCCCAGAGCACCCCGATGGCTTTGGAGTTACGCACATAGCTGGTGGCGTAAATCTGCGACGAGTCCACGTATTCGATTTTCGAGCCCATTTTGTTGGTTTTCTATGGGGCAATATGTGGTGATATTGGTGACATAGCGAAAATGGCGGATGCACTTTGTGTTTGTTAATTCATGGGTTGTGGTACTGTGGAGTGTGGGTATCTACCTGGGCGCACCTGTGATGGTACGGTACTCCCACCTTGTTTGCGGCTACGTGCTGGTACCACCATAACATCCAAGCGGATGGGAGTTGGAAGAAACGGAAAAACGGTGACATAATTATTTAGGTTTATGTAGTTGCTTTTATTAAAAAAAAAAAAATCCAAAAAAATTTGAAAAAAATTATTGGAACTGTTTTTTCACAATTTGCTATTTAATTGAATGCGAAGAAATTTTACTTGACATATTATATTCTATCAAATATCCTAGAAATCCGCAAATGATGTTATTATACTTTACAAATTTTCAAATTTAAATTTTTAGGAAATGAAAGCTGGCACTACAATTGCGTGTATAATTAGTTGCCTGTATTACGGCGTTTCTAACATTTTCCCTATAATTTAGCTGTTTTCTTCGAATATATAAGTTTACAATATTTGAATAGTTCAACAAATGTTCATGACAGAATTCTCATTATATTTTCTGCAACAAGTTAAGAGTAATTACAATTTCTTTATTGCGTGAAGCAATAGAATAATTTTCTGACCCAATATTACATAAGCCGAAATAGCTCAGTTGGGAGAGCGTTAGACTGAAGATCTAAAGGTCCCTGGTTCGATCCCGGGTTTCGGCACAACTTTTTCAAGTTATTTTATTGTGTTAATTTTTTATTTCGTTAAATATCTCTGTCAAGTCGACATTATTTATATTGTGGAGTTATTCTCTACTGAAAATGTTATATGACATTCTGTAAAATCTCTATAATTTGACATTTTAACAATATTTTATATTGTTCAAACGTCAAATTACATAGATTGAAGAGAATATTATCTAACATTTTCGATACAGAATAACTCCAATTAATTAGTGGTCTGATAAAATAATTACATATTAAAAAAAATTGTTAATATTTTCATTTTACTAAAAAATCTCTAAGATTCAAATCAATATTGCCGTGAGCAGTCGTGGCCGAGCGGTTAAGGCGTCTGACTAGAAATCAGATTCCCTCTGGGAGCGTAGGTTCGAATCCTACCGACTGCGAAACTCTGTTTTCGTTATTTTATAAAAATTAGTAGTTTTTTTTTATTAAATAATAAGAAACTTCTTTAAACTGGTCTAACTAAATTTTATATTTTATTTATACGTATATTTATTTTTATATTTTATATCAATTTCTAGATCACAATGGCACTGGTTCAAAAGAGCGACTGTTTCCTTTTTTCACGTAACGTACAAATCAAATTTCAAAATTTGTTTTGTCAAAATTATCGTTAGTTCCAAATGGATGCATTTCTAACACATGTGGCCAAATTCCTCTCCAACACTGTCACAGTTCAAATCTACTCGTTTCCAAATTTCTCCATTGAAGTCCTCCTGGCCGGTGTCGTTTGTGTTGTCCACAGTTTATTAATCATCGAGGTAAATAGTTTATTTACTCGAACCAATGCCCGAATCGCCACAAAACTCCGCTTGAAACACCCAATCAAAGGTAAGTAATGGATATTGTTAGGTTGTTTAGTCCGGAGGGGTTGACCTAAATTAAACTGTTTTAGATGTGTCCCGGTCAACCCCTCCATCCTTGTCTCTCAAACAGGATCTTGATGAACTGTTTGGTCGTAACCTTTACATGCCTCCAACAAGGTCTCCCTCAAAAATTTCATTTAGTGTCAGTTGTAAATGTTGGAGATTCTTTTTTAGAAGTCGAAAGCTCCTATCACAGTTTGGCTCACCTACAGAGCGCTCCCTCGAAAAAAGTCGTCGAAAGCAACTTCCCCACTAAGCCTTACTCGATGTCCTACAAGCGACTTAGCAAGAAATTGAGCACCACTTCGAATTTTGGCTGGGTGGTACCGCAAGCTGGGGATGCGATGATTCGGACTAGCATTCCATATAAGGATCACTACGACAGGGTAGAGCATCTTCTATCTATCACACCAAGCGAGTACATTCGACGAGACAAGGAAAGGAAAAGCAAGGAATTGGGTTTGAGGACTTGCATCCAATCGCTGACTTCCCTATTGGAGAAGGCTTTAAACAACGAAATGAGCTTGGAGAATTTGTCTAGGGATGCCATCAAACGCAGCATTAACACCATCCGGGAAAATTTCGAGAACCAAATCTGCGATGATCGCTATTTAACCAACGACTTTCCTACAGCTAGTTTGCAAAGTCTCATCGCACAAACTGCTGATAGAAACATTTTGAGGTACTCCCTCTCACCGACTGTCCTGACCGGAGTCCACTTGACCTACAGCAGCATTGAAAATAAACTAAAAGAAGAGCAACAGGCCAACTTGGATTGCAAAGGTTTGGATGATTTGAACGTTGGAGATACAAGTACCATTAAGGAAGTTAGTGAGATTTTCACGGACGGTAAAGTGGATGAGGAGGATGATATGACTGTGGACAGGATTAATATGATGGAAGGTTGTTGCATGTGATGTATTAAAAGGAAGGATCATTCGTATTCTCATATTATAATGTATCATATTCATTTAATAACATTTTCAACAAGTAATATAATAAGTAAACATAATACGTCGTGTTTTTATTTAATATTTTAGTTAATAATTAATTTTTACAAAAAAAAAAATTGGAAAAGTTGTACAGGTCCCACCGAGATTTGAACTCGGATCGCTGGATTCAGAGTCCAGAGTGCTAACCATTACACCATGGGACCTCAAGCCAAACGTGTGCATAATTCCAGTAATTTGCTTCAACTCTTATGAAATTATAAAACGCATACAAATTAAGCTATGAGAGGACTTTATTAATTATTTTTGTTAAATAACCATATATAATCTTCGATTAATTTATTTAACTGCCTTAATATTTATTATTGTTTGTGGAAAGTAAAAGTTAGACAACCAACAATACATTCAATTAAATTGTGTCCTACGATTGGCAACAATGATTAATAACCCAACAAAAATATTTGCAGCAGTTGTCATTCCATTTTGATTTTAGCAACATTTACCTTTGGTTTGTTGGCAACGTTTCTATAAGATGAGGTTATTGCATGAAATTTACAAATTGGATCCGCAAACCCCAAACGGGATTCTAAACCAATTTTCCAACAGTTCAACCGCAAACATAGCTACCATGGCGAACATGGTCCACTGCCAGTTGTGGATGGGCAGCGTGAGTAACCCCCTCGCTAAATTTAGGTTAGTTTTCGAAATTTGTCTGTTTTTAGTTGGAACCATACATGACGGAAACATTCATAATAAACGCCTTTAGGAAAATGGGCGAAAATCCACTGAATGTTAAAGTAATGCGGAACAAATTTACTGGTGAACCGGCTGGGTATTGTTTTGTACATTTTGCTAATGACGAGGAGGCAATCGATGCGATGCACAAGCTGAATTCAAAACCGATACCCGGAACTTCACCTATGGTACGTTTCCGGCTGAATAATGCAAGCAATACTGGAAGGACGCTATTAGACCGGGAATTTTCTGTGTGGGTCGGGGATTTAAGTCCTGATGTTGACGACTACAATTTGTATCGAGTTTTTTCTAGCAAATATAACACAATTAAAACAGCTAAAGGTACTAACTCCATACACACAAGATTTTCTATATTAATCGAGTTTATTGTAGTGATTTTGGACAACAGTGGCTTTAGTAAAGGTTATGGGTTTGTTAGATTTGGCAGTGAAGACGAAATGAAAGACAGTTTGACTACAATGAACGGGTACATTGGTTTGGGGACAAAGGCTCTGAAAATTTGCAATGCCGTGCCGAAACCTAAAGGAGCTTTGACTACTGGAACAGCTTCCTCCACTACCTCGACTTTAACAACTACCAGTGCCTCGGATTATACGCAGTATTACGACCCTAGTACTTACTGGCAGAATTACGCTTCATGGCAGTCTGTAAGTCAACTTTTAACACTAATTTTTTTATTAGCTACATCAGATATTTTTCAGCAAGGATATTATGACCAAACCGAACAAGTCGCGCAAGATGCTGCTAATTACAGCATGGTGGGCGTAGTAGACGCCCATAAGAAAGACGACGATTTGGAACTAATAGGTGAGTGATGTTAGAAACTGGTATGGTGATTATTAATTATTATGTTGTAGATCATTCCATTGCTTTGGATGTGGATAAATTGAATCGCGAGATAATGGAACAGGATTGTAATTTGTGGGACGCTTTGGAAAGCTCCAAGTGGTTACCATGTGAGGCACTAGAAGTTAGTTAGATTGTAAGTTTATTCGAGAATAATTCCGTAAAATAAAACAGTTTTTTGATAAAATGTTAATATTTATTGCTCCTATTTATTGTCTCTAACATTTTTAGTTAAAACAAATTACTATTATCTGAATTTCAATCGCTGGGTGCAGGAATTGTAATATTATTTTCCTGCACAATCTCATTCTGTGATACAGTGAAAATATTTTCCAAATTAATCTTCTCTTTGTACTCGATAGCCTTCGCAACGGCCTCTCCACTCAATTTCAGCGGATCGATACCCTGCCCAGGCGTTACCATAAACACATTGAAACTCTTCTCGCCATTGGGCCCTTCAGTCGGCATAATCATCAACGAACCAGGCTCAATCGTACTGAGATCATGTTGAGTGTTTGGTGTGATGACCAATGGACAAGACTCGAGGTCATCTATGGGATATTTCTGCGTAGCTTTGGGTACTCTGCCTGAGCGAGTTGGTTTAAGGGCTCTGGGTTCGGTTTCTACATCGCTTTCAGAAGATACGTCGGCATCACTGTCTAGGGCACTGTTGATGTCTAGAGGACGACGTCGTTTTAGTTTACGAATTTTCGGTTTTTCTGGTTGCTTATCTTGAGGGGTTTTACGTTTTTTCGACAAACGAGCTTCTCTTTCTTGTCGCTGTTTCAAGTCAATTTCCTTCTGTCGCTCCAACTCCTCCAGTTCTTTTTCCTCCAACTGAACGTCTTGTTTTAGTTCGGCAAAATCAAAGTTGCAAGGTTGCATTACGGCTTTGTCCACCAAGTTCTTGTTGATTCGCTCTTCCTTCTTGAATTTCATTTTTAATTCCCTTCGGGATCTACGTGGAAACAATTCGCACATCAGCGTAAAATCCGTTCCAATCGTATTAATAGCTTTGTAAAATCGCAAAGTTTCCGAATGTGTCCAATCCTTAGCCCGTTTATGTCTTTTGTAAATCCCGTAGCCTGTGTCGAAGTCCCCGTCAATTAACTGTGAGTTCTCTAGAGTTTGCCGCTCTTTCTTCGTACGTTTATTCTCGACAACCAAACTGCGTTCATCTAGAATTATATCGCCTTCTGGTCCGATTTTTATTTGTGGTACCGGCATCTCGTTTTCCTCGTCGCTTTCCACTGGATCAGGCTCGGTAGGAAGTGGTTGGGGTTCCGGTGGTGCCTCAACTGCTGTGCTCGTTGGTTTCGCTTCGTTAGTCATGGGATTAGTCGTTGGATTATAGAAAATCAAATCGATCATTGTCAGCTTTTGACGATCTGGTTTTTTGTGTCCGAATTTCATTAGGAAATCTGTGCGGGCGTTGGCGAGTTTTCGGGATTGTTCTGTTCGACGGCACTTCTTTTGTATGGCCGAGCTGAATTCTTTTGGGCGTTGAGGCGAGAGACATTCGGACAACGACTCGGGGGCCCCGGATGTAGTTGAACAAACCTGCACAGGGAAAAGTTCAAGGACTAATAATTGTATGCAATTATTTTATATAAACCTACAGAATCATTTCTGTGTCGGTTGTAATGTCTTCGACTTTCATCCTCGGACTCGCTGGCACTAAAACTAGTTTTCCGTTGGCTTAATCTGGGAACAGCCTTAATTCTGGCCCGATTTATCTTGCTGGGACTGGGAGGAGGAGGTGGGTATTCCGTATCCGAATTACTGTGCAATATGGATATATGCGGGGTGATGTTTCTAATTCCTCTGTCTAAATAAGCAAACAAAAATATTTTATGTACATAGCAGCAATATTTTTTCCAAAATCCAAAAAAGATTACCTGTTATATTCTCTACAATCGTTGAGGGTGTTTGAACTGGCGCTGCATCATCATTAACCTTAACCCCCTGGGTTCCCAGTGACGTCTCCTCCAAAGTCACAAGCTTCTCTTCCACATTCTCACCAGTTTCTTCAATTGGTTTTGGTTTTCGACTAATAGCACTAACGCAGATCGTCGGTTTGATGAACTTGCGTCTGGAAACCGCAGCGGCAGCTGGTTTAATAGGTGATGTTACCTGGGCTTCCAATTTGCTTTCCGACTGTATTTCAATGTCCTGTTTTGTTGCTTCCTCTTCCAAAGGTTCTTGCTGTTGAGGATCATCAGTTTTGCGCCTTTGTGGGATATTTGCGAGAACTTTAATTCGCGTTCGTCTAGAGGCCATGGTAATAAAAACACTTTTTCCGTACAAATTTAAGCTGGGAAGTGGTTCTTAAATGAAAAATGTTCGTATTCGTATGTTGGTTAACATTATGCAACTAGCCGAGCACAACCATATGGATAAACTGGAGCAGTTCACATTCACGTTGTTCTTTTGGAGTGACCACATGGCAGGTAGAGTCAGACGTTTTCTTATTTTAATTCTTTTCCTGGCAGCGATGCCAGGAAGTTGTTTATTGGGGCACCTAGGTGGGGGCTAAATAATGTAAACAACTCACTGAACACGTGTACAAAAACCGATTAATTAGTAATTTGGCGTTGTACTAATATGTAATCGCAGCAATAATTAATCTATAATTGCTATCTTTTACTTGATAAACGGCTATGTGAAAGGTGAAAGTATTTTTATATGTTTAGAAATTAATTGAACTGTCACTATATGCAACCCAAAATACACGAGAGACAGTTCAGGTCCTTGATAGTAGATGTCGCTTAATGTATACAGAAATTATAACCATAGATGTTTATTGGATACCTAGACACTGTTAATGGGTTTATCAGCGCCCTCAGTGAGACATTTCCAATTAAATAAATTAACAGTTGCGACCTGTTTTACCGATATTAGTTTGCGACTTTGATGTATCTCAAATCTAGAAATAAAACTCTGTGGTGCGTATGGTTATTAAAATGTTGGTGTTGGTATGCCTGAATGTGAATTTAACCTGCAAAAACGTGGTGTTATGTTTTGATTTATAGTGTAACACATTTTTTTGAATAAAACCGATATTTATTATCTAAAAATGGTGAGTATTATATGTTTTAAATGAAACCTAATCAATTTACTGTTATACTACTTTATTACAGCCAAAAACCAAGAAATTCATCGACAAGAAAAAGTCCGTTTCCTTCCAACTAGTCCACAGAAGTCAACAGGATCCTTTGGTGGTCGACGAAAAAGCCCCACAAAGAGTCCTCTTACCTGTCGTAGAAAAGGAAACGGAAGCACAACGTAAAGCCCGCCTGGAAAAACAACAAAAATATGGCATATTCTACGACGACGAGTTCAACTACCTGGAGCACTTGAAGGACCCTGCAGAAAATCACGTGACATGGCCAGAACACATCGAGGATGAGCTGGTAAACAAACAGCAGGAAAAGAGTAAACTTCAGCTGCCTTCTTCGGTTTTCGCCTCGGAGGTGGAGGAGGAAGTTGGAATGCTCAACAAAGCAGCACCACAGTCAGGTAAGGTTAATAATAATAATCAAAGAAAATATTCAGTTTTTATCATTATTGTTATAGCCGTTAGACAATAAAGTAGCTAAAAAATTATAATAAATTTTTCTAGGTCTCCAACTGGACTTGGACCCGGATTTGGTAGCTGCAATGGATGAAGACTTCGACTATTCCGATCCGGAAAACCAACTGGAAGACAATTTTCTTGAGCTTGCTAACGGTGTGGTGTCTGGCGACGAAGATTTTCAAAGTGAAGAAGACGACGAGGTTTGCTCGCTTCAAGGCTCATATGACTCGATGGAAGAAGTGGAAACCAAGTCGAGGTTTACAAACTACTCCATGTCTAGTTCGGTAATTCGCAGAAATGACCAGCTTACTTTACTAGACAGCAGATTCGAAAAGGTTCGTCCCACACACATTTAAATTTAGAAGTTACTAATATTTTTATTCTTCAGATGTACGAGGGTTATGACGAAAACGAGATCGGCGCTTTGGATTGTGAAGAAATTGAAGGACACATCCCCGAATCCTCCAATTTGCTTTTACAATACGCGGAAGAGTTTCAAAAATCTAAAGAAACTGAACAGTTGGACAAGGATTTGTTGGCTAATCGATTACAGAGACAAATGGAGGAGGAATCTGATGATGACGAGAAGTTTGTTACGATGGTGGTGCCGCAGAAGGAAAAGTGGGATTGTGAGAGTATTTTGAGCACCTATTCTAATATTTATAATCATCCGAAGTTGATTGTTGAACCACCGGTAAGTAAGCGGGATGTACGGTGGTCTCTTGGGGGTTGGCGCTTGAAAGTTGGTTTTAATATAATTTTAATTAATTAGTGAAATGCATTAAGGGTAATTTGTGGCGAAGGTTTAGAGTAGGTTAAAATTTCCACACAATTTCAATCTTTTATATATTTTTAACAGAACCAAGAATTTAAACAAAAATTGATGCATTATTAGTAATTCAAGGCGTAAATATCAATTTATAAAATTGTTTAATTGGAACAATGACTAATAATAATAAATTTAATATATGACCGACATAAAATAATAAATACTTTATCACTTTACGATTAAATTATATTTATTATTGAATAAAATTGGAATAATTATGTGTTCATGGTTGAACGGTTATTTTCGTTTGTTTTCAACAGTCGTAAAAAGAAATCTTGGTTGGAATTTGAGACACAAGATTAAGCAATGTCAAGGTGATTTAATTTGTACGTAATTTAATAATCTCTAGTCATCTTAATTCTGAAATACATATGAAAAAATTGAGATAATTCTTTTAAAATTACTGCTTCCAATTTGGTCACAAAAGAAAACTTTCATTTTGATTAATAACCGTTTCTGATTATTTATGGTGTTTACGTAGTACATAAAAAATGGTCATATAATTTTTTTCTATGCTAATAATTAGCTGCTTAATAATTAAAGTAACTGGAAACTGAATTACATTAATTAGTTTAAATGCACATCATTAATACATACATAGTGACACAAAATTAGTTTTTAATATTTATTACAAAAACACCTATAGATATGTTGAAGGTTAAAGAGTATCAGTAGCGGACGTATTACACATTTTTTTGTCATAACTTATTTATAACATTACAAAGCATCCAACAAATTTATCAATTTTCGGGGTTATCAACCAACTACCAAATTTAATCTTCAAATTCCTTACTCATTCAATTTATTCTTGACGTATATTCCAGAAAACCAAGATAAAAATCGACAAAAAAACTGGTATTCCAAAAAATGTCTTTGATGCCAATAAACTCACAGCCAAAGCGTTGAATCGCTTGGATTTGGAGACTGAGGAGGAGAGTTTTCCTTCTGGAGGAAAATCCGTTGGTGGTCAGTCTATGATTTCGCAATTGTCGGTTTTGTCCATTAGAAATAAGGACGAAACGCCGGAGGAAAGGCGCGAGAGGAAGAAATTATTGAAGGAGTATCGTAGAGAGCAACGGATTGAGAAGAAGTTGAATAAGATGGCGTTTAAGGAAGAGGCATTGAGACAAGTGAAGATTGATATTAATAATAAGAATATGAAAGGGAGTAAAATATTGTAAATGGTGCTTAATTGGTTGTTTTATTTAAATGGTTCCCTTAGAGATTTAGTCCCTTAGTGCCTGGTGAGATATTACAATCTGTTTTTAATATCTGTGTCTTAATCAAAGATTTTTTTGTAGAGCTTAGCAAGAAATTATTCAAGATTTTGCGCAACTCCAACTGAATTGTTACAAATTTTCCCACAAAAATAGTTTCTGGAACTGTTTTTAATTTATTAAATTTATTTCAAAATTCGAGTAAATTATGTAAGTAAACAAGCTTTAATTTACAAGTTTATCTATTAAAATTGGCCATCATGTTAAAATCTGATATCAGAACTAGACTGACAGGCAATATCCCCACGTAAACAGCTCAACAGTTTGTTTCCCCCAGGTCCCCACACAAAGACAAAGAGGCCGTTACCCCAAATCCCCAAGCAAATGAACCACAGCCAGACATACGCTCACTTGTCCTGTCTTTGTATACGAACTTATCACAGTTCAAAGCAAATTATGTCAGCGATAGCACATAATTTTACGAAACAAAGAAAACCACAGCAAAATCCACGCGTTGAAATATCCTTTTCCCGTTTTTATTTACCACTACACAGCTGTTTAGTGCAGGTCGTAGATAACAGCGTGTGAGCGCTGCGTTCAATCAACGAAGTACTCGCTTAGTGCTGTCTTGTTTTAACGCACAACGAAAATCTAGTCGGTTAGTCGTGGATTGTTTTGTTGCTGTCAATGTTTCGATTCGTCCATCCATAGAACTAGCGATTCTCATATCAATCGTGTCCAGGCTGTTGCATAGTATGGACGTAGTTGTAAAATGTGCAAAGGGTTTCTACAACAAACGGTCCGCGGTAAATTTAATAGAACATTGCGATTTTATCAAATGATCAGTGGTTTTTGCTAGCGAATACAGAGCTAGCCCTGCGGCGTGTCATTTGTTTGTTACTTGATATTTGTTGCAAAACAGCAAGAAAATGTGGTGTTTTATAAGCCAGCCCAATTCTGTTGTTTTTGAGGTGACTGTTGATCCCAAATCCATCGGCCAAGACTGTCTTGAAAAGGTAACAGAATTTTTTTAAAAGTTGTAATTACATAGGAACATAGGCGATTAATCTAGCTGTAGTTTGATTTTTTAGATTTCTTGCTCTATATTTATTTATGTATAATATGTAAACAATATTTTTGGTAACCTTGTTTTTAGTTAGGAGACTTTTGGGCCCCCTAAAAATGTTTTAAAATTAACCGGTACTAAATTCAAACTGCACAATCTAACACATAAATTGTTCACACCGTGAGCACGTTTTCTCAAGTCCAAAGTCCGATTATTACAGGTATGGGTGCAAAGTCCAATGTTCAAATTTGGAACAATAAACTGAGGTGCAATAACAGGCAAGATAGCAGCGATATTTTTACTGATGATGACGAGTTTTTCAACAATTTTTTCTTGTAGGATATTTTTAGAACAATCAATCGAATATTCAGAGATTTTTTGGAATTTCCACCACAGATAGCTGTGGAACTGCAACCCTTTTATTTCAAAGTCAACTGCGCCCCTGCAAAAGTCCAAAGAGCGCATACAAATCGAGTTGGCTATAATATAATACTATTTTTACATTTTGCAATTTAATACTTATATCTCATGGAAATCTTACATAATTAATTGTACCTTGGGTCTTGGGAATTTTTCGTAATACATCATACATCCCTGTCTTCGGAATTGTTGCAACTTCTATTGAAATATAATTTAATTAATTACATATTGCCAAATGTTAACACGCTTTAGAAAAGTTCACTAGATTTTATTTGGAACTTTTATTGTTGTATAAGAAAAATCGAATTTATTTTAAAATTATTCAATTGCATGTTTTTGTTGCAAATAAGTCAAGTAAAATAAGGTGAATCTCTACATATAAAATGCAATTAAAACAATTTCTTACAAAAATATTTTCAAGTACATCATAAAAACATTAAAAACTTAATTCTGCTAGTTACATAGGTACGTTAATTTGAATAGTTTTTAATGTTTGCTTATAGTAGATTAAACTAATGTTAAAACTGGTCACGTATTACAGTTTTTTAAGTAAACGAATTTCTGGCGGCGGTGCCAAGTCATAAAAATGTGTCTGAATGGGAAAATGTTTTTTTTCGGAAAATCGTCTTGGAGTTAATGTCCGAAATTATTCAGCATTCATGATAAACAGTATTTTTTTGTTCTAAAGGCCTCGAATCTTTGAGATACTTTGTTAAGGTAAAATAAAACCGTTTTTTGTAATAAACAAATTTCTGGCAACATTGCCAAGTCAATAAAATTGTCTCCAAAAAAGAGAAAGTACGCGAAAATTGAATTTCTCTTGGTTTCAGTAGCTGTTACCATGGTAACTGAAGCTAAGTAAAACAGCCTGGAAAATATTTGCATAATAAGTTTTTGATGCTAGACTATCGCCTAAGATTTGGCCAATAAAACATGGGAAATTTTTCAGTTTTCTATTCTATAAATAAGTTTAAATATAGAGCAAAGAGTAAATATAGAAATTTGTACTACTATGTATAGTTTTTCCTACTAAAGACTTTTGTCTTGAAATTGTTCAGAATAAGCTGTGCAAAAGTAGTTTAAATAAACCAAGCAGGATGTGCTGTATTAGACTCGATTTTAGATGAGATCTGAACCCAGCATACAATGAAAGCCAAACAACCAGTAAAATGTATTTATTAAATTTGTTAAACTAGTTGGCGATGCATTCACGGACTGCGTGATTTTTACATAGTTGTTGATGGTTACCTCATTAAAACAAAAAGTACATACCGAGCCAAAACCTACTTGATGTGCTGTGGTTTTGGTGTTGGATATTATAATAAAAGAAAAATAGTTTGTTAATAATTGGCTATTAAGTAATTAACAGTTTGACCAAAGTGCAAACTAAGGATTTTTATTGGTTATAAGTAAACACAGCTGTTAAAGTGTAATTTTTCGTTTGTAGTTGTTTTTTGTTGTTGAACCAGAAACGAGAATTCCGCCTAAATTGCGATTTTCAGACTAAAAAGGTAGCCACTATCTCACTAGAAAAATACGATTTTCTACGTAACACAAACCAGAGCCCGTTTATTATCACGGTTTAAAATTAGGAGCGGTTGCTGTTGATAAAAAAATAAACCGACAGATAGTCTACTGCTTACGAAAAGATAAAATATTGTTGTCATTTCACAACATTTAAAATATTTGTTCATCATTCTAAAAGTACTGTTATCCAAATTTGATGAAAAAAAACCATATTAATTGAATTTATTTCACTCGAGGTCTTTTCGCGCGCGTCCTGATTATATCTGGAAAAGTTTTAAATGAAAATGTCTTAAAAGTTTCCATCATCATGTTGGAGATGTTTTAATTTAAAATAAGGGGCTGAAATTGGATCGCAGGATATAACTACATCATTTTGCACTTTTTAACAAGAATGTAAATATAATAGAGTGACGTAATGATGGAAAAAAATCATTTTAGGGAAGGTATTTGTTTCGTAAACTCAAAGTTCATTATAGGAAGTTTAAATGTGAATAATTATAGACGTAAATAGGGGTTTTATGGTTATAATTTGGTACAATGTAGATGCCATGGTAGCTAGGTTTAAATTTAATAAAATTTGGCTAAACTATCTATTATAAATATAGATGGTTATGTTGTTCATACCACACCTAAAGCCGATCCTGATTTTGAAGTCATGACTACCTGAGGTCCGCCCTTAATACTAATATGGAATTTATCCATTAAAGCACATTGTGTAACAAAATATAATTAAGATATGAAAAGCGCAAGGTTCACCTTTGTTACATTTTTGTACTTTCCCATTTGTGGCAAGTAAATAATTGCACTGGTCAAAGTTTGATGAGTAATTTCTGTGTAATCGGCAAAAAACTGCATAAGTACTCATGTACTATACAGTTAAAAACTTGGTTTTCCTTGATGGGTTTTTACGAAACTGAATTTGTCTCTACAACGCAATTTTCGGTGATCTTTGTTTTGGTGCACAAGTATTTTTGTTTATTAACAAATTAAATTTAAGCACCCACTTTTCGACCGAGATAAGGAAACAATTAAAGATACATATACAAATTTTGCTTAATGTTTTGTTTGGTAAACAAGTGATGATAATGTATTATAAAAATAGCGCTTTTGTCACTTTAGATTAATTGTTACAGCCAGTAAATAAACCGTAACAGAAAATTTCGGGTTGATGCGTACTTAGGTACATTACATCAAAATCAAGAAAGTTTTCCTTCAAGTGATGGATAGTATGCTAATTTTTTCTATAAATATCTAGCCAACGCGGGTGTTTATTATTATTGGGGTCTATTGTTATTAAAATTTTAGTGCGTCAAGACTTGTGCACCCTTCAACTTGCACGTCTCTAAAAAAACTATTTATAGATATTTTTGTGTTACTTATTTTATTTATTGTACTTTGTTTACAATTTTTTACAACGTAATTTCGTAGTACATATTTAAAAAAAGCATTATTATAATTATAATGACGATTGTCTCGCAAGGTTCCATCTTAGGGAGTTTTACTGGAGTTCCACTGCTCACTTTGTACTCGAATAAACAGAATTACTAGCCTTGGTTTTGGGTGGTTTTTGTAAAACTAGTAATTTTTTCGAAAAGTTACATAGCTTACTTTTGTGGTATTTGTAATCTTCTTGAGATAACAAGATTTACATTTTCGTCAATATTTTCAACAAGTTCGTACCTATATCAGATTACAAGTACACTGGATTCAATGTACTCGCCTCAAATCTTAATTTCTCTATCGATTTTTTCGTCATAAATTCCTTCGAGGTAAATCTTTCTAAAGACCAGTAGGGAAACAATTTGGAAGAGATAGGGAATGTAAAACGAGGGAAGGTGTATGATCGGTTTTAGTTTAGTTTGTATATATACAGGGTGTTGTCAAGATGTAAAAAGATCAAGAAAACTTTAAATTTGTCGTGGTACAATACGAACTTAAAAAAAAGTGATAATTATGATAATCAGATCAGAGAATTAGAATTTTATTGAAAAATCACGACAATACTCTTGGCTTTTTATATTTCGATAATGCGGATCTTTTTTTAGTCGACAAATGAATCAAGTTCAAAATAAGCCCACTTGATTCATCTTTGTGTTTACATTTTATCAAGGCCTGACTAGATTTTTTTAAATGCTTGTTTTTCCACACTAAATAACATTACAAAATACTTTCTACCTGTTAAGCCATTAAATAAACGACGACCAAAGGTTAAGTTTCGTTATTTTGATATGAAAACCCGAAATACTTGTCAGTTATTTTCGTTTACGCTATAATTAGTTCCCCCTTCTTCCCCCCCTAGTTCATCATTAGTATTCCAAACGGGGAAGTTGCATTGTTTTCCTAATCAATATGGCTCTCATCTTCAAGCCTGTCGTGTCTCGTCGTCTTGTTGTCACTTTCAGGGTTGATGCTTGAAAGTACAGATTTGGAGAATTTGGGAGAGTTGCCAGTTGCAAAAAGAAATGATTTACATGCGGTTGCAACGTGCACGTGGGTGTTGAGCTATGTAGTCAACATTACCTGCTTTATCTGTTTATTATTAATCTGCTTGGTTGTACTCGTCCCAATAGAAATTCTGTAGAAAAAAAGTGCAATTTTAGAGTGTGAGCTTTAAAAGTGCACTTGCCCCATATTGGGGTAAAATCAGAAGGCCATGCAGCTAGATTATTGTTATAGTAGGCTTTGGATTAAAATTACTTAACAAAACAATCACAATCAGAGCATTCTAAGATTAATTTATTAATTTGAAATATTAATAGTATTTTTATATAAAACAGACTTACTTGAAGTGTATATTTTGTTTAGAATGATAAAAGAATGAGAGTGTTGAGGATCAAATGACAAAGTGGCGTGTCTTCGTCGTTAGGAAATTGATGTGTGGGCAGGACTTAGATATTTGATCGGTCCTTAAATGCTTGCGAGAATTTTGGACTAAGACACAAATACTAATAACCAAAAACTTTTTTTAACCATTTTCAGTTACTTAACTACCGAAAAATTGGACATAAAATTGAAAACAGCAAGCCAGAAAACGCTCTTTGTTTTATTGTGCAAAAAATCATCAGAAACTGTCGTTTGGCTATCTGAAAACAGTTTCTCGTGTCATTGCTCGAAGAAGTCCAACAAAGATCGGTGCGTATCTTTTTTGGGAATGTTTATATTATATTATAATGCGACATTCCGTACAATGAACCCACAAAAAGTAAACCATTGCGGAAGCCCCTCTTAAACTAAAACAAAAATAAACACAATGTTTTTATCGAAACTAATTTGTTTAAGCTGAAATTTATTATTTGATACTTGATAGTAATTTATGGGTTTATGTAAATAAATATTTGCGATATGGAAATAAAGCAGTAAATAAAATTAGATGTGAACAACAAGTAAAGGTCCAGGTTTATTTTTATTTAAGTAGGTATTTATTTGTCTCGAAAAAGCTTCTGTAAAAGAAAGTCTGAGAAACTACATCGCTTATTTATAGGAATGGTTCCTTATTTATTAGGTTTACAAATAAAATTTATATCGACTCATGTGAGAATAAAAATAAAATAATCTTCACGTTAGCCCGATATAGACCTGCACTAAAGTGCCCTAGGGAAAATATTACATACGAAGACAAATTAAACAAAAATAATCCAAAACCAAAAATCACATGGGATGCACACACCATCCGCGTGATCCCCGACCATTTAACATTGTTCCATTCTGGTTGTTATTATTATTATTATACTCCTATTTATTACTCATATAACTGGTCTAGTTTATGTGGTTTTTATAGGAAGCATGAACAACACACACGTATCTCTCGGTACAAAGTCCAATTGGCCGGGTATCCTCTCCTTAGAAATGTCATGACCACAACACACACACACACATCTACCAAGCTAGAAAGCACATGGTGGACGAAACAAAAGCGTGTCTATGTGTATGTGTGTGTATTTGTGTTGGTGTTGTTAACGAGAGAGCATGCCGCTTTAGCTATAATTTATTACGTATAGTTTGTAGGCTTTGGAATTGGACTTTGTACTTGGAATCTAAAGGTGTGCCAGTGGATATCAAACAGTTATTTAGATGGTGGATGTTTTCTGTGAAATATCTTAGACCCGCCTGCTTTCTGCTTGGCTAGAAATGGGTCAGCAAGTCCAAGAGTGAAAAAAATAGTATCAAACTGAATCATTTCAGGAAAAGTCTACAAAAATTGGTTTCGGGTTTCCGATTGTTAAAATTAAATCTTTTGCGAAACTGTTTGGTAACTGCTGTGCGCTGATGCAACGCGGTTTGAGGGACTTGGACTTTAGACTATTAGTATTTACCTCCAACATCACAATTAATATTTATTACACATGTATAAAATAACAATTTGCACTTTGTTGATACATTCTTATCATCAATTTGTGATTTTCCGCCTGTAATTAAGATTAGAGTTTTGGACACTTTGTCTTTAGTTGAAGTAAAATTAAATAATAATAATAAATACGTTGTTAAATTAGAAACTTTTCGATGAAAGTTTTTCGGTTTCGCTCGCCAATCAGAGATTTACAATTTAAATGGAATTTTTGTGGGGGTGGGAGCAGGCTTGTTTCGTATATTGTTAAATCTCAAAAATTACAGGACCAGAGTCTCTTAATTAAGATGTGTATTAATGTACCAATTTGTTACTTATTAAAAGCTACGAATGATTTTTTTCATAGAATTGATCATAAGCGAATTATTTTGGGGTCAAAACTTTTCTGACTCATTTTATAACTTTGACGGTTCATAATTTTTGTAATATTGCTACCACAGCAAAAAGTTATTAACAAAAATTGCAGAGAATTTAAATCTCTACAAAATTGCCTTCATACATTTTTCCATAAGATTAACTAAAAACGAAAACTTTTGAAAAAACTTGCGATATAAGTAACTCTTGAATATCTCAATAGTGTATATTTTTTGTGTATGTACATTAAATATAAATATTTTACCACACCATGATCTATTTTTAGTTATAGAAGAATTTGAATAATTTTGTAAAGATTTTTAAATGTTTTTGCCTTGTAAATCACGTAATTTACATAAACTGTTACAAACGCCATCTGTTGAGTGTTGGTGTAAACTCAGTTAACTTATTAATTAATAGCCCGATTAATAGTAATTTAAACAATAAAAAACAAAAAATATAGCTTAAGTTATTTTTCCGATTCTTTCGTTTTATTTTGTTTATTTAATTTAGCTAGAATCCATTCCTCCTGATTAAATAATTATTCTCTTTTTGTTTACCCGATTATAAATTGCACTTAAGCAGTAAAAATACCAAGCGAACGAACGGCTTTGTTTTTATGTTTCGTTTCATTTTGTTCAAACATCTGATGAAAAGAAAAACCGGGGGGTGTTGGAGGAAGGACGAAGTAGCGCTCCAACGAACCAAATCGTAAAATAAAAACGCTGACAACGCGCCACCTGAAAAACCCACCCCCCACGTCATTCCCTTCCGTTTTAATTTCGTAAAATTCGGAATCGAAAGCGAGCAGTGCGCCAGTTTTTCCTTTGAAATGGTGATTGATTGTTTTGATTAAGAGGATTTTATTACGAAATTAGCACCCCGGAATGAGAGTTTTGTCAGCTAGTTAGTTATAAGATAAATGTAAAAAAGTGTATACTGAAAAAGTCGATTGTAAACAAGAAAATACTGTAAACAAACTTTCTAAATATTATGCGTGTGTTTATAAATATATTGTAATTTGCTAATTTGAATTTTTAGTGGTTTTCAAGTCGATAAATAACAATTGCCAGGCACTTCAAGGTATACAACGTCACATATTATTTTTCATTTGATATAAAAATAAATTAATACCTATAACACCTAGTTTGAGATTGTGTTGACAAAACTGTATTATGCGCATTAGATCTTGAGGAGAGTTTAATGTATTGTACATGAAACGTAAATAAATCCAAGATAACACTATTTACAAAAGAAAACAAACATGGTTTGTAATTGTGTTTTTTACCTTCATTTATAACAAAATTTTGCAAGGAAGTTTGAATTGAACGCAAATTTTCTAATAGGCGAAAATTTATTCATTTTGTGACTATTTCTCAATTGGAATTTTACACATACCCTTTTAACATAGACAGAGCACAGCCCCATTTAATCTAATCTAACCCAACCCCCATAATGACTTTCCAAACTTTCAAGTTCTCTATATCTAAGAGTCCCAAAGTGTAGATTGCATTTGCAGGCCAGGTTTTAGGTGCTTAATTACATTTTGTCTGAAAACGTGACAGTCTACATGTTTCTCCACTGTGGCTGACCCGATTCATGCATTCGACAACAAAAGCGAACAGTTTCATACCTTCAGTGAAGGAAAACCGTTTTAACTATGGATTTGGACTTTGGTATTAATTCGTTGGGAAATGGGGGAAAAATTGTGTCATGGGTAGAATGTGATTGTTTATATGGACAATTACAGGATGTGTGTAGGGGGGACAAAAAAATTAAATGGATTTTGACTCGGTTACGCGTCACAGCGATTTATTTCTAATTATCTTCTATATAATTTACAATAATTATTATTCTAATTGAATAATTACTGTAATTCCACATCATATTGATTACATATTTTTTTACATATTCTACAAACTCTCTGCTTTTTTCCCAAAAATTTTCTTATCTGATATCTAAACAATTTTACTTTAATATATTGAATAAATTTATAATTTAAATTGGCAAAAAAGCTGATTTGTAATAATTATTACTACACACATTTTTTTATCTCCAAATTATCATACACAAACTATTTAGTTACTATGCGACGATTATTATTTGTTACTTAATCTTCAAACTCCTTAATCAAGTGGGTCAAGGACACGTTTTCGGTTAAAATGCATCACATTACCATTCAAGGTTTTTATCGATTTTTTGTTTTGGTTTCAGGTGTGCGAGTACTTGGGGATCTCAAACGAATCCGATTATTTCGGCTTAAAGTATGAAAGCCACAAAGGCGAGGATTTGTGGTTGAACTTGAGGAATCCCATTGACAGGCAGGTGAACTCCCATGGACATACTGCCCCGTTGCGGTTCGCCCTTCGTGTGAAGTTTTGGGTGCCACCCCAATTTCTTCTTCAGGAAAATACGAGGTAAGAGTTTTTTGAGGTTTTTTTTTTCATAATTTTTATAATATTATGCTACAGCAAAAGGTTATTAATAAAAATTAATAGAATGTTATGTTCTACAAAAAAACTAAGAGTGATGTTTTCCACCAGAAACGATCTGCTAACAAAAAACATTTTTATTACTTTTGTTTTCCATTAGCCTAAATCGACCTTTAAAAAAATGTCGAACGTGGGTGTTTCATTTCATATAATATTTAAAAACCCATTTATCAATTTTATGGCTATCGTATTCCATCACGCAGCAAACAATAAATAAATAATTAAATTGTGTTGTTTCTACTACAGTATTTTTCCCTCAAGTCAACAAATTCTGTTTTTTTTCAGGCATCAATTCTACTTGCACGCACGCATAGATCTGATGCAAAACCGCCTGCTAGCTTCCAACTGGGACTGCGTAGCCAAACTGATTGCCTTAATAGCCCAGGCCGAATCTGGAGACTATGACGGTCTGCATCCTCCACACAACGTCTACAATCAAGCATCTTCCATCCTTCCAACGGCCGATCCGGCCACTCAAAAACCCCAAGATCTGCTCCAGAAAATAATCAACGAACACAAAAAATGCAAAGGATACAAACGCTCCACAGCCGAGTACTGGCTGTTGAAGGAGATCGCTGATTTGGAGGGCTACGGCGAGGAGATTTTCAACGCTAAACACGCTACGTTGGGCGTTGGACCGCATGGCATTACAATCTATGATAAAACCAAAGAAAAACAGCTGATTTCCTTCACCAATATCGTCACAGCTTCGTCACACCGTCGCTCCTTTAAACTCGAGTATTTGTCGGTGGACAGCAAAGTGACTCTGTTAGAAATCAAGCTGGACTCTAATCACGTGGCCAGTGGGCTTTATAGAGCCATTACGGAGAAGCATGCATTTTATAGCTGCGATTCGGTGCGAACTGCAGTAACTACACAATGCATACGGGATTTAAAAGGGACCATTGTTTCAATTTTCAACGAAGACTCCACTCTGGGCAAGAAGTACGTATTTGATATTAGAAAAACCTGCAGGGAGGTGTATGACAATGCTAAGAGGGCACTGTATCAGGAGAATGTCATGCAGTTGGTGCCTGAAGACGGCGACAATGAGCAAGTGACCATTGAAGAGGAAGGAGAACATTGCAAAGTAAGTTCAAATCAAATTATCTCTGTGTGATTCTTACCAGTCAAACTCCAGACGAAAAATGTTTTTTATTGTTAAATTTCTCTGAATATTAATTTTTGTGTTTTAATTTGTTTCAGGACTCCACTGAGCGCCTCAACAGATTAATGGAGGCTCTAACCTGCAAGATCTGTATGGATAGCGAAATAAACGCGGCGTTTGTCCCTTGCTGGCACACAGTGGCGTGCACAGAGTGCGCAGCGAGGTGCAACCGGTGTCCAGTGTGTCGTGCCGAAGTTACTCATGCGCAAAAACTGTACATGCCCAGTGATATTCGGCAGTAGTTTTGTTAAATTGGAACAAAAACGATTTTTTTGTAAAAGGACAAATTTTATTTTTATAATAACAATGTAGCTATATGTGTCAGAGATGTAAGACTACCCCCCTCTCTCCCTCCTTTGATCC
This sequence comes from Pediacus dermestoides, assembly GCA_963942485.1. NCBI lineage: Eukaryota > Metazoa > Arthropoda > Insecta > Coleoptera > Cucujidae > Pediacus > Pediacus dermestoides. Next base: position 12,022,348 of record OZ012629.1, read on the forward strand.
CGTGCCTGACCAAATTTTGAATGTTTTTGTTGTTTGTATGAAGATCTCGAGTATTATTCTTTATTATTTGTCATAAGTTGAAAATTTACCAAAAAATTTAAAAATTCAGTGTGAAAGTTGAGTTGAAAGTTGAGGACTAGTTTTTCAAGCTGTAGTGTTAACTTGAACTTACACCAATCAGAATCTTTCATTTCCAGGAAATCTCATGATTTGATTGGCGATTGAAAAACTAGCCTTTAAACTTTTTCTTTTGTGATTACGTTTAGTTTTTGATTTAGAATCTCACATTGAGGTTTGTAAATTGTTTCTTTTACTATGTAAAAACCTACCTGTGTATGAACTGATCATATTTTTAAAATCTATTCGTGACGACAATAGTCATTAAAGATTTATAATATAATATTATAATATAAAATGCAATCTATACAGATTTTAGTCACTATCAATGCAACATGTATAATTAGAAATAGATGTTTAAGTTATTTGTAAATATTAAACGATGTTTTAGTATTATTATAATGGAGAAAAATTATATTATTATAAAAATGTGGTGATAAATTGAAAATTTATTTTGTGATAATTTTTGCATTCGTGTTTATATAGAAAAAATGTTCTTCTGTTTTGTTATCTTATTCGCACAAAAAATTATAAAAGTCTTCTTGTTTGTTTTGACTAAAAGAAAAATATTAATAAGTATTTTTAGTATTAAAACTTCTTTTTTGCTTATTAAATGTTAAATATACTAAAATATGAGAAAAAATTGTAGTTTTATTTTTATAAAGCCGTGTTATTCATAATTTACAATTGAAGTGTTAAATATTTGATTGTAAGACACTCAAAAATAATTTTTTGTATTTTATTTTTGACCACTCCCTATATAAATCCAGATAATGCTCCTTATGGGTATGCAACCAGTAATACAACTAACCTAACATGGTTGCTTATATAATTTTTACATTTTTTATTTACACAAAACCGTTAAGCTGCTTTTCAAAACCAGCCGTATTTTTAAATAGTTCACATGTCGTAAATATATGTATTTCCCGAAATTTTCTTTAAATTTCCACGTTTTTTTTTGAGTTAGGGACATTTGGTTTCTCCAGACATCAGTTGGTGCACCCGTGTTGCACTGTTGGAAATTATTCCAAAATGGCTGCTTTGAGCCAAGAAGTATGAATAGAAATGTTGTAAAATGTTCTTTTATTTAATATAGAACCAAATTTAGTGCGAAATCGCGTCGATTTACAATATAAAACTGTTCAGGTGCGTGCGGTATACAAGTTTGAATTGTTAAGTGCAATGTATTTGGAAAAGTGTGGATGTAACGTAGGAAAAAATTAAAAGTCCTGTCTATGTTTTCCAGGATAAATCCCATCGGTTTTACATGGAAGCATCGATAACCCTATTGGAGTTTTAATTGTAAGTTTTGCTAATTTTCTCCCTGAATCTCCAAGTTTAGTACGCCTTAGTTGGTTTATCTGCGCAGATATTTCGAAATGAAAAGTTTCTCTCTATTGCAACAAAATACCGTACAAATCGAAATGGTAAAATGGAAAATTTCGCAACAATAAACAAAATCCAGCACACCACGGCGCCTCCTCAGAATTTCCGATAAAACCCGCATCGTCTTACCGGTGTTTTATCTATGTATAGTCTAGTCAGCCATGCAAACAGCTGTTCAATGTTCCAAATCCAATCCAGAGTGCCCCAACTTGGCTATTTAATGCACTACCTGGCGTATTCCGACAATAATTATTGCAAATATACCGGTATTATTGCTGTGTATAATATGTGAGTGTGGCGCTGGGTGACCTCGTTTTTTCTTTCGTTCGTTGCGAATTAATTCTATTGTGCAAAACTGCGTTACAATAGAATTTGTTTTGTGAAAATTAAAAGTTTCGGAGTGTTCTAACCTACTTTGGTGAAAACGAGGCTGTTCAAACGGAAATCGACAATATTTTTGTACGATACGCACTAATTCGGTTTATTTTTGGTTAATCACTTGTATTGGTTATAGATTATTTGTTTTAATCAATAATATTGTGTGTCAGTGACAGAGAAATATGTTGATAAAAAGCTGGACGGTTCAGTTTATTGCAGGGCTGGATTAACCACAATTTAAACAATTTTAAATATGAAAACTTAGATTGCCGTGAAAATAAATTATTTTCCAAAGCATACCACGATTAGAAAAAGTATCCAAATGTCTAATAAACTAAATACACAGAGTGTTCTATTTAAAGCAACTGTAGCCCGTATCACTCATTCTAATAAAATAAAAATCACCCTGTATAAATTAATCCAATATTAACGTCAGCAACAATTTCCTGAAAAACTGGGTTTAGTTGAGGTTTTGTCCAAACTCCAAGGCGATTTTTGGACGATTACCTTAACAATTTACAGTTAAAATTAAGCCTAATTATAATTCATCAGGTGACTGTATTTTTTGTAAACAAAATTAAATTTGTTATATCATCGAAACAAAAATACCTCCTCGCGGAGTATCTAATTATTATCCTAACTTGCTTTATTTATATTTTTTTGCCTTTTTCCACGACAAACATCGTCCTCATATCCCATGTCACCTATGACCTGTGCCCTGGCAAGTCATGTTTATAATATAGAGAAAAATAGTAATGCGGTTCACTTGGAATATGGCGATTGTTATCAGCGAAATTGTTTAAATAATAATTTTCACTTAACTAAAAGTTCTGTTGGAATGCTAATCAATCAGAAGTGGTTAATTAGGTAAAGGGGACAGTTTTATCTATTTATAACTGGTTTTATACAGGATGGAACTGGAAAATGGTTTGGGAAACCCTGAGAAAATTTTGTTTGATGAATTGTTTAATAATTCAATGTTTGACGATTTAAAAGATAAAAGTTCAAGTTAGATTTATGTTTGTGGGTATTTTATAATAAATAATATTAGATACCTAAGTATTTACATATGGAGCGATCAATATTGTGCAGAGTTTTTCATAAACAACGTTGTTTACCAGTTTCTCGCAATCTTATCGGCTTGGCAATTTCCTTTTTTTCTCTTGGAATCAGTCATTAGTGTAATTATTTTTATGACTTTGTTATATCATTAAACTGTTAATGACAGGGGTGGGAATTAAATTAATGGGTTTGATTAGAAGCTGAAAAATATAAATATAAAAATTTTGCAAACGCTGAAATACAGGGTGTTTAATTACGATTGTATAACACCTACTGACAAAGTGTGAAGGTTCCATATTTTTAAAATAAACATTTTTCGAGATATTCGTATATTTTCCAAATTTTCACAGAATTTATCTATTTCTAAAATTAACCAAGTTGTAGATGATTTCCCGAGTTTTGACGGACTTTGTATAGATATTGTTTCATTGTAGTTTTAAGTAAACTAAATCTAATAATGTTTTGTCTTGTTCCAGGTGCTTATGCAAACAATGGACAAAGTCCAAGTAAAAAAAGAACTCCAAACATCCTCAGACAGTGCCACATCCCTAAAACGCATCATCAGCTCATCAGGCGGCAGCACCACCACCTCACCCCCATCAGACATACTATGTTTTGTATGCGGCAATCGCACCCACACCCACTCCTACTACCTTAACACCAAGCCAGTACCAAACAAGCCAAAGGAACCCTACTTTCCGTTCTTGGAGTCGCACGAACCACCCACCGGTTACATAGGCTCGTCTTTGGACCATCCCGGTGCTGGTGTGCCGGCGTGTTATCTCTGCTATACGTTGTTGATCCAGCAGTGGGATTCGTATGAGTTGTCCTCCAGGACGCACTCGGAGCGGCTTTATTGGCTTAAACGGGTGGATAACGGAGCGTATACTGGAGCGGATATGGGGTTACAGGGAGAGTATGCGGCTCAGGTGCTGGGATTGAACAGTGAGGGGGGTGTGGTGCCGGGACGGCCGGCTAGCCAGAGGGATGAGGTGAAGGTGAAGGTGTCGCCTAGACCTACACCGGTACGAGTAGATTTATGTTATGTTGGGGAATGTTAAAGTGTAGGACCCTTAGATTTTCCAGAATTTTCCATTTTCCGGACATATCTTTCCTAATATATTTTATTAAATCTCAAAAATGAGAGGATATTCAGAACATATTTTTGAAGTCCTCATTATTGTACAGGGTGATCTAAATCTATGAATTTTTGTAGCCATCTATGCTGAATTATATAAGTGCAAAAGCTCTCCTAACCTATTCTCGATAATGGTTTAAATAAGCAACTCTTTGAAATTAAGTGTAGCCATTTATGGTTCGATTTTGAAGCCAGGTGGTAAATATTGAAAAATACCATTTTTGTTTACTATTTATTTTTTATTTGCGCGCTTGGTAATTCCGATAAAATGATTTCATTGCATCATTTATTGATTTGAAACTAAAGTGTTTTGGCACTTGATATGCTTATTATCCTCATAATAAAATTCCACAAAATACTCGTACTCATACAGGTACTCATATAGATACAACGCGAAACATCTCGATTTCCTTTATGTGCAGGAATCCATTATACAAGCTGTTTTATATGTACAAAAAAAAACTAGTATTGTTTCTGGTTAATACCAGAATTATTTGAATAGGTGCACAAGTATAAATCATTAATTTATTTTAAGACTTTCCACGTTATTTATAAAATAAAACAAATAAACCGATAAGAAAACCTGTATTAGTTTAGGTATTATAATAGATTAAAAGGTGATTTTCCATTGAGGAACAAATTTGATAAATATTGTTTTTTAATTATGTTAAGTAATTGTTTTGCGTGAAAGCACTTAAGTACTTTTGATGGGAAGATTAGCTGGGTCCACAAAGTGTAACATTTATTTTTGTCTTTGTGATGACTATCAGATGATATCGCCAGCATATGACCATAAATAATATTTTATCAAATGTGCCATGGAGATCTTCATTTTAATTTTTCGTCTGTCTCACTTTTACAGTATTTCTAGCCCCTCTTCAAGGGACAATCTGTCATTCACGTGGTGTACTGCGATTTTCCCGAAAAATTCGAGTGTTATTCAAAATCGAATTTGTAGATAAGGAGGTCAAATTTAAATATATTATAATTATTCCAGATAAGTGGTTATAACTGAACCAACAACGAAAAAATACGATTCTTTTCCACTTAATTTAGTTGATAACAGAGATAATTCAAATTTGCCATTATTAGTGTTATTTTGGTTCGAGCTACTGCGCTGCTGCGTCGGACTGAGCCACAATTATTTTTTTGTTGTGAATAAGAGATTAGACCTGTTTTATTATTTATAGTTATGAATGTTTGTATGTGTACAGTTTCATTTAATCCCGTACTAATTGCAAAGCAAACAAACTGTTTGGATAAAATGTAAATATAATTTCTATTGTTTGGGGATAGAAAATATTAATTCTGTGACGTTAGTCTTCAAGTCCTGGGCGCGAAGAGAGAGAGGGAGTGTTTGTGTTAATTCGTAGACAATTTTAATTTAACCGGTATTTTGTGGGTGTGTTTGCGTGATTTGTTCACAATATTATTATCATCATCGCCGGTGCCTGTCTCTTAGTGTTAATGTGTTGTGTTATGCAATTTATTGTTTAAAACTTTTAAAGAAATAAAGTTAGAGATTTTGCTACTATGTGCATTAATAATAGGAAAAAATAATGTAGAAACAACTGGAAATTGTGTTGTTGTTAATCTGTGTTCTAAACAACATAAATTAGCAGGCTTTGGTGTGATTTGTGAGGTATTCATCAAGGTTGCTAGGTTGTTGTTTCTGTATTTGTTTTGAGGTAAATGGTAAATTGATTTTGTACAAATTTTTATAGAGACGTAAAAGTGAAATTTTTCTTGTTTTTTACTGTTTTTTGTTAAAACTGAATTTTTTTTAAGTTTCAGATTTTCATTGCCGTTTTTATAGATACAGAGATACTAGATATAATAAATAGATTAATTAAGGAATTTGATGATTCAATATTTCAAATCAACTATTTTCTTTCTTATACGGTATATGAATCAAATTTTCTACTATGTAGTTGCTTTCGAAATAATAGTTTTAAAAGAGTAAATTAGGTTATATCTTCATTTGTTAGGAGAGAAATTAGGGCAGTGGCGTAGGAATAGCTTAGTGAAATAGGAAGATTACCAAATATAAGTAAAACCAAAATTTCTGTATTAGGTAGTAGCAAAAAATTAGAAATCATTTCGTACCTTTTCTCTCGAAGTCAAGAAGAATTCAAGTTATTTTTGATCCTAACCTAACAAGCTTTGTTTCTTTGTCCCAGGTTCCGCCTCCACCGCCGCCAAATGACCGTGAGGATCAGGACATGGTCTCATCCGAGGCAGCTCTAGACCTAACCCACTCTCAACCGCTGCCTCAAATCGTCTCCGTTCCAGTATTGCACAGCCAAAACTCCAACTCCTCATCCACAGGTGGCACCGACATCTTGGATTTGAGTATGCCAGATAAGAACTCCGTCACGGAAGTGTGCTACGTGTGTGGGGACGAGTTCAAGCGGGGCAGTTTGGATTTTGTGGCATCCAAGGCACTGCCGGATGTGCAGCAACAACAGCAACAGCAACCGTTCTTTCCATCCTTAATAGAACATCCACGTCCTAGTAGAAGTCGTCCGATAGACTCCACTGGCAGAGTGCAGGCTTGCAGTGATTGCCAGCAGCACCTGTTGAAGCAGTGGCAAATGTTCCAGGTGCAAGGGGTGCCGCACACGGAGCGTAATTACATCCTGAGGAAGAGGCAGAGTTCCACTTTGGACACGACGACGTTTATTTGCTACACCTGTGCCTTGGAGTATCCATCCAGTAGCATACGGCTGTTGTATTGTTGTACGAATGCGGAAAAGGAGCCGTATTTTCCGTTTATTCAAATGCTGAAACCGCCGCCTGGTGCCAGTCCAATTAGTCCGCAGGGGATGGTGCAAGTGTGTTCAATTTGTTATAAGTCTATACCGCAAAAGTATCAAGTGTTTGGGAGTGGTGGTGGTGGTGATGGTAGTGGCAGTGTGGGGGTGGGTGTGATGGTGAACAACCACCATGTGGTGTCTGTGACTGATGTGCAATATCATAATAGTAATTCGTCTAGGCCTAGTACCGTTAAATCGCCGGCGAATAGTGCTGGATCTGATATTAGGTATAAACCGTATGACATTAATACACCGCCAATTACCAGTAAGAAGAAGCAGGCTGCGTTGGAGAGTCGTCAAGGACACAAGGTGTGTAATAGTAGTGTACTTAGTAGGAGGATTAATACAGTCAAACTGTATTAATAGTTATTCTGTTGTTTAGCGTAGTAAAATTAAAATAAATCAGTTTTTCGATTAATAAATAAATACGCAAAATTGTACACTTCAACATGTTTTGTATGAAATGCGCGCTCTTAGTTATCAATATTTTTTCATGTACAGTTCATGACATTGTCCTACGCATCAATCTTGGACTTGATCGCGTTTCAACTTTTCACAAACCCGAAATTTATTGTAATTTCGTTATAAACACACCACACAAGGTTTTTGGTAGGATGATTAATTGCAAAATTGGTTTTGACCTAGACATTTCGTTGCTCTGAATTATCGTGTGAGTATTTAAATTGTTAATTAATGAAAAATCGCGTAAATATCAGGAAATACGTTTTTATGTTTATTATAGCGAACACGTGCTAAAGTCAGTATTGTGGAAAAATTCTGGTTTGGCTGGTTTTCTATTTTTACACTTAATCACAATTTACTCAAGTTGGTTTGGAAATAGAAACAAGATTGTTTATTATTGAATTTTTGAATCTGACGATGTTGTAAGAATCTTCAATTGGAATTTTTACTGATTCATCTGTAATTCAAATATTAAATTTACAAAAAATAATTTAAATCCAGATTATTTTTATAGGAAAAATTCAAATAAATTGTATTCATTATCAAAATTTGTTTATATAAGAAAGTTACGTGAATGGTTGCTGAATTATTTGCCCTTTTTTATGGTCTCACGTTTTCCTGCACCGCAGCCATGGAACAATACGTTGTGCAACGTGCAGCTAAAAATAAATTTAGCTGTAAACGAGAAAGGAGAAAAATTACTAGAAGTTGAAATATAATGTTGAATTTTTTATCCCAAACTTTTTCCAGTATTTCCGAAGCTAAATTGTAGAACAAGTCTGGAATAAAAAGAAAATAAAAGATAAAAGCCTTTAATACAATAATGATCTTTCCGTCCCTTTGGCAGCTAAATTTCCATAATGGAAATCAACACAATTGTTTAGAAGATGAAAAAAAGGATGGAAATGCAATACTGCAGTAAAAACTGCACCGCCAAATGTATTTCCTTGCATCGGACCGGATATCTAAATTTAAATTAAGTTAAAATGAAGTTCTGCTCTTATAAATACAATAGTATTTCTTAAAATTATCCACTTTGGTTTTCTAGTCCTAGATTAATTAATGCCTGTTATAATACATCAATAAATATGCTATGAATTTTTATACTACTATTCCACGTGTTTTCTCTTTATAAATAATTTTTATAGATCTCATATCTCACTTTAAAAAATATGTGGTTTTAAAACCGTATCCGTTTAAATAAATCAAAGTACCCAAAGTTTTTTGTTTCCTAGTAACGTTTTCTTTTCTTATTCCAGGCCAACTTATGTCGTACCACGTCCCCATTGCCCGACCTGAACGGCCAACCAGGCGCCCAAAGTTACCGTTGTTACATTTGTGCTGGTCTCTTCAATCGCACCCAAATGGAATGGATCAGCACATCACCCGAAGGCATGAACTCGCACGCCATGCACTTTCCTTGTTTACGAACGGTGGCCAGAACCTCGGAAAACAGTTGCATGGACTCGCATGGCCGTGTCTTGAGCTGTACGAGGTGTGTCAATCATTTGGCTCAACAATGGGACACTTTTGAGGCTGAGCGAGTACCATTGGAAAGACGAAGGTAGGAATCTGAGTGGAGGGAAGGTGAAGAGATGAGGCATAGTTGAGTTTTGTTTTAGATATGACGTACCACAGCCGGAGTTGAGTAGTTTGAATGGTGATAGAGGGATTCCAACGCCGCCTAGTACAAATAGTGAGAGGACAATATGTAGTAGTAATCCGGGAGGGAGCAGTATTTATTGCTTTTTGTGTGGTTTACATTCGGAGTTTACTTTGGCGAGAGTTGTTTATAGTAGGTCACAAGGTGAGTTAATTTTTTTTTGAGGAACCCAAGGATAAGTCTAGATTCTAAGACTGAATTTTTTTGTTTCAGGGAGGAATGCCCCGTATTTTCCGGCCCTCCTTCGAAGGACCAGTCCACCAAATGCCGAGCAGTTGCGCGACGATGGTTCAGCTTTAGTTTGTACATTTTGTTATCATAGTTTAGTTAGTCAATGGCGTCGGTATGAGGCACAGGGTAATTCAGCACCACCAGCTGACAGACGCGAATACAACTCGCATGATTATTGCTGTTATGTGTGTGGTATAACGACGTATAGGAAACGTGTTAGGGCCCTGTTGATTAAGGTGTGTAGAAAATAAGGAATAACTGGAGGTTTATGATTTTTGAAATGACGATTTAGATTAGACAAACTTTCTGAAAAATAACTTCCTTTTGCAGGATTTCCCTTTTCTACGGTTTCACCCCCAACCAGAACACTCGCTCCTCCTAGAAAACGGCGATTATTCCGTCGTCTGCCTGGACTGCTATGAAACGTTACGAACCCAAAGCTTAGAATATGAAAGATGGGGCCTGCCCCTCGACAAAAGACAGTACAACTGGATAACCCAACCACCTCCTCCGGAAGACAGTCCGGAAGCGACTGTAGCACGTTTGCCTAGTGGACAACGCAGTGATAAAGTTGTAAGAAGTAAAATCTTGTAGTTTTTGTAATTTGTTAATTTTTTGTGTTAATTTAGGTGCCCTCGACATTTTTGGCTAAACCCAATCGGAAGAACTGTTCACCGAAGATAGCGGAGAAAAAAATGAATTCTAAGATTGATACAAGTGGTGAGTTGATTTTTTTTTGTAATTATAATATAATGCTAGAGAGGGCGCTTAATCCTTGTGTGTTTCTTGGTTTTATTGGAGCACAATTTATGAGTAAAGCCTTTGTGAAATATTATTGTGCAACTGTTTTATATACCCTTACAAAGCAAATGCGACTAGACTAAATTATACATAAAGTGGGATTTAGGCAAATGCAGAATGTGCAATTTCAGGATTGTAATTCTTTGCGATTTTCCGTATATAAAAAATGAGATTTTATTAACTTAACCTATAACATTCATAATAGTGTTTTAAATAAAATATTAAATGGTCCGGCTTTCATTTTTTAACATATTTTGAACATTTGTAATTTTGGTGGAGGCGCCGGTGTTAATTAAAACCTATTTAAATTTTATATAATTATGCTGAAAAAGACAATTTCCTTCGTAAAAGTTCATGTAGCAAACACCAAAATAAAAATACTCCACTTTCCAGTTTCACTTTCTAAAATTCTCATTTGTCGGGCCTCCGTTGCCCCTAATTCCAACCCTGTGCAGCAGTAATAGTCCCCCTCGGATTGTAGCAGCAGCCGCAGGCAAAGCGGCGCATGTGTTCGCTTGGAGAGAGAGTCAGTCGTCTGTTCCTCTGGACGACCGCCGACGTTGAGTTTTGCGTTGTCGTCTTTATTTACTTCCTGTTGGCTTTACAACCAAGAAGATCACAGGGGCGGGAGGGGAAGGGTGGTCGGCAGGGGGTTTGTAGGGACGACGCTTGATCTATCAATTATCTGAAACAGTGCAGGTTTTAATTTAACTTGGGAATGTTAGGAGGAATAAATAAAGGTGTTTTTTTAAGACAGGATCAAATATATTTTTAATTGTTTAGTTTTTTAGGAGTTCATAAAAATACTAAAATCATTCAGTTATTAGAAATAGAATTTGAGGAAGTAAAAAACAGTCAAAGTTCATAAAATGCTGTAGTAGTTACAAAAACCATTGATTTATAAGGAATAGAATGCCATATAGAAGCAGCAGGAAAATTTGTAATCATTTTATTTGATGAGGGCACACTAAAAATTTCCCATGGTTATAAATTTCCATTTTATTTGTGCAGTTCTTTTAAGTACTATCGCTTGGTTTTTCTTTATTGTGAATTTATAGTCTGTCGTAAAAAATAAAGTAGGTTTTTTCGGTTTAGCGGAAGTAATACGTACTTTATTGATTATTTTAGTTTACGATGGCAATATTTTTACTTATCTCTAAATACCAGAGGGAATTTTTAGCTGTTGGTTATGTCTGGGATGTTTCAGTTGAATGTTTGTTATCTGTATGGAAATTGCGTGGGTGGAGGTACATTTTTCATAAACAGTAAGGTTAGACACAATTTTACAAGCTTTTTTATAATTCTCATCCATAATAAATAAGTTTTTTTATATTATAACCTCTCAAGTATTCAAATTAACTTCGGCGTCTATTAATCCGTGGCTTGTAGTCCGGTCCTGTAACCGTACTCTTCCTCCCCCATCCGTTTCCCAGCTCGCGCGCTATAGCGGGTGGAAATCAAGTATCGCAGACTAGTGTAGGGTCGCGCGCTTGTCAATAAACGCCTTTTTGCGGTGGTATCACACGCCCAAAATATTCGCTCAGCTTCGTGTTGTCAACACTCAAACACATCCCCATCGGGATCTCCTTATATCTTCCATATTGTTCATTTTTTTCGTGTGCGAGAAAAAGGAAATGGTGAAAATAAGTGTGCTGTGATGTGGAGTAGTTTTTTTGTGTGAGGAGTTTATTAGAAATTATGGATTTTAAGTATCCGCATAATCTGCCAAATTTACAACATCCGCATCCGTATTATTATCAAAATTCCAGTGGAGGTGAGAATTTAATTTAATTCTGTGTTGTGTTTTGTTGTATAATTTTTGGATCTATTTCAGGTTTTGTTTACAAATTATTAGAATATTTTGTGTGTGTTTAATTGTTTACTATGTGATTATCGTATATGAATTTGTGAAATTGTTTTATAGATTTGTTGTTCATTATTGGTAAATTCAGATGGGTATGATTAACACCTATGAAATGTGGCTAAATAAAAGTAATATATTTGTGTATTTTAGATATTATTTTTTATAAATCCACATTATTTACGTAACTGTATTAACTATTAAAATCTGACCATAAATATTGTAAGTCAGTCTGAAAATTCCTTTAAAAATCGTATCATGCCTTGGAATTTTTGTCTCCATAATTTCAATTTTTTCCCCGTGTTATAGCATCTATGCTTATAGCAGACCAAAATGTGAATTCCTTCGAATTAATTTAAAACAAACAAACAAACAACACAAAATATTTTCTATTATCTTAACCCCACAAACGATGCGATAACCCCTCAAGCACTAATTTAGTTTTATGTGTATTAATGAACGAACGCATCCGATAAAACGAAATTAATACATTTCTTTTATTAACATAAGAGTGTAACACTTTTGACCTTCACATTTTGACCTAGTGGAACTGTTCGAACTGACCTTTGTTAACCTGTGCTCTAACCCCCATTATACATATGACCCTTTAATATATTAAGTTCAAAATAAATTAATAAGATAGTTTGGAGTGAGAGAGGCAGCGCAGCACGTGAGGAATTTAAATTGTATAATCGTCAAAACATAGTGAGTGTTTTGATAATTTTTATAGTATAATTTCGTATTTAGAATAAATTTATTAAAATATGTATTAAAGCAAATTTTAGAAACAAAGCAGATTAACCAATTGTTTTTCTTCAAACCGGATTTCCACTGGACTTTTGTTCCAAGGAATGTATCAGTGATACAAATTCCAGGTAGACCATGCCCCCATCATATAAAATTCATATGGAAATACTAGTTGGCGGTTGCGTGTGTGTATCTAAGCGCACCCCCCCCTAATCCCCCAAACTATACACTCGTAGCCCCATCAAATATTCATTGCTTTTCCCCGTTGCTTTGCCCTCTTCCACATCGAAAGTGTGATGGGCCTTGTCAGGTTCAAGATTAAGAAATTATCCACCAATTCTGTACGTGTTCGATTTAAAATTTATATGAAAATCCGCTTCTCCTTCAATAGCAGCCTACGGTGTTATTTTGGATTCCGATTGTGTGCTGGTGGGCCGGCGGCGGCGGCGTGCACAGCCTTATGAAATATAAACGATGGCAATTCGATTGCCAGCCGTAAACAAGCTGGAATTTTATTCTGGGGGATTTGTGTGTGTGTATGTGTGTTCATACATAGTAAAGAGGTTTAGGTTTTTGATGGGAAGGAAAAGGTTTGTTTAAAAGTGTTGAGGGTGCCACAGGGAGATAACTATACGCCCGTTTGTTGACATTTATAATTTTCGTCGATATTTCAATTCAAGTTAGCTTTTTATCTAAAGTGCAAAACACAACAAAAATTGATTTATTTTTATAATGGTAATTGCTAAATAAACCCAGATTTATACAAATATTTACACATAATTATTAATCACTTAATTATTTTTTAAGAAGCAGTAGATAATAACGTCTGTAATAAAATTAGTTTTTTCATAAATTAATACCCTAAAAATCAAACACTGAAATTCCTTCCACCACACAGACACAAACATAATCCCCGCTATTTGACTCTGGCGACGGGTGTCCGCTTGCCACCCTTGTAATAAATACGGTGAAGGTCTAAGGGTTAGAGATGAGAGCGGCACTGTCGGTGGAGAGGTCAGAGGTCTCCGTGGTCAGAGAATCCCCAACCGTTCGGGTCCCCAGATAGTCCAAGACCGTTTACTCTCTCTCCAAGTGTTTTACTACACTAGGAGAGATTTATTATCACTGCAAATTCTGCACCATTTTACAACGAGGAATAATCTCCTAAGTGGGAAAGGTTTTAATGTAGTTGAATGATGCAATTTACAAGTTATAAGTTTGAAAAATGATGAAGCTATAAATTTGCTATAGTTTGTAATTGTTATTCTTTTTTTCCTTCAGGTGTCCCAAACAGTCCAAAACTCTCAAGTTCAACAAATGGCAGTGCCAAAACTCGAGTGACTACCGGTCATGCCGTCCCCGGCCCTGGTCCAGGCAGCAATCAAAATCAGTATTCGCATTCATTTGCAGCGGCTCTACGTAATTTGGCGCAGCAAACTGTTCCTGGAACTAGTGAACATTCTTCCACAAGTCAATCGGCTTCTGAAACACATCGAAGGGATCCAGGTATGATTTATTTATTAGTTACATCGCTGAAAAATTAAGTACATTTTTTTACCTCAGAAAAATCCAAAGTGCCCTCATCAGCTGAAGTTGCCCCTCCATATGGCTCAAGTGCTGCCCCTTCAACAACCCGCCAACCAGAACCAAGACTTTCTTATAGCAATCCGGCGGCTGAGCGTTATCCAGCTCATACTCTTTCAGAGTTAAGTCGAAGCGGTTTCCAACCTTACAGGCCTGAAGAACGGTATGTTCAACAATACCGGTCTTATTTCTCTGAAATGTAAGTTTGTGTTTTTTTATGTAGAATACCTCAAGCAGTGCCAGTTGCGTTAGACGTGCCAGGATATCCTCCATATGGTCCATATCCACCGATACCAATGTTGGACGAACAGATGTATTATGAGAGGATGGGATTGTTGCGACCACCTTGGCCCCCAATGGGGCCGTATTTACCGTATATTTTGCCCAGTTCGGCAATGCCTTTGTATATGCATGAGAGGTAAGAGGAGGTGGTTAAAAATATTTCTTCTATTTTAATCCAAATATCAATTGCAAGTAAAAGTTTTATGACGGATTAAAGAACAATCTAAGATTAAATTTGAATGAGTTGTAATTATTGTATGTATGACAGATTGAAATTGGAGGAAGAACACCGACAGCGCCTCTCGGCGGCCCGCAAAGAAGATCACGCAGAACGCGAAATCCTAGAGCATCGTGAACTGCTTCAACAACAACGCGAGCGTGAACAAAGAGAAAAAGAGCGTGCTCAAAGAGAACGTGAAAAAGCTCAATCTCGCATATCCCCCCACATACCCTCTCCTTCAGCCTCCATGATGCTGCCCATGCTGCACCCCGGCACAATGCTGCCTCCAACACCCTTGGGTCTAACACCCTCAACCCGCCACTCGCCACTCAGTCAGCAGGGCTTCCTCACGCCCACACTTACCCAAAGCTATCCAGTACCAAGATCGAGTCCATCACTCCAAAGGCACTCGCCCAACGTACAAGTCCATCCGAGTTCGAATTACACGTTGATGAATTTATCGCAGCAGAGGCAGAGTCCGGTGATTCAGCCTAGTGGGCCGATGATAAATAATGCGAGTTTGGGCCCGCCGCTGCCACCGCCACCATCATCTAGTCATAATGCCACAACGCCAAAGTTGGCGAAGAGTAATAGTGTGAAGGGTGCGACGACGACAGTGACTTCGAGTGCGACGGTGGCGGCACCGACGCCAATGGATGGGAATGGGACTCAAGCGAAAAATTGCGAAGAAGGTCAGACGACTACAAGCGCAGGTGAGGGGATTCGCGACAATGGAGAAACTGCCTGACCTCCCGCCATGCTTGTCGTTTGTCACTATCCCCAAGATTCCTTATTTTTCGGTAATAATCGTGGTTTTTGTTTGGGTTTTATTTATTTTGCTTTTTTTTAGTGGGGGTTTCATTGTGGTTCTAAATGAACTAACTTTCATTAATAATTTGCTGTTGATGTAATTTATTTACTAAGCATTACTTCTAGTTTGCCCCTTGTTTTATTAATTTCATTTCATGCTTTTGCTTTTGTACGTTTTTTGGCACTTTATGTTTTGCTTTTTTTTTTTTTTTAATTTTTATATATTTTCGGCAAAGTTGTTTCTAATCTAATCTAAATGATGTCCGAAATTGTCTCATTTGTTAGTTGTAGCGTAAGAAACATTGAAAATTTACGAAAAAAATTGATATCTGAACGAACAGGTTCCCAGATAACTGAATTATCCGACAAGGTCAAGTACATGGTCCACAATATCTCCAGACTTTAACCTCTTGGAATAATTTTTTATATGGGGGCACAAGAAATCTCTTACTCTATCACTTGCAAACATACATGTATAATTCAGAGCAAATCATGTGATTTAAAACTTTTGATTTTGAATAATATCAAGTAAATACAATTAAAAAAAAATAAAAATGTTTCATCTAGTCATTTACATACCACATTATGTGATGTAGTAATCAAAACCAGGCAATATAATAATGATTGTACTTGTCAAAATAACAAAACTATACTTTTTTAAATAGTATTGGCATATATTGTTGTCTTTGTTTCAGCCAGGAAGTCCACCATAGCACCTATTCAAATGTATCAATTACCTCCCCCTCCTTCTCCTGCTCCTCCTTCAAACGAAACATCAGCCGCAACTCAACCGCCTTTATCATTACACACTGCAAATAATATAAAATCAAATAATAATCAAAATCAAGATCAAACTAATAATAAAACTAACAACAACAACAAAACAACGCCACACAATATTGATAATATTGTTAAGGATCTGGATAGTGTGAAAACGATTAATCTGGAAAAACAGTGCAACAAAGTAATTACGAGTGAGAATGTGCCGAAGAAAATCGAGGGAAACGTGATAAATAATGGAGTGAATCATTCCAAGTTTCAAAGCAACGTTTACACATTTGCAGAAGATAAAAGTTCGGAGGTAAAGCACGCTCGTACTCCAATAAATAATGTAACACTACAAACGCACAGTCCACAGTTACCACCCCCCACACCATCCCCAAACTATCCAGTGCAAACGCAATCCGCTGTGGAAGCAGCCAGCAGTTGCCATATGAAACAGATCAACTTACCAAATACCTTTGTTCCTACAATAAATAATAACTACATAAACGCCGCACCTCAAGCAACTAGTCAAAATGATCTAAACAAAATAGACTACCAATTACATTCCATAGACTTAAAACCTGTAAATAATAGAAAAGATAATAGTAGTGACAAAAACAGTCGTAGTAGCAGCAACGAACTTTTAACTAATTATTTAATTACCACCAGCGAAAGTAAATCGAAAGTGAACCATCAGCTTCATCAGGAAAACAAATCGCCCTGTAAAAACGATGCAATAATCATAAACGTGGCTGCGGCGGCGCCCGCGCCTTCAACTAAAGACTTTACTGTACTTAATATACCAACGTTGCAATTTCAAGCAGCGGCAGCCGCGCCTCCCCCACAAAAACGTCAAAAATTGAGCAAAATCGACATGGCAACGATACGTCGGAAAATCCGCAGACAGAAACGATTGGCTAAAACACGCGAGAATCGCGACATCATCAAATGTTGTGATACAAGCGGTGGTGGCGCTGTTGCCAATACAACCAGTAACAATAATAAAATTTCTAGTGAGTTTGGTGTATCGGTGGTTGGCTACACTGACAGTTCAAGCAGCAGTTCATATAACAGCAGCTCGGACTGTGAGAGCAGCCGCGATGAATCACCGGAATTTGATTTGTGGATACGCTCCGGTCCCCCAATGAAACCAAATTTCAGTTCGGGGAAGGTGGATTTTTTGCGGATGTTTGAGCTGACTACACATGACCATAAAAATTGTAAGTTAAACTAGTTCATAACCAATTTCCAGAGTCCTTTGTATGTATAAAACTATTTTCTTGCAGCTGTAGAACTGTCCAAGTTGGAACGAAGAAAGTGGAACACCCCGTGGAACATCCGATTACGCAATGCGGACCCGGAAATATTACCATTAAATCTGCCAGTGCCTTCCAAGTCACCCGCCCTCCTAAATATGTTGCCAGACTACAAAATGAAAAGCAATTTTTTACAATTACTTGGCCTTAAAAATGTTCCGTCACAAATGCGACAAGGTTTGTTGGAAAACTGCATTTTAAATTTCACAAGCCATAAAAATTTGTTTGAAATTTCCAGAGCTGGAAGAGACTTGGTTGAAAATCGTCAATGAACGCATTAAACGAAATTGTGAATCATCCATTACGAAATATAGCATAAAAGCGTATAAGAAACGTAAATCCGATGAGAAATTCAAACCAATAAATGGCCTATTAGAAACTAGTTTTAATAATAATAATAATGATATTGATATGTCTTTCAAAATACCAATTGTTCATCAATATTCCCAAAATCTGCCATCAGTTGCAATTAAACAAGAAGACTGCACTAGTAAAAATGTCGAATACAATTATGTGCCTCTTACAATGGTCATTGTTGATAACCCAAACGTTAAAAACGTCATGCAACCGTTTCTAACCAACGATATTAAAATTGAAAGGGTTCCCCTCGCCGCCGAGAATCCCCCTTCTGGTGACACCAAATTTAAATGGCCTGGAATCCCAGAGATCATGGAGTCCTATCAAAGATATTCTAAAGGTTTGTTAATATGATGATAATTTATTTTCTTTATGTCTAATAATTTTTTTCCAGAACGCAATTGTGAAATAGAACAGCTGCGCAAGCGCTCTGCAACTTACAAAGAAGAGATCGTAATGCAACAGTTCGAGGTGAAATATTTGGAGCGACGACAACGCGAGTTGCATTCAACAATGTTTATGTCTGAACAAGAGAAAAAACGACTTCAAAAGTCCATCGACCAATTAACCAATATAGTAAATGCTTTTCGGTAGCATAGACTTCCAGAACACTTGGGGCATTTCTGTTTTTGTTGAGTTTATTTTTATTGTTGTTGATTTTTCGTTTTGTGGTAAAAATTACTTTCGAACCAAGTCAAATCGGTTTTTGTTGAATAAAAATAAAGTAAAATGGTAAGAAATAAAGACTGTGATGGAAAAGATTATTATGGTGGGATTTTGTACTTTTTAATTATTAATAATAAAAATATGTAAGTAGTATTATTATATAAAGCTTCCAACAAACTACAAAACAGAAAAAAATAGTACATAATAATTGAGAAACTTTTTTTTTAAGATAATTTTATTTATTCGAATAAACGTATGACTTAAACCGAATTTAATCATAAATTTGTTATTTGGTATGTTTATTTTTACGGGTGTTTTTAGTTTAGATAGGAGAGAGAGTGGTGTTCACTGATTCTGTGATAAATACAATTTTAGTAACCTTGACGTAAACACTGTTTCTAGCATGACAACTTAATAAATGTACATTGTACAAAAAATGAATAAGCATCCTTGTTTTTTCTTTACCTGACCTCACAAAAGAAGTGGACGGGACCGCACTCCCCACTCCCTAGAGGTGCCTCCTCTTTCCCTTACTATTAAGGAAACGAGGGATGCCCCCTCGCCTATTGTTTCAATACAAACATTTTTGCAGGGTTTGTCATGTGCTCTGTGGAAATGTATGTCCGAGACTGAAGTGATTACACAATTGTTAACTTTTTAATTCGATAGCCTATCAGATTAACCATTTCCAGGATAAGTCCTGCAAAAATGTTTGTATTGAAACTGTTGGCGAGGGGGCCCCCTCGTTTCCTTAATAATAAGGAAAAGAGGAGGCCCATCTGAAGAGTGTGGAGTGCGGTCCCGTCCAATTAACTCAGATTCAAGTGCATAGAAATTAAAATAGAAACTAATTTTTCATAATATGTTAAGTATGCAATCAAACATACACGTCTGTGTATTATGTGTTGCATAATCCGGAATACGCATGGCATTTCGACCCTTTAATTTTGGTTTGGCTTATTGAAAAATCAAACGACCGTTACGAATCACCTTAGAAATTCTAAAAACTCCTTGATTAACTAGTTACATATTTGAGACGTTGGATTCAAAATAAAATACTAATTTAATGGATATTTTAAAAACGTAAGGGAAGAGTAGAAAATTTTAAAAAAGGGAAGCTATTTTCTTAAAAATTACGGTTTGAGAACCGCTGATTGGATTTTTGGGAAATTTAGTTTGTTTGGAGGATAAGTGAAGGACACATTTGTATAGGAACATACCACGAACCATCTGAGTTTTTCAATAGATTCTGGTTTAAAAACGATATTATTTCAAAAAGTTCCTTAATTTCCTCAAAAAAGCAGAAAATTGACAAATAATGGGACTTTAACGCAAATTAAAAATTCACACAGATAATTTTTCAAAAATTTATTATTAACAAAGTTCATGTTTATTTTTTTGGCATTAAAAATAAATAAGGCACAAACTCCAGTACCTCGATGGTACTATACAAACTGTATTTAACCCTTCGCACATAAATATTAGTATTACTTAGGTAAAAAGCAGGGAACATTTTGGTTGAAACTACACTAATTTTACAAATCTAATAAAAGAAAAAACTTCTACCTAAAGTGCGCTACAATAAAAATTGTAAAATTTTTACAAAAATAAAACCAACAATAGTTCTTTGGTGAAAATATTATTATCTATAGTACCTACTATAATAAGCTCGATAAGTTTCACTGCTGAAATTAACAATTTTAAAAACTATTTAACTAAATAACAAACAGAAATTACGTCATACGTCGCTTAATTATAATATGTATTACTTCAGATATGTAGGTAGATATAAGATTAGGATGTTTTGAAATTTAAAATTGGAACTGTACATTGTTATATTTATTAATAAACATCACATAATTTTCTTAAACCACCAATTTGGCACCCAACATCACCACCAACACCATCGAACCACTCAACACCAAACCAGTGGCGGCATTCTTCTTAACTTTCTTATCATCGTGCTGGGGTGATGGTACTTCTGTTACTTTCGTGGCTCCTGTCGTCCTCACTAAAGGCGGATGGGTCGAAGTAACACTAACATTCACAGACTCTGGAGGAACCGGCGGCACAATCGTTGCTGCTACCGGAGGCTCTGGTGCTGGTTCCTCCGTAGTACCTACTTCCGTTGTGTCTTCGGTACTTTGACACCAAACGCTGACCACCATCAACAACAAAACTATGCTCAACTCAAAGTACTTTGCCATATTGCTACTAGTGTTAAGTGAGTATGCAGTGCGCACTGTAGTGTGTAGTCGACCGTGCTCAACCGGACTCGGACTGGAACTGGAGGAAGGAAAGGAAGAATGCAGGACGAATATGCGTAGACGACGTGGATTCGCGGCGGCGGTACCAGAACACAATGGGTCTCTTTCTCTATATTATGTTGTGTGACTCAACGGAAAAATAGCCCAACGAGTCGACTCGACTGTTGTTTGGTTGCTATGGAAAGTTGGAAAGGGGACTCGATGTCCTTCTTTCTCTTGCACCGTTTGCTGGGGTAATGAAGGTAGAAAAGGCGAAAGAAATCACACAAAGCCTTCAACTTTTATGGTTTCAATTATGTGGGATTTGTACTTTTGGTCATAAATGTGTGGATGTGGAGTGATAGATGGGAAGTACCAATTGGTCACAAGAACATCAATTCTATGCATGTAGGAAGGGATATGAGAAAATAAATAATGTCACAAAGATTTGAAACAAGTTTTAGAAGTAACATCAAAGTGGGGGTAGAACTTGAATGATTTTTGACCAAATCTGGTTTTACTTTCTTTCCAATTTCAAAACTTGATAGATCCAACTTGCTCTTTCTTATAATAAAATATATTTTTGAATACAGTCAGAGCAGCAGTACCAAAACTGCTACTTTAAATACTCCAAAAAACACGGTAGACTATTCTAAAAAAAATTCATAAAATAAATAAATCAAACGTCGTCATTTCCAAATAGAGGTCACCATTTTCGATTAAAATCAAAATTCCATCAATTTTGTAACTATAATTTAAGTGTTAATTTGCGGTTAAATATTGTTAAGTATTCAGACAGGATGATAATGTGAAATACTTGCTTATTATTAATATTAAGTATTACAGTCAATTATCATAATTATCTTTATAGCCTGTAAACTACTGTATGTGTTCTTTTTACCTAATCGTAATAAAAAAATATGTATTTGTGCCACGGTTCATTTTTCAAGAACATCGTCATCGTGTATTAGCTTCATATTTAATTTCTCTTTATGACCATGTATGTATAGATTCTAACTAAATTTAAAACGTTAAAGATGGGGATTATTTCACTATACTATTTACAAAGTATAATCTACACAATACAAATATTGATATGTTTTGATATTATTGAAGAAATGTATTTTTACAGTTTATTTCCACATGTTAAGTTTCAGACAACGAACCCAAAGGTCCCAATGGGCCATCATCATGACGATTATTTTCGTCGACATTTATTCGATTTTGTTTTTCCGAAATTATCTTTTTGTTTGCCTTTGAAACTTGAATATCGCAATTATAAATAAAATATCTCTTATTTACGTATAAACAGCATATGAAAATAATACTCGTATAAATTTTTAAGTAGGTATATTTCTATATTATTTAAAAAGAACTTAGTGAAAACATTGAGAATTCTTGGAATTTGGATTTTTTTCTTCTACATACTTCAGATAACTGCCTCAAGTTTTATTTTTATTGCCTTGCTACACAAATACTCGTAAATTGTACACTTTAAATTTTGTATACAATATAAATGTATCTGTGTTTAAATTGTCTACGATTTATTTCCATAATATTATTGTACAGCCGTCCAAAGTCGTTTGTAATTATAAATAATAATAATAAACATGATACAAATTTTGTTCTATTTATTTCTTTCTGTTTGTGTTGTAAGTTGTAATATAGGTACTTGTCCACTTGTTCTTATTATTATTCCACTCACCAATCATTATGCACATACTTATATGTATTGTTAGAAAAATGTTATATAAAAAGTTTATAAAACAGAACACAATATTAATTATACTCATATTATACGCATATTAATTATTTAACATTACTTAGCATCAACTAAAAGAGATGCGATTTTATAAAAGAACCCAATGGTTGTGAAAAATTGGAAAACCAATCTATATTTCCCATACCGAAAAAGTGCTGATTTGCGTATTTCTAATTGTTATCAGAGACTGTTATACAGGGTGTTTCAACTCAAATTGGACAACGTAATAGAGGTTGTAGATCTCATCGAGACTAACACTTTTTTCAAATTAATATTTTTCATTTGAGCTTTTGTTTTCGAGTTATCGGCCTTCTTTTGTTTTTACATAAACCTCGTTATCTTCATTATTTATGGCCGGATTTTAAAAAATTAAAGTTTTTTTAAATTGTCAGTTTGATATCTACAATTATTGCGTTAAACATTTTTTCAAAAAATATCAACAAACAAAATGACGACCAATTTTCTTTTTTAAACTTGGATAGTTCTAAGTCTGCTCCAAAGAAAATTTGTCGCCATTTTGTTTGTTGATATTTTTTTTTTATTTTAACTCAAAAATTGTTGATATCAAACTGACAATTTCAAAAAACTTTAATTTTTTAAAATCCGGCCATAAATAATGAAGATAAAGAGGTTTGTGTAAAAACAAAAGAAGGTCGATAACTCGAAAACAAAAGCTCAAATAAAAAATAATAATTTGAAAAAAGTGTTAGTCTCGATGAGATCTACAACCTCTATTACGTTGTCCACTTTGAGTTGAAACACCCTGTATATTATAAAATATTCGCAACATTGTCTTTAGATATTTGAATTAAATCGTTGACAATTATGTTGACATAAACACATTTTTGTGTAAATTTGACCGAAGCAAAAAATAGAATGGTTTTTACTCTTTTATCACAATAACACTTCCAAGTATTTGGTTACTTGATTATTTTTCCATTATGCAACTCACACCATCCAACACACTCACATATTTTTACGGGAATTTTTATTATGCATTCCTATCAGAAACCATATGTAAAAAGTTTACTTTCTTATTCCATTTGAATTATTTTTATTTATCTATCTGCTTTAGTGTGAACATTATTTAACTAGATTAACGAAGGCACCCTTGAATGTAATTAACCTAATTTTACCACCACGAGGGTGTGCTATAAGCTAGATTATTGTGATTTCGGTGATTGGCAAAGTGATAATAGAAATTTTTTGTAATTCTGATAAATTTGTATTTTCGTTATTTATTAATTCGCATGACTTGATGTAATTATATGCTACACCAACGGTCGAATTGCCCTAATTTTCTTGTATTTGAATACAAAAAACCAACTCGATAATATAATTTCAGGCACGAGATAGAGTGGTTAATAATTTAATAAATCGATCATATGGCTACATTTGTTATAATAAGGATTTTGTTAGGAAATCTTTACGTGGTAGGTAATATCTGATGTGGCCGGCACATGACTAAAATCATACTTGAAATTCGTTACCAACCTTCCTTATACATATACACATTTACTACAAGTAGATAAAAATAATGTAAAAATTTTGAATATTGATTTGAAACATTTACATCATTATCAAAATAATTCTTACGCAAAATTAGAAACTGTTAAAGTAAGTCGCTTACTACCCAAGTATATGAATAGATAAACATCAGTCCCTCTTCAATTTTTTCTTTTCTGTTTCTCCAATTGCATAAAATTGACAAAACACGAAATAATTGTTATTAAATTATGAAACTACTCACATCAAGTGTCATAATACCATATTACAAACCCAACAACACAACAAATTATAGAGGATGGTGGTAATTATTTTTAATACGAGTTTAGATTAGAACAAAAAAAACGTAGCAAAAATTGCCAGGTTCGTGCTAATATGGATGAAAAAAGTACGCTTCAGTGCCCATGGCGTTTGTGGAAATGGTACCGCTGTCATTCGCGACGGTACCATACTCTATTGCTGTTTTATTCCAGTTCTAGTGCAACAACACCAAGAGCTGCCTGAAGACGTCCATCACCATCGACTACATTCACTATAATCAGTGCAAAACGCCACGACGCGAATCAATCCATTTTCCGTCAGTAGTACTTAAGTACTATTTCTTGCACACAATGTTATTAATATAATGGTACCAATAATCAGAACTAGTCGTAATAGTAATAGGGAAGTTTTCGGTTTAGTGTTTATAGTGACTGTGTTTAAATGGGGTGCGGGGCCAATGTGACTGTCTCAACATGCGGGGGTTGATAAGGCGCTGGTTGTGGAGGTGGTGGATCGTGGCCACTTATTTTGACTTATTTGGAACTGTTTACGGCCTCCAGGTAAGAAAACTGCATGCTAATCCATTAAAAATTCCGGATTCTATTGTCTACTACCAAGACTTACATCTCTAAAGAAGTTGTTTAATTTGTGTCCTTAAAATTGTCATAAAATTTCAAAAAATCAACAAATTTCTTAATAAGTGTTTTATTATTATGATTTTATGGCATGTTGGCACAACGAATTATGTTGTCAAATGCACTGTTGGTTTCTTTAACAATTCTACTACCAAGTTTATTGTAAATTATTTTAAGTAATTGTTATTTACTACATTGGGTGATGTTTTATTGTAAGTCAAGATATAAATGAGAGGTTGACTACTCGAGAAAAAAACTTGCAGGAATTTTGAGGAATTTAATAAGGAATTTGTGTTGTTACATTAAAATTGAAATATTTACGAGGAAATCAAATAAAAAAATCTCGAATCTTCTGTAAGTTAGTTCTGAATATTTTTTGCCAAACGCAAATTTCTAGTAGAGAATTAAAAACCGATTTAAAATAATAGCTGTAAATTTTAATAGTTACTAGAATAATATGTACATTAACATTCCTGAAATTGACTAAATTGGAAAAAACTCTTTCATATTCAATTTTTCCTATACTGGCACTTTGTTATTATAAAACCATGGGAAAAAACCGAAAAATTCCCATCCAATTCCAAACTTTATGGATTTTTCATCATTCGTGACAAAACCAATAAATTAACACATCGTTATATTTTTATGTACCTACTTATGTAATATACACCATGTTGTACAGCTTGTATGCGCTTGGAAAAAGTTAATAAAAACAACAATTTCAAAACAGAGATTGAGTGTCGATGACAATAGGTGTCGACCTTGGTAATTAGCGATTTTGGCACAGACTTCCACCATCCACCACATCAAGGTGTATTATCCGTGGCCAGTCAGCGTGATACTAGAGGACGGGTCAAACACACTGTATATCCGCTTCTTGTCGCCATCACCAACACCAAACTCGATAAAAAAAAAACAACAACCATTTACCAAATTATATACGATTATTAAAAATAATAAGCTGGCATTATAATGAATGGGATAATGTGATTGTTCTGTACCTTGTTATTATGAATGCAAAATTAATTAAACAGATTTTAATTCAAATGTGATCAAAATTTGGTTTAGGAATTTGATTTCATTATATAATATTATTTCATTACACAAATTTGGCTGTAGAGTGAAAAAGTACATTTTAACGACCTCTGAAAGTTATGTAAAAAATTGTTTGTACAATGATTAAGAAAATTATTATAATTATAAAGCAAACGCCTACATACTTAGGTGTGAATGAATTCTGTTTGAATTGAGTGCAAAACCGAAACGAAAAGTGTCTTTGACTTTTTGTCTTTGGTGTCTATGACTGCGATAGTGGGTGTTTATTATACTGTGCTTATCTTTATAATTATTAGAATCGTTGTTCCAGAAACTCTTATACACTACTTCCTCTAGTCGATGCATCACTTACAAATCTCTCTTTCTGATTCTGTATACAACGCAATGAGAACTACTTAGATATATAAAAGAATTTTCTCTAACGGCATTCAATCCAATCACAACATGTAATTACGCGTTGTGGATGCACTTGACTTTTTCTCTACCATAAGAGGAAGAAATGCGTCTGGGTGATAGGAGAAAAGTCTCAATTTCGTGTTAACGTGATGCACCAGAGAGGAAAACACAATTATGTAATTGTTTTAACCGTTTTGCAACCGTTAGTTAGGATTTTATTGAAAAAGTTATTTTAACCAACATTATGATGGATATGATAATAAAATCGAACTTGACATACTTGTACACATAATAATTTGATAATTCAAACAATTTCCCATATAAATATCGTTATACAGGGTGTGTCTCTAAAAGGTCTTTACAAAATGCTACCATAAGTTTTTGGGCTCAAAATAATTCGATTGAACCAAACATACCTTAGTCCAAAAGTCCTTCCTTACTGAGTTATACAGGGCGCTAAAAAATATTTTTCCAAATAATTTTTTAAGTATATCTACAGAACGCTTTAAAGTAGCGACTTGAAATGTGGTGGGTTAATAAGTCTATAAGGAAGCTACAATGTGATGGTATTACGACCAAAATATTATTGTTCAGTGTCGTACTTATAGGGGGGGACTCAGTGTTTTTTTGGATATTTTTAGTAGGGTATTGCATTTTTTTACAAAATAACAAGAATTATGATAGATACGCTCAAGACACGCAAAAAAGGTATACTAGTTTGACTTGCGTTAACTCAACTATTTGCGAGATATTTAACTTCGAAAATTTTTTTTGCTATAAAAACAAATTGTGACTTACCCTGTAAAGTAAAAAATATTGGGTCACTCTAATACAGCTGATTCTACGTCCAAAACTAAGCATAAATGGTTGTAGAAACCGACCCCCAAAAATGTTTCGTTACTAAAATACAGGGTGTTAAAAGATGTATTTTTTATTCGCCCTCTATCTTTTTTAGGTATATCTACAGAACGGTATAAGATAGAAATTATGCTTAGTTTTGGACGTAGAATGAGCCGTATTAGAGTGACCCAATATTTTTGACTTTACAGGGTGTCACAAATTGTCGTTTTAATAGCAAAAAAAATTTTCAAAGTGAAATATCTCGCAAACACTTGAGTTAATTCAAATCAAACAAGTATATTTTTTACGTGTCTTGAGCGTATCTATCATAATTCTTATTATTTTGTAAAAAAATTTAATCCCCTACAAAAATTATTCAAAAAAACCCTGAGACCTCTTCGATAAGTACGCCACTGAACCATATTATTTTGGTTCTAATACCAACAAATTGTAGCTTCCTTATAAACTTATTAACCCACCAAATTTCAAATCTCTACTTTAAACCGTACTGTAGATATACTTAAAAAATTATTTGGAAACATATTTTTTAGCGCCCTGTAACTCAGTAAGGAAGAACTTTTGGATTAAGGTATGTTTGGTTTAAACGAATTATATTGAGCCCAAAAACTTGTGGTAGGATTTTGTCTTTAAAGACCTTTTAGTACAATAAATATTAAAATCCGGAATTTTCTAGGACTTATTCCTTATCCCTTTACGTAATCTTTTAAAATGCCAAAATAACCAACAAAAGATTCATGCCAAAGAACCAATAATAATTAATGAAACTTTCAACAATAAGTAAATCGATTCGATGTGCCAGCACCACCAGAATATGCAAAAGGATAACGAGGACACACTCATAGTTAATATAATAAGGGTTGCGTGGGAAGTTCTTGATCGAAACATATGATTTAACTTTTATTTGATGCTGTCATGTTCTAATAACCCACTAAACAATAGTCCAAATCGATAAAAGTTATTATGTTTTTATTAAAAACACACCGCCAAGCAGAGAAAAATAGAATAAAATGTGTGTAGGAATATAAAGTGTTCAAATTGGGATAATGATAAGAACAGTTTAGGTGATAAATTAGAGCACACATAAAATTACGCTAAACTGTTATGCTGTTTAACCGCCTAGCTTAAATTTTTGTGATTTTGGGTCACAATTTACATTATTACACTTCTTCTATGCATCATTATAACCACATTATTTTTTTTAATATGTAAATATAAAATAATACTCAAATTTATTTCTTGTGACTACCTACTTGCAAAATATTTAGTTATTTACATCTTTTTCTTTGAAATTATAGCTCAATAATAGGTAACTATATACTTTTATATTAATAAATTATTTAATTTGTAAGAATAAGACACGGGCTAATATTGATTGAATATTGTGTGCGTCAATGAATCCATCTTTTTTATTCAATTTTAAATCGATTCCTTCAAGTTAATTTCATTTATTATTTATATTCTCCTAAATTTCTTATTTCAGATAACAGAAGAGAATTTGAAGGTGCTGCTGAGTCCCACAGAATGGCTATCGTTAATTGGAAATAAAAATTCAGGTAAAATGCAAGCTTGTAACTTAACATTCGGAAAATATCCCAAAAAAGACTAGAATTATTACAGATTACAGTACATAAACCTATTCTATAAAGTCATTCTTTTACTATGTACTAAAAAATATCACAAGACTGCAATAACAAATAATGGGCTATTATCGCCGGACTTCGGTTAATTAGAAAAAAAGCGGATAAGAAATGATGCATTTATTATTGTTTATTATAGAAACAAAAACATTGATAAAATTTTATCAACAATGAATACGAAAAAATTTGTGTAATATAAATTTTTATAAAACATACAAAAATTATATTGCCATAGAACTTTAACATACTACCTTTTTTTTTTATTTTAAAAATTTACTGGCCACTCGCTATAGATATTATTGCACACACTTAACTAAACTACTGCAATTTCCTATTAATTATCCATATAACACACACAAAACATAAGCCGGAGGTTCAATTATATAAAATTTTTAATTCAACACTTTTTCTATCTAATTATATCGCAGTGGAAGACGGAAAACATTTCAACACTCTTACTGGGTTTTTTCTTTCATTTACTTTATTGTTGAATAAATTTAATGCATTCTAGTCCTTAATTATTTCATTCGTTTTTGTTATTAATTAATAGCGTGTTGTATTATATATTTATCACAATTTCCGTTTATTATAAATAAAAATATATATCAGAAAATCGATTTTAGGAAAAAAGGATCCGAAAACAAATAGTTTTACAGGATCTTAAGTTTAACCATAATTTCCATTTAATTATTATTAGTTATAAGTAAAAAGATTTTTTAAAGTAAACTAATGCAACCAAAACTCAATATTACAACATCTCGCATGCATATTTACAATAATTATCATTATTACAGCAGGTAATAAATGTAAAAGGCTTATTTAAGTTGATAAACCTCACATCATAATTATGTATACTGACTTAAACTTTCTCTTATCTCTTTTATTCATAAAAATCATAAAAATTAAAACTTGTCACAAGCAGGCACCGTATTTTACTGTAATATGTTACGGCATTGTAAAATTAACTTTATGTCGTGCCATATTCGTTATAAATTGTTTTTGGTTTTTCCATTTAAGTTCCAATGTTGTCGTAAATTAAATTGAAAATTACGATTGAAAACTGTTTATTAGAAACCGGGTTTTTTATGACGGCATATTGTACCTATTTAAAATTATTACCTTCAGAAGCCCGTGGAAAGGCCTTTGAAAAGTACGTCATAAAAGGCTATGATTGTCTTATTTTTCTCGTATTGGTACTTAATTTATGCAAAATTTTCTATTCTAATCAACTTGGAAATTAAAATTTTTCTCAGGTGTCACTACAAGAAAACGAAATGTTGTTTTCAGAGGCTATGTAATTAGATGTTCTGATGGATTATATAATGTAAGGAACATGGAAGAATAATTCTGAATCGAGAGAGTTAATTGATTAAAAGTAAAAGGAAACAGTTTCGTTAAGCTAAGAATAATACAATTGATCAAATTCTAAATTGGTACACTCGCAATTTCCTTATTGAAGCAAATTTAGTGGAAAGTTAACTTTTTTTTCCATTTCGTATACAATAAACCTGAATTAAACATAGATAAAATTTATGTTTTGATGGGAATCTATTATTATTAATAATAACGAAATTACTGTATGTGTATGTATTGATTTTCGTAATGGATAAATGGAATATAAACAATATCGAATACTATTTTGGGATATCGGTAAACTGATCTACATCTACTATTATTTTATTATACAAAATCCACTTTTTAAACAATACAACACATTGCGTTTTACTTTCCATCTTATGGTCAATTAAAACAACAATCAACCAACGAACCGCACAAAACCACAACTAAAAAACAATTGTTTAAAATAAATTTGAATACAAAAATTTGCTATTTATGCAGTCAAGTTCAGCAAACCAACGGTTTTTTTTGTTAAAAAAAACACACAAAACGGAAACTGATTGGTGGTGGTTGGTTGCCTATCAGTGGAAATCTGCACTTCCTAGTCGATCGCCGACGACTTGGTTTATTTTTTATTATCCTAACTTTCATAAAAATCTACTCACCATATAAGCCAACTCTTCATATACACACAGGTCATGGATAATGCTTTTTTACATCACAATGGCTATTTGTTTATGAGAAAAATAAGTAACTTTAAGTATATATGTTTGAACAAAAAATTAGCAGAGCGATTTTAGGCGTCTGATAACCCATGAACATTTCACAACTACACCTATTCAAATTTATTTCTTTTGGGTTTGTGGAAAATATTCAAACCTATCAGACCTTACTTTTACTTTCTTCTATATAAGAAAGTATTTTGCATAGAAATAAGAAAAAACGAGTAGATTACAGTGAGAGTTTTCTTTAATAGACCATAAAACAAATTTCTCTTGTGCGATTTACCTTTTTATCAGTCTAATATAACAAACCCTTTTTTTTATTAACTGGCGTTTTAATACCCAAAAAATAAATAAGCTCCTGACAAACCTACATTTTGTCATTTGTTTTATTGTAGAAACATTCGAGGAAAATTTAAATATCACATTTGAGTAGAGTGGAAAATTTTGCATAAATTAAGTACCCACACTTGGGGTATTTTTTAAAAATAACATATTCATAGCCTGTTTCGATTACGTCACCAACATTTTTTCACAGCAAATTACACGATTATTTATCCACAATGGGACGACGAACTCCCAGAGGAGGATTTCCTAGTGCACCGCCTATATCTACCAGCCCCAAAACTATCCGTCAATTTCACTTTGGACTTGGTACCGAATCCAAATCTCCTAGCCGAACATTTCGAATTATTGGAAACCTTCTCCAATGGCACTTCGTTTCCACTCTATGTGGAGGAAGAAGACAAAAATTGCTATTTTCGAGGGAAAACCAGCGCGCTTAGTTTGTGCAATGGCCAAGTGGTATAAGCATACAAAATCCTTTAGACGAATTTCCGAAAGATTTTATTTATAGAAAGGCATCGTGCACTCCAACCAACAGTACCTTTTTCTAATCCATCCACTGCCAAAGAGGTTTCATAAAGAAGAGTACAACAATCCACATTTGTTGGTTCGTACAAATCAAGAAACACTGCCGGAATCGTCTTCATCATCACGGGAGAACCATCGGGAAAAACGCGAAATTTTTCCAGTGGGCTCGCCAGTCTTCGTGGAAACCGCCGTATTTGTCGATAAGGATTTATTCGAACATATGAAGACGAATTTTCCTGAAGACACCGAACGAGAATTAATACGATTTGTCTTAGCCATGATAAACGCGGTAAGATTAAATGTCGTTTGAGGGAAAAAATAATAAAAATCCTACGGATTTAGTGCCTAAAGTTTCAAGTCCGCAAACTGTTTCCGTAAAATTTGATTGGTACTTTGAACAGCACTGTGCACCCTAATTTAAAAACTACTGTTTAAGGTCCAACTTCTATATCACGACCCGAGTCTCGGCCGTCCAGTCAACTTCGTCCTAAAACGCCTAGAAATCCTCAAAGAGGAGGCAGCCGGTTTGGTGCGTCCGCCAGACATTGACCGCTTCCTCAGCAACTTTTGCAATTGGCAACGTACCAAAAACCCAGCAGGGGATCGGGAACCTTTACATTGGGACCATGCGCTTATTCTTACAGGTCTCGATTTGTATGTTCGAGGAAAACACGGGAAAATCTCAAGTCAAGTTGTTGGTAAGTAAACGGAAAATCCACATGTAAATGTTGGATTTAAAGGGAGGAAATCTTAGGTTTGGCTCCAGTGGCTGGAATGTGCACAACTACAAGCAGTTGTACCGTGAATGAAGGCCGGCATTTCGAAAGCGTCTACGTGGTGGCACATGAAATAGGACACAAGTCAGTACCCACTACTTGACTAGAATAACTTTAAATTAAAAATGCTCTTTTCTTTTTTTTTGTTATAGTTTGGGGATGAGACACGACGGACCTCTAGCAGAAAACGACTGCGATCCTAGTAGTTACATAATGTCACCAACTCTAGGAAGCGGAAAAATCAC
This sequence comes from Pediacus dermestoides, assembly GCA_963942485.1. Taxonomy (NCBI): domain Eukaryota; kingdom Metazoa; phylum Arthropoda; class Insecta; order Coleoptera; family Cucujidae; genus Pediacus; species Pediacus dermestoides. The sequence continues at coordinate 12,055,324 of OZ012629.1, forward strand.
TTGGTCCGCTTGTAGTCGAAGATATTTACAAAAATTCCTCGAGTAAGTTACAATAATACCACAACTTTCTAGAAGTAAATTTGCGATTTTTTTAGCACTACTCAATCGAGATGTTTACTAGACCATGGTAGCTCAGCTGGACAACTAGATCATAGTGCAGAAGGTGCTTTACCTGGTGAACGATTCGATGCCAACCAACAATGTAAATATGATATTTTTGGGATTATGGTGCCCGATTAATAAATTTGGAACTTAAAATAAAATCATGCAGTTATTTCACCAGAAAATTTATTTTTTATTTTATGATAAATATTCAGTTAAATAAAACAGGTTTTTTCGATTGAATTTTTCGTTTTTATCGAAATTTTATGCGATAAAAATCTATGTAACTTTGGAACTATGTATGTATAATAGTTTACATTTTTATTGTTTTATATTCTGACGTCACCAAACCTATGTTTAGCTTTTTATCTAAAATTTAACACAATTTTATTAAAATAAGGCAAACGAATAATATAAACTATTTCAGGAACTTTTCAGCATTTTATTAGTAAACAAAACATGCAAATAATTAACTTGTTTGCATTGCTTCTTCGGTAGTATCACTGAATTATTTCCATTTTATCACACTATTAAAAACCGGGATAAGCACTTTTTTGGAAAACTACAGCACATTAATAGAATTATGAGCAATTTTTAACATGTGAAACAATTCGAAATGCGCTTTAACTTAATTTGTCGATTTTGCATAGCAACCACAGTTAGAGACTAAAAAACAAAATCTCGTAGGTATCTTCAGATATTTTAAGGAAGTTACTTTAAAAAAAATATTTTCTAATGGTAATATCGTACTACATTTCCAGGTATGCTAAAATATGGACGTGGAAGCAAACACTCCACCCAACAACCTTTAGACGACGTCTGCAGGGATTTACACTGTGAGCGCGAACGATACACCTGGACATCACATCCAGCTTTAGAGGGCACAATGTGCGGAAATAATATGGCAAGTACCACTTACCACACGCCTCCCTTATACTAATAGAAACATGTCTTAATAGTGGTGTAAAGGAGGTCGTTGTTCACCAAAAGGCCCCAAACGCTCAGCTGCCTACACTAGCTCAACCCATCGCCAAACCTCCTCCTCATCCACTAACCCCGAAAAAATCGCCGGGGGCTGGAGCAAGTGGCTACCTTTTGTTGAGTGCGCCTCCGGCTGTCTTTTCGGCGAGGAAGGTCGACTTAAGTCAGGTAGTACTGGTATTATGATATCGGAACGACTGTGCAACAATCCTCGGTAAGTTAGAGAAATTAGGTAATTAAGTAGAGTTCAAATAAAGTGGAAAATTAGTCCTCAGGCTGGAGGTGCCAAATGCGAAGGACCAGACCGGAAACACGAAACATGCCACGCGCAGCAATGTCTTGATGTACCACGATTGACCATACGCGAGTTCGCCGGGCAGATTTGCAGTAGAGCTCGCGACGTTGATAAGGATTTGAGTGGTGCAGGCATGCAGAAAATTAGCTCAGACTGTAAGCTCATTTCAATTAACGCCACCAAAACCTCACAGATTACTTTCCAGCTGAAGAAGCCTGCTTGGTGTGGTGCCAAAAACGCAATGGAGGCACCAAAAGCCGCGGCTGGACCTTTCCCGACGGCACCGCCTGCCAAACTCGTCGCAATCGCTATGGAAAAACCAGCTACTGCATTAAAGGCCGCTGTGAGGAATTCGTATGCGATCCCTACGACGAATCAGCGTTCGCTTTATCACCTGATTTGTGCCCAGTAGACCGCGACGATAACGAGATTATCTGGCGAACTGGTTTGAGGCGAAGAGAAAGCGCTGTACGATGGAAAAGCGCCAGTGGTTGCCACTACAACTGCATTTCACCAGGTTCGGGTATCCGTTTGGTGGTAAACAAATCGAAAGTTGGGAAGAGTAGCATACAGTTGTGCCAACCAGATCAATTTGTGAGTAGTTAGCTACCTAAAGGGGGATGATAAAGGGTTCATTTTTGGCGTTGTAGGGATGTGGAAGGGTGAAATCACCATTCCAGCATGCGTCGCTGGTTTGCACCAAGTACAAGGAGCGAGTTCGTAGGCTATCCGGTTTAGGGATGCAAATTTCGCCGGCTGTGGAAGATCCGGATCGACCATGTAGAGTCGCATGTCAAGATGAAGGCATTTCTCATCGGTTCTACTTGGTTAATGGAGAAGAAGGGTGGTTTCCATTTGGCACGGATTGTTCTAGAGGAATATCCGAGAAAAAAGCGTTTTGTATTAGCGGAAAATGCTTAGTTAGTACCTAAAAAAAATCAGTTGAACTAATAATTATTCACACATTTTCCTCATCAGGATTTTGGTCCAGACGACACCCCATTATCTGAAAGCGAGTTCACACTGCCGCTATTGTCCAGATCCACAAGGTCCTTGCATAACAATAGTACCAAAGTTGTAGCCAAATTAAATCAGCAGCAGCTGGACGAAATAATCGATAGACTTAACCGAACTTTGAGCGGTTAGTTAACATTATTTTTCGGTACTTCAGTAGCTAAAGTTTTCGTTTTTTAGGTGGAAATTTTCGGGCGGAAACAAAGTATGATATCGATTTGGAAAATCCGATTCATGTGAATATGGATTCTGATGAGTATCCAGGGAAGTTTTACAGGAGGAGTAACGGAAATTATACGGAGGATTATGCTAATTTTACTTAATAGTAGATGAAAGTCTGTTTAAATTATGCATTTATTTAAGGAGGTTTGAATGGAAAACTTGCAATAATGTTGTAGCATTATTACAGTTTTTATTAGTCCTGTTTTATTGTGATTTTTTATATACTTATTTAACGTTCCATGTATAGATATTTTAGTTTCTTATATCATACAGATTATTTGCATATTATACACGTAAAAATAAATACATTATACGAAAATGAACTAAAATTACTAAATTAGGCGTGTCTAAATTGAAAACTGCATCTCATATTTATTGAATTCTATTTTTAATAAAACGCAACACTCCGAGAGAAAATAATGAATAACGATGAAATAATGGAAAAAAAATTCTAGATTACGAACCGCGGGTTTACTCACAGAGTTATTTTTGTAAAACGCATAACAAGTAGCAGCCCCTCTACTTTGCATTTTAGCATCTCCACAAATTTTCATTTAGAAACACTTTCTAGAACGTGCGTTCGCTGAGTATAGTTTATTACATTTTCCGTATAAATTCTCAGGTGTATCGGGTGGAGTTTCAGTTTAGAAAACGCGCTGTTCTAAGAGGTAAGCTCGTACTTTGTAAATAATAATAATTTTTTGTGCTTACGCTACTTCAAAACCTTCAGTAATTTTCCAGTTTCCAAAATGTCTATGGTACCACTCCTCTTTCGCGACTGGTGGGACGAAGAAGACCTCTCTCGCCCCTCCCGTCTTTTAGATCAGCACTTTGGCATGGGGCTCCGCCGCGACGACCTCCTCAGCACCCTCAGCACTCTCCCCCGCAGTTCCCTCCTACGAAACTACGTGCGTCCATGGCGCGCCACCCCCGCCGCTATCGCCCTCCAACGCCAAGACTCCGGCTCCACCATCCAAAGCGACAAAGACAAATACCAAGTGATCCTCGATGTGCAACAATTCGCCCCTAATGAGATCACGGTGAAGACCAGTGGCAATAGTATTGTGGTGGAAGGCAAACATGAGGAGAAGCAGGATGAGCATGGGTTCATTTCTAGGCATTTTGTTAGGCGGTATTTGTTGCCGCAGGATCATGATATTAACGATGTGGTGTCCTCGTTGTCTTCGGATGGGATTTTGACGGTGAGCGCGCCAAAGAAGTCGCTCAAGCCGACGAATGCTGAGAGGGTGGTGCCCATTACTCAGACGGGGCCAGCTAAGGCGACTGTCACTCCATCGGAACCACAACCGAAAATTGAGCATCCTCCAAACTAAATTAACTAAATAAACATCATTTGAAAATATTATTAATTGTTTTATAGCGGAGAAATTTGTACCTAACTCTTATGAAATAAATACCTAAGTTGTTTGTATGAAATTATTTTTGGCAATCCTACAAAATCACTGTTGGATAAGAGTGAAGGAATTTATTTTTAGCTGCATTTTTACTTGTGAAAATAATTCGTCTTGAAAATAAGCGTTTTCAAAATTATCACACACGATCAAGTTTTATAAACTTATTAAATGTAATATAAATGAAGCAAACATCAAAATATTGTGTACAAGTTATTAAACAAGCACTTGTGATAAATTTATCATAAGTTGGATGATTAAATTATTGGAAAATAACTGGAAAACTATCGATAACATTCCTAAAAATAAATCTGAAAGTGTGTGGGTGCCTTAAGGGATAATGCAGATTTCTATATAAATATGTTCGTACACTGACAATTAGATGACGACATCATTCGTATTTTGAATTTTTGTAAATTTTATATACTTTATCTTCTAATATCTAAATGAGTAAAGATTTGATTTGAAAATTTGGATAGGCACATCATAAATTACTAAAATAAGACATATTTAGCTGTCAACTGTTAGTATGTATAAAAAAACTCGTAAATAAATGTTAAAAAAATCACTTTTTTAAATGGAATACGAATATATTGCTAATCGCTTTAATTTTATGTTACGTTACTAATAGGACACCATAAATTAAACCTTAAAGCATGAAAATGAGCGCAATCTGAGGGAAATAATTAACTTTCCAGTTTATTGCATAATTAATTATTCTAATTATTGGCTATTATTCATTCAAACACGATGAAATATTTTTGGAAAATCTCTTCGTTGTTGCTTTTCGTTACTTTGAAACCCCCCGAGTTAATCAAAGGGTTTTTCAATGTCACCAAAATCTACATCCCAGTAAGCCACATTCAAAAATACCAAAATAAGTCTACAACCATCCGTAAGTATTTTAATATCTAGTACAAAAATTCAAAAATCAAGTATGTTGTTTGTTCCAGAAAAACTCTCATTCGAAGCAGTCAGCTTTAAGTTTTTCAACAAAACTGAACTAATCTTCATCGATTATTCCCTACCATGGAACAGCGCTAATTTATTCTGCCAGAATAAATTTAAAGCCAACCTGCTCGTGGTACCATCCGAAGACGACGACGATAAAACTACCAAAATGAGTTTTTTGCATTTGTTGTTGAATACTATGGGCATTACAGAGAATGTTTGGATTAATGGCCGGCACACATTTGGACAATGGGTGTACCATCAGTACCACGAGGTTAAAGTACCATTCAACTTAGCAGCTTTTGGTACTCATGTGGATAATTTGTATGTTAAAAACAGTAAAAATGTTTGCTTATCAGCGTATAGCGCTGAAAATGTTACAACTTTATACATAGTTGACTGTGGATTGGCTCGACGATTTATATGTGAAAGACCCTGTAAGTTTTGTTATATTTAAAATAGTCTAAGCTACAAAGTTAACTATAAAAAATTTCAGTTAACCAAGTAAAAAAATCCCTCCACTCAACCCACAAAAACTGGATAAAAATCGGCAGCAAATTCTACAAACTATTCGCAGAAATCACCAGTTACGAAGAAGCCGCCCAACGCTGCGCATCCGAAGACCCCTCCGCCACCCTAGCCGCCTCTTTAACCGCCATCGAAACCATTATCCTAGGCCACTACATGCACAGTAGCAAACCAGCAATTCGTACTGCTTGGCTCGGCGCCGTTTTCTCCAAATATGGCTGGGTGTTTCCTAGCGAGGACTTCATTGTACCGTGGTACCCTCAAATGGACCACAACGGCTTAATCTACCCAAAATACAGCGAACCACGTCCAAGAAACCCATCTTTAGAAAACTACTGCTTAGCTTTAGTTTTAACATCAAAAATTGCGAGTTTTAAAGAAGTACTATGCAGTACTCGTTTACAAGGTTTCATTTGTTATAAACTAAACCTAAAAATTAACACAGATCTAAAGTTTGTTTGCCATGATAAGCAGTACGAATTATCCAGGGAACCTGCTAGTTTTCCTGATGCAGTTCGCTACTGCAAAAGTCAAGGTGCTAAGGTGGCAGAGCCAAGAAACAAAGAACAGTTGATGTGCCTGGCTAACATGATGCGAGTGATAGCCAAAGAGCCCATGGCCCACTTGTGGTTAGGTGCTACTAGAACCCAAACGGAAGATCTGTTTATGTATAATTCTGATAAAACTAGCATTCGTAGTCATATTAAAGACGACGAATTGTGGCTGATGAATCTAACTTTAGTACCACATATCAGCCAGTTGTTTACTTGTTTGAATATGGATGTTTTGGGGGTGGAAAATGTGATTTTGTATGGGACGAATTGTTTGTATATGCAACATTTTTCTTGTGAATTTGAGGATTATTGATGATATAAAAAGAGTGCTAACCCTCTTTAAATTTATATAGTAAAATATTGGTATTAAAAGATTTTTGATTTATTTCACAAAATGGCCCCAAGCCATAGCGCGGCAAAAAATCGTTAGTTATCAATTCTACAAAGGGACCTGACTGATTATAATATGAAAATTATACTATTCCAGATAGATTTCATTATGTTTTATCCAAAATTTTAAACCCCATAGCAATACGTAAACTAGTTAAGAAAAAGTGGGTTCCGGAAAAAATTATAGTGTCAAATTTCACATAATTCGTAAACTTGTATTAAAAATTTAAATGAAATAGACTTTGAAATAAATTTTATTACTAGTGTAATATTCACATTATGTTTAATTAACTTAAATAAAGCAACGTGCGTTAAAATAAAGTTCCAGTTGGTCTCCAACCAGGCACGTGTTGCTCGACTTACAAATAAAAACAGCTTAAAGCAAAATACAGTAACTCACAGCGGTATTTATCTACAATTTACCTAACAGTCTAAAAAATTAGCAGCCATCAACAATTCAAGAGCGATTTCTGGAGCTATTGGAAACTCTGGAATCTCCGTTGAGCTGTTGGTGTAACGCACTTTGTAAGTAAAATACATGCAGACTTTTTGCAGTACGTGGGACCTACAAAACCAAATGACAATTTTTTGATTAACCACACAAACTAATTCGTAGTACTCACGGTATTTCTCTAAAATTCACTTCGTTTGCCTCGTTTTCAGCAAATTGACCTGGACCACTGAGCATGGCTTTAATTGTGCCAGAAGTCAGAGCGTGTTCCCGTTTCACTATGAATTCGTGTCCGTCAGATGAGATTAGTTTTACGTACATGGCATCGGGACCCTCGCAACCTCCGTACACTCTTTCGGAAACTTTTTCTTCGGTAATGTCACCCATGGTTTTTGTCTGGAATTGGTGAATATTACGGTGGTGAACTGTTACTGAAGAAATGGCATTTAGGTACCTTGGTTTTTCTAAGAATGTAGAATTTTTCTTGGAAGAATGATGGAAAAAAACGACTTCTTTAACCTAATGCTTACTTGTGTTTTGTTGTGAAACTAGGGAATGTACTGTTTCTATTGTTGGTAACAGTGAGAAGGAGATATGGAATCTGCATTACCAGCATTTTTTATTTATTTCTCGAAAATTAGCCATAAGAAAAGGAGAAAGTAACAAAATAATAAACGTTTATAAATACGTAGTTGTAAATTATGGCCTCCAATTGATTTATTGCTCTTTTTATTACATTTTTTAAAATCTATGTGGCGACATCTAGTTGAAGTTCTAGAAAATTTAAATATGATAAAGGAGGACACTGCAAATATCCAAAAGACAGACAGTACATAATACATTTTAATTTAAGTTAGAATACTTTTGTACGATTAAACCATCCATATTTTATAGTAGTTTGTAGTTGCAACAATACATTTTTAAATATTGGCGAAACTCATCAACATGGCTGACCTCTGGTGGTGGCAATTATATTCAATATAATAAGATGTGTTAGGCAACCAACAATACAAGCGGGTATGCTTATTGCTTATATTTAAGAAAAATAACTAAAGAAATTGCAGTAGTAATCGTAATTAATATTAATAAACAATTAATGGTAACGATAACTCTCTGAATACGATAATAAGAGACTAATTTGCATTTTTCCGAAAACTTAAACGATTTGTAGCGCCATCTTTTAGTCACTGATTTGACGAGTTAGTTCTAGTTATATATTATCTATGGTTAGTTCCACTAAAAATCGTCGAATTAAAAGTAAGTTCGTTCAAACGTTTAATGTTTAATATTTGTAAAAAAGGTGTACAAAGTAACTCTTACCAAGCCTTATACATTCTTCACAACATTTACCGTGGAAATTCACAAGAGTTTAAACTATCAACCATTCAGAAATTAATGTTTACTACAACCTAACCTCAAAAATGTCGCAAACATCAGCCCTAGCATCCCTCACAGCCACTTACACGGATTCCGAAGGTGAAAGTGACCACGAAGACAACCCCAATGAAGGCACTGTTACGGTGAAATCGCCCAGTGGTTCAGCTTCCGACAACAAATCCACAACTTCATCCCGGCCATCGAGCCCCACTGCAGTTAAAGTTACCAGTAAAGTAGCCAAACTTGTCTCATATCATGACGACACTATCGCGTCGGATGATGAAGGCGACGCGGAGGATATGGTACCGCATGAGGTGATTATGCTGATGGATAATGGAAAGGAGTCTGATGAGCCCACTTTAACCGAGGAGGAAAGCAGTTTGATTCCTCCTGAACCACCTGGACATTGTTCCACTGATTTACAAGCGAAAATTACAACGTTGTACGACAAGATGCAGACGCAGCAGTTGGATATGAATGCGGTGATACAAAAGCGGAAAGACTTTCGAAATCCCAGTATTTATGAAAAACTTATACAATATTGCGAGCTAAACGAACTAGGTAAGCTATAACATTTTTAAAGTTTTTAGTTTCTACGTCCGAAAACTTCAAAATATTAACTGTACAATTCAATTTCAGGTTCTAATTATCCCGTTGGCATCTATGACCCTCTGAAATGGAGTAAAGAATCATACTACGAGGAGTTGGCTAAAGTACAAAAAACCGAAATGGATAAGCGTGAAAAGGAACGAAAATCCAAAGTGGAGTTTGTTTCGGGTACCAAGAAACATGAGGAAGAAAAGAAGAGGAAAAGTAAATGGGATCAACCGGGAGGTGGAGGTGGTTTGCCATCGCAAAATATTAAACCTGCCGGTTTGGTGCAACCTTCGCTTACTAATAGTGCAACTGGTACAAAGGGAACTGTTATTTCGGCGTTTGGGTCTTTACCAAAGAAACCTAGATTATAGTGTTAAGTTTAATAAAACCAAGTTTTGTTTTGTAAAAATATTTAATTAGGTGTATTTATAATGAATATAATTTATATAGAAAATGAGGATGAGAGGTAGTTTTATTTCAAGATAAAATTCCATGATTGTTATTTAAATTTCCCGCAAAATGTAAATCTTAGCCGGTAAGTTAGGAAAAATTAAAACCGACCCACTTGTTTTGTTCGCAAAACATCCGTATTGTTCCTTGTGGCGCCGTGATCGTCCGCTTCAGCACCCTCTACAGTGATAAAATCATACCACACCAGAACACACATTCAACATGTCTGACATACGACAACGTAAACACTTGATGAAAATGAACGAAAATTACATTGAAGGTAAATAAGTCAATCTATAAAAACCTTGCAGGCACTTGAAATAATCCTTTGGGAAACAAAGTGGTGTTTTGGGGGCCCAGGTTTCCATGATAAGGTTAATAAAAGGTATTCGTGGAAAAGACAATGAAGTTGCATGAATTGCGTTTGAGAAGGACGAAAATTCGATGGGGTTAGTGTTTTGGGGGGCAAGGTAAACGCGAAGTGCACAAACGGATGTTTTTTTTACAGCTTAGTTTAAGTAAATAAGGTTAACTTGTAAGTTTCGAGAAAACAGAGTGGGCTGACGTCACTTTGACAAACCTTTGCACCATTGCAAGTGCCTAGAACCTACTCAACTAGTTTTATGGAGTTGTTCCACTGAAATTCCTGTTTCGTAGATGTTCCAGAATATGAAAACACAATGCCTCCACCGCACGCTGTTCCAATAGTCGTCGCCAACGAGGACCATTCCTTCGCCCTGGACGAGGAAGCCCTAAAAAAAGTGTTAATGCGCGACGAGATCAAAGACAGGTATGTGTCTGTTATATCTGTGGCTGGCGCCTTTCGACATGGCAAGTCCTTCCTACTAGATTTCTTTTTGCGATACATGAAATCCAAGGTATGGTTGATTTATTTGAAGGAGGCAGTTTTGTGGTGACAATTTGAGGTTTTTTTTAGTACGTTCTGAAGGAAAACGTGTATGATTGGCTGGGAAGCGAGGAGGCACCCTTGGAAGGGTTTTCGTGGAAAGGCGGCTCGGAAAGAGACACCACAGGGATCCTTATGTGGTCCGAAGTGTTTCTCACTGAATTGGCCACAGGAGAAAAGGTTAGAATTTGTATGATTTTTTGGACTACAGTTAGCCCTTAGCCTTGATAAAAATATCTCTTTTGGTTAAATCTACAGTTTGTTGTATTTAACTTTCGTGTTACAGGTAGCTATAATTTTATTGGATACACAAGGAACTTGGGACAGTAAAAGCACAGTGAAAGAATGCGCAACGATTTTCGCATTAAGTACTATGTTAAGCTCCGTTCAAATCTACAACTTATCTAGTAATATTCAAGAAGACGATCTCCAGCATTTACAAGTAAGTTTCTTGGAGAAAGTTTATTTCTTTTTTTACATTTGTTTTTTCCCTACTTATAGCTTTTCACTGAATACGGCCGACTAGCTCTAGCAGATTCAGGCAAGGTTCCCTTCCAATCCCTGCAGTTTCTCGTCCGCGACTGGAGGTTCCCCTATGAGGCACCATATGGCCCTATTGGAGGGGCCCAAACCCTGGAAAAAAGACTTCAAGTAAACGAGCATCAGCACCCGGAATTGCAGTCTTTGCGCAAGCATATTCGGTCCTGTTTCACAGAAATTGGTTGCTTTTTAATGCCGCATCCAGGGATTAAAGTGGCGACTAGTCCGACTTTTGATGGGCGACTAGGAGGTGATATTCGTTAGGATTTGTTAAAAAGGGTTGATTCTAGTTTTTATTTTTTAGAAATCGATGATGAATTTAAGAGCAATTTGAAAGTTTTGGTGCCGTTGATTTTGTGTCCGGAAAATTTGGTTTTGAAGAAAATTAATGGGGATAAAGTGAAGAGTAGGGACTTTGTACAGTACTGTAAGAGTTATATGAAGATTTATGAGGGAAATGAGTTGCCGGAACCCAAGAGTATGTTGGTGGTGAGTTGACGAATGATAATTTTATTCGAATTTCCTAGGAAACTTTATTTGCTTCTCTTTTAAAATGGCAATTTCTTAACCAGTTTGATTTTACTAGGCGACGGCGGAGGCCAACAATCTCGCCGCTGTAGCCGATGCCAAAGACGTCTACACAAATCTAATGGAGGACGTGTGTGGCGGAGCAAAACCCTATTTAAAAACCGAAAAAATCGAAAACGAACATTACAGAATAAAAGAAAAAGCCATCAATCAATTCCAAAGCAAAAAGAAGATGGGTGGCGACGAGTTTAGTAAAACATATCGAGATCAACTAGAAAAGGTAAATAGTTTCGAGTTAGAGAAAGGATGAGGAAACGTTATTTTCTTGTAGGATATCGAGGAAACATTCCTGCAATTTAAGGCACATAATGAGAGCAAGAACATTTTCAAATCGGCTCGTACACCGGCTGTGTATTTTGCTGTGGTGATTTTCTTCTATATTTTGTCTGGGATTTTCGGTTTTGTTGGAATGTACACTCTGGCGAACATTTGCAATATGTTTATGGGGCTGTCATTTATAACCTTGATGACTTGGGCTTATGTAAAGTAAGTTTGTGCAAATTTGTCGGAAATAAATGTTTTTTTTTGTTGTTATTTTTGTTGTAGATATTCAGGTGAATTCCGAGATATTGGGTCGTATATCGATGAGGTAGCTAATTTCCTCTGGGAAAACGTAAGTGTCTTGAACTACGCAATGTATTATGACTATACTATGTAACAGTTAAAGGAAATTAATAATAATACTAATTTATTAGAGTGTTTTTTGTTTAAAAAAAAGCATGAATTGGAAGTTTTAACTGATTAAATATTTATGATAATATGGTGTGAATAATAATGTTAACTTTGTTTTATAGCATGCCTATTTCAAAAAACGAAAACTAAGAAAACGTAGGTACTTCAAATCTGTTCAAAGTTTTGCATTTTTTCAGTTTTTCTTATAAACAGCATGCGGATTAAACACTTTTATTTTAATTTAGCATTTTTCTCTTAGACACGCCACTGTAAATATCAAATTTTGAGAGATATTCGAAACTCTTTAATTAGACATGTGCGTTGCACTATTTGTCTCTTTTAAAACAGAGGGACAGAGTACCACGTGCATGTCAAATGAAAATTATTGTTCCTCCATTTCCCAGCACTTTTTTCTTGGCTTTGAATGTTTTCTCCTTGCTTTTCCCCCCTTGCTGATTTTCCGTTTGTTTTCTTTTTCCGCAGTTAATGAAAACCATCGTACAGTCGTTCGTCGAAACAAGTATGCAGCAAATGGCTGTAGAAGTAGCTGAAAGAACAGTTCTGAATGCTGCCTCTAGTGTGACAGCGGCCAATGGAAAGAAAAGGGGGTGATCCTGTTTTAGTTATTGTCTAGTCTGCCATAAATTGCTACACTGCTGATCCGCGCAATGTTACATAAAAATCTAATAAAATAATCTCATTATTTGGGAAGTAAATTTGTGTAGATAAACTTTTAAAAAACCAAAGGAGTGTTGAGGAAGGGTTGTCTTTAATCTTTAATGTCTTGCCAAGTATTTCCATTTTAATTTCGTGTTGTATATAATTATGTATGTTGTGTAGCATTGATTATTTTGTAAATGTGATATATATATATCGTGGCAATGTTGGTATTATACAATTTATTATTTATTTTTTTAAAGCAAAACTTTTTTAACCTATATAATATAATATAATATAAAAATGGATCTTCTTTTTAATTTATAAAATAAATTGTAAGGGTTGGTTAAGGATTTTTTAAAACTAGTTTGTAGATTACTGTTTGAGCCAAGGCCATGACTTTTTGTTGTTAGACGCTTTTTTACCATACCCAACTCACTAACATTGCATTCAGGACCAATAAAGTTATTTCTGGTAGATAACTTTAATGGAATGTGAAATGAGAATAATCCCATTTGTCTACTCACCTAAGTGCCTTATTTGGGGTATAGAAAAATAATTAAATTAACTTGTTGTTGTGAATTTTGTAAAAGTTGTGCGTGGTGAACTTTTATTGTAAATTATTGTATTAATAGGTTCAAATTCTAAGCAAATAATCGCAGTTTTTTCCCAGGTGAAACTTTTAATATTGTAATAATTATAATATATTATCGATGATTCATACCATGTACCTTTTAGCTACAATTTTAATGATAACAGAGTTTGGAGCTTTTTATTATAAATAATTAATATTTCGACAGAACATTAAAATTATGTACATAGAAGGTGTAAGCTCAAAGTTTTAAATTTAATGTAAAGTACCTTTATTTGGTTTTGGTTAATAAATGATTTATTTTTAACAGATCCTGCTGTTTTCCTTTATTTAGAACTACTTTAATTTTTCACTCGAAAAAGTTGTAATTATGTTCTATTTATAACTTCTTTTCGATTCACAAAAAATAAATTAAATTGATATTTATCAGAAGAATTGAACTGGAAAAAGAAACTTGGAATAGAGTAGCCGCACCGTAGCATGGAAAAAGACAGTTGGAATAGAGTTGTCGGACAGTGGCATGGAAAAAGACAATTGGAATAGAGTAGCCGTGCCGTGGCATGGAAAAAGACAGTTGGAATAGAGTAGCCGCACCGTGGCATGGAAAAAGACAGTTGGAATAGAGTAGTAACACAATGGCGTGGAAAAAGACAGTTGGAATAGAGTAGCCGCACCGTGGCATGGAAAAAGACAGTTGGAATAGAGTTATCAGACCGTGGCATGGAAAAAGACAGTTGGAATAGAGTAGCCGCACACTGGCGTGGAAAAAGATAGTTGGAATAGAGTAGCCGCACCGTGCCATGGAAAAAGACAGTTGGAATAGAGTTATCAGACCGTGGCATGGAAAAAGACAGTTGGAATAGAGTAGCCGCACCGTGGCATGGAAAAAGACAGTTGGAATAGAGTAGCCGCACACTGGCGTGGAAAAAGATAGTTGGAATAGAGTAGCCGCACCGTGCCATGGAAAAAGACAGTTGGAATAGAGTTATCGGACCGTGGCATGGAAAAAGACAGTTGGAATAGAGTTGCCGGACAGTGGCATGGAAAAAGACAGTTGGAATAGAGTTGTCGGACCGTGGCGTGGAAAAAGACAGTTGGAATAGAGTTGTCGGACCGTGGCGTGGAAAAAGACAGTTGGACTAAAGTAGCAACATAGATATACAATTAAATAAGAAAATATTCAATCCAGCTTTTACCGCCATCTGGTTAGAAACAAGGAAACTATATTCTGTCGGTAAAAAATATACCTTTGTGTTGTTTCAGTATGTAAGTTCGGCTATTGACACATAGATGGCAAAAGCAAACCCAATTTTTAGTTTTTAATTATTTTTTCAATAAATAATACAGCAAGAAGTAAGAGATAAATACCATTTAAATAAACATAAATTTCTGTAAATAATTTATTACAATATATGCTAGTACAGTTTTATCACAGAAATGTTGTGATTTGTGGTGGCATAACGCATGAAAATTATCCTAAAAAAATAATAACATCTAAATATTTAAAAATATGTAACATATAAAGTAATTTCCAATATTTAACAACGATATAATTTATGTAACTAATAATGAAGACTTTAAAACCTAAAGTTTTTAATAAATAGATTTTACTTTAAAAATATAATAATTATAATAATAATATACTTTGGTTATTAACAAAATTAGTAATTTTATCTACTCGTGTCCTTTTCATCACTCTCTGGTGCCTCGGACTCCTCAATCTCCATCGTCTCACCCTCATTCCTTATCGACAAATAGTTCTTCAACGCTTGTCTATCGGAAAACTCGCAGGCGTCCAGGACAATTTGATTGAAGGCTTCTGGTTTGTCTGCGTAGACGTGATGACCAGCCCCAGAAATAACCTAAGTAAAAAAATTCCAAAAAATGAACGAACGAAATTGAAATACTTAAAAACTAAATATTCCACCTGCATCTTAAAATACGACTGCGTCCGTTTCTCCTTGATAATATCACCAGCTGAATGATCAATCCACGATCGTGATCCATACAAAAGTGTAATGGGTACATCGGTTCGAAGTTCATGTATGCGTTTCACCATGGGGTTTTTAGCCCAACCAAAACCCAACATCATTGAATGGAAAGCACTTTCCCCACTGAAAAACCATAGAAATAATAAGGTACAAAATTTATTGGTGTCTTCACCTGGGATTCTGTGAATTGCACTGGTAAATATACTGAGGGATCAATTCAGGATCACTAAGAACCATCGCATACTTCCTGGAAATGTCCGGTCTAATTGCATTGATAAACCAAGGGCCTATACAAAGAAATTCAAACACCACACTCGAAATTTTTTATACCATAACTAACCCATTGGTCCAGCAACTCTTATCCCAGCTAAAGGATTAAATGGTTGAAGCATATAAACCAAAGAGCGAATCCACAAGGGTACGCTAGATTTGTATTCGGCTGGTTTCTCAGGGAACCCCCAAGGATCGGCCAGGATTAAATGTTTAACCCTGTCAGGGTAGGACAAGGCGTACGAAGCACCCAAAAACCCACCCATACTATGGCCTAATAAAATGAAATTCTGCAGTTTCATTTCTTTGCGCCACTCTTCGATGGATTTTACTAGTTGGTGCTCGGCCTCCAAGCTGTCACCGCTGAAGGCTGGACGGGAAGATCTTCCAAAACCTAATAGGGGAAAATAGCGTTTGAAGTAACCACATTCTATTAGGTATAATCTGTGACCCAAAAAAAATCAAATGACTGGACTATAGGTAATTTTTGGGGCTTTGTAACAAGATTTTCCAAGTACCTAAGAGATCGATTGCGTACACAGGACGAGACGCTGCAAGGGCGTCTAAATTCAAACACCAAAGAGCTACACCAGCTCCTAGTCCATGCAGGAGGACTAGCGGGGTATTTTGAGACTCTGTGTTGAAGGACAAGGTCCATATTTTGTCCGCTGGGCCTACAACTGGACCGACGTCGACATACCAACCACGATAGGCACTTCTCACGACTAAAATATCGTTAAAAATAATGAAATTTCGTAAAATTTTAGCTCAGCTTACTTTGTAAGATTTTCTTTTCCAAAGTCCTCAGCATTCCTTCCGAGTACTTATTCCATGTTAACCACGACGGACTAAGCCAGCTGTTATCAAGAAACATTAAATTACTGGTAATTCAAGCTAGTGAAACCAGAAAATAAATAATAATAACAATAGCGCGTGTTAGGTTATGTTATTTTTGATCTAATAAACCACTGCCAATTTCTATTTTAGTAAACAGTTATACATTATCCAATTGCCTGATTATTTACATACCTAAATATAAATACAATAAAGTTGACGTAGCTTTTCGTCCAAGCTACAATAGTCGGATAAAATATAACCAAAATAAATTTGACAATAACCTCCTTTCTCATCGCTAGTATTATTTACTCTGCTCTGATGACGATTCGATATGTCGATAAAAAAACTACCTTGACTGTGGGTCATCAGCTGATGGCAACACTTGTAGCTTTCCGGGTTCTTCGACAATCATTGGTTCCGGTGGCATTCCAGTCCAAGCCAAGTTGTTAAATCACAAATTACAACTTCACAACGCAATTTATTACATCAAAGCCCAAGCAGCACACGCGTGTCCAATTGACTGTAATTGAAGAAATAATTTGCAATGATAATAAAGTGGTTTTCGACTATTGTTTGTGGGAGATAATTATTTTATCGCACTCATTACACACAGGTTGTCATCATCGGTTGGAGTTTGTACCGTTTACTTATAGAGTCGTATTACAATCATTATTGGACTACAATTATTATTATATTAATAAACTTTAGTGTGTGTACTTAACCTTGATTAATATTCTATGCGAAACTGATAAGAACAACCACAACAAAAACCAGTGGAGATTATATTTTTGTGGGGCACTATGTCAACAGGAACGTAAACTAAAAGATAGATAAGAAATTCTTGTTTGGAAACATTACGTCATGATGATTTAACAATTATTTACCATTTCATGAAAATAATTGTGCAGTTTCTGTTGTAAAAAATACCATAATAAGCCACTTTTAAATTTAATTCCAAGCCGCTGCGTCATATTGTTGCTTAGCAACCCACTGAAAATGGTCAATGACATTATATAAGAAAGAGAAAGTCTTTAAAGAAATTTGTTGAACCTGAATGTATGCAACTATTCATACACATAACTACTTCTGCCATCTAGCAGTGCGACTTACTAATTTTTCCTGCAGATACCTTTTATACTATTTACAGAATCCTACCAGAATTTTACATGTTAGTTTTAGAAGTCAATACTAGATGGAAATCACAGTGGTTTAATTATTATTGATGTAAATAAAGACGTTATTGTTGTAAACATCAATTTTTTTTCTTTTAAAAAATTATGCTACTTTCACTGTTAATGAGCTTTTATTAGTTAGTGGAATGAGTTAAGGAAAACTAAAAATTGTTATGCTTCTGCCATCTATTTGTTGAGTTTTAAAGTACACGTTATAGGATAGGTAGGTTTCTTTTATTATACATTTTTAGCCTAAATTTTATTATAACCTTACAGCTGTTACATTTTGACAGCTATGCGAAATTTGAAATCAAACCATGAAAAAACTCGGTAAAGTACGAATAAATCCACAATTTTTACCACTTGAAACCTCTAAATGCTTGATTTTAGTGGAAATCATTCGATTTTGGACCAGATCAAACCCCCAAAGAAACTTTGGAAGAACCGTTAAAAAAAAACCATTTTACTACCAAACTGAAACCCCTCGTCAGCTCTAACAAAATTATCCAGAAACGAATCGACTTCCACACAGAATTAATACCGAAAACACCAGCGGATTTATCTGTCCACCCGAAGAAAATCAAAGAATTAGAGTCGTGGTTGGAGGAAAATGTTCTTAAGGTAAATAAAACTGGAACTAATCGGAATCGGACAAAAACGTTTAGGTTGTTATTTTTAGGTCAAAGCAGCTTTTCTCTTACTATCCGGACCCACTGGTTCTGGAAAAACCACCACGCTTTCAGTACTTTGCAAGACAATGGGCATTAATATATTAGAATGGGTGAATCCCATGGATTTGGATTTTGAAGTATTTCATGGAGCCAGTCAGTTGAGTAGGTTTACTGAGTTTCTTAAGATGTCCAAATGGAACACGTTGTTTGAGACTGAGGGGCAGAAAAAGGTTATATTGGTCAAGGATTTCCCAAACGTGGTTATAAAGAATCCTGAGGGGTTCCACAATATCTTAGAGTAAGTGAAAGGGAATCACCGAATCAAATCAAATCAAATTTGTGTCTATGTCCAATAGTTTTGTAAAAAAGCTATTCTAAATTATTAAAAGTAGTTTAGACTGTAAGTTATAAGGATGTAAAGCCATACTGTGGATCAAAACTAGAATAATTTGAAACAGGCTTGTTTTTTAGAGAATTCTCCTATGACCCCAAGTACCCAGTTGTATTTATTTGCACCGAAGCTAGTCAAAACAGTATAAATTTGCCCCGGCTTCTTTTTCCGGAAGCAATCAAACAAAAATTTGGAATAACTCACATAAGGTAAGTTAACTCCCTTCTTTTTGTACAAAATTTAACCAAGTTGTTTCAGTTTCAATCCTTGTGCTATAACAATAATGAATACTTCTATCAAACGCGCCCAATGTATCCTTAGTGAACACCCAGATCTCTATAAAATGCCATCCAATTCCACCATAGAAGCAATTGTAACTTCCTCTATGGGCGATATAAGAAACGCAATGAATCAGTTGCACTTAGCGAGCCTCTTGGGTACTAAGGACATCCCCACGGTATCCGAGAAAACCGGTACTAAAAGAAAACGCAATGGGAAAAGCATCACGAAAATTCAACATATGAATAAAGACGAAGCTTTGGGTTTGTTCCATGGATTAGGCCGAATTCTAAACCCAAAACGCAAGGAAGTTGATGGTTCATGGAGGCTGGATTGCGATGTGGAGAAACTCGTCGATGAGTTTAGTATACAACCTAGTAGTTTTCAAGGGTTTTTACACGAGAATTACTTGAAATATTTCGGGGATTTAACTGATGTAGCTCGTGCTGCTGATAGTTTAAGCTTGTCGACGCTGTTTTTGGAAAAGTGGACGGATCGGCATGAGACTTTAGTATTTTCTGTGTGGATAAACACTTTAGGTCTTATGGTTTCTAATGAGCATAAAGTACGGAAGTTTACTCAGATTCGAGCGCCTAGAAAGAGCGTCAAGTGGTAAGTCGAAAAAATAGAGATTTTTATTGAAAAGCGAGAAGAAGCCGATTGTTTCTTGTATGTTGAAGATTTTTTTGTTCTTATTTTCGTTTCAATTATTCCTGTGTTAAAAATAACTTTTATCTTCAAGAGACGTTTTATTTCCTTCCATTTATATTTGGCAAAAACGTGACTGGATTTTGGTTTTTTTCAGTGTGGAGCGCCATTTGGAAACTCGGGGTTTGTCTACCACAGATTATTACTACTATAATATAATTAAGAAAAGTGATAAATTCCATAGATTCATTTGTTAAGTTGTCGTTATTTTTGTATTGTTTTGTACTCCTATTTAAAATAAATGTTTCTCAACTAAATCAAGTCATCTCATTCACAACCCCAAACAAAAATTTAGCAAAGTCAGAATAATTTGACAATTGGAAATTTCGCATGTCATTACGTCAAGACGAAACTTAAAATGACTAGTGGTGGTACTTTAATTTGTGCAAAACCCGTACAAAACGAAGAGGTAAACTAGTCACTAATGCATGAAACCCATAAAAATCTTGTTTGTTTTAGACCGAAGAAGACAAGGAACTTCAGTCTGAACTAAAACTACTTGTAGAGAAAATAACAGTAAGTTACAAAAGCTTCTGTACTTGATTTATAATCTAGTTTATTTTAGGGAAACGATCCTAAACTTGTACCACCTGCAATAGACATGCTTAAATATCTAATTCGAACATCCACCACCTCCATGACTTCCGTACCAAAACCCTTGAAATATCTAACACCTTACTACGAGGCCCTAAAGGAAACCCATCAAAAAATGTCTCCAGGACCAATTAAAAAAAATCTCTCTGATGTGATATCTGTGTTGGCGATGGGGACAGCCGGGGGCGAAGCCGCCAAAAGAAAAAGCGACTGTCTTCGATACTGTTTAACAGGTTTTAATAATAATAATAATAATAATAACAATAACTCACCTAAAATATTTTTGGTACAGGCTCAATGATGAATATCGGCGATTGGGGCCACGAGTACATCCGCCACTTGGAAAACGAAATCATCCAAGAGTGGAGCACCTGCGAGACTGGAGAAAAAGTCCTGATGCCCCTCGTCGACGACATAATCAACTTCAACTGTAACCACCATGCTGAAATCCAAGCTTGCGATTTGCTGATGGAAATTGACAAGTTGAACATGCTACCTGCTTACATCGCCCCCAATACCTACCAGAGGATGTGCATGTATTTGACATCTTGTGCAAAATACGTGGATGAAATTGAGCGCTCGAAAATTATGTCATTAACTTGTGAGCAGTATTTGAAGTTTGGGGAGTATTCCAGGTCGTTGATTAACTCGATTTTGTTGAGGGACGATCGGATGGTGCATAAGATTTTCCAAACGTGCAAGGAGAAGTTTGTGTTATTTATAGTAATTCGGATAATTTCTATTATTTCTGATATTTTTAGACCTGGCCTATATCAACTAGCTTTTATCTGCGCCAGGCATTTGTACCCTATTAGAGTGGACGAGTTAGACGAAGACAACGATGAGCTAGTTAACATCCTCAGCAATAGCCACTTAAGCTCCTACTTTCTTACATTAGCTCGTGAGGTTAGTAGTATAGTTTTTGCTATTTAAAGCCACAAGTGAATCGTTTTCTTTCATTACTAAGTTGGATGTAATGGAACCTAAATCCCCGGACGAAGTCTACAAAACCTGGTTGGAACCAGTTCCAACTCGGCTGTCCATTCTAGGAGATAACGTAGACAGTGCCAGGCAAAACCTAGCTTCGTCTTTCGTAAACGGTTTTGTAAACGCTGCTTTTGGAAGCGATAAACTCCTGACGACTGATGGAGGAAACAAGTGGATTTACCGGAATAAAGACCATGGAATGATGAGTGCCACTGCAGCGTTGGGTTTGATCCACTTGTGGGATGTTGATGGCGGTTTAACTCCTATAGATAAATACTTGTACACTACTGATGACTATATTAAAGCTGGTGCTTTACTCGCTTTGGGTATTGTGAATTGTCGTGTACGCAACGAGTGTGATCCAGCTTTGGCTTTGTTGGGCGACTACATCCAAAGTACCAACCAAGCGCTTCAAGTCGGGTCGATTTTAGGGATTGGCTTAGCCTACGCTGGGACTGGACGTCAGGATGTTTTAGCCTTGCTTCTTCCTTTGGTTTCCTCGGCTAAACTAGTGGAAATTCTCGGAGTTTCCAGTATCGCTTGTGGGTTAATTTCGCTTGGAATCACTAACAACGAAGTGCCTACTACAATCTTGAATAAAATTATTGAAAGCAATAATACGGATCAGTTGAAGTCGGCATATATGCGCCTGGCTGGACTTGGAGTTTGTTTGTGTTATTTTAGCGCACGAGATGCTATAGATGTGCCGGCTAGTGCTATGGAGGTGTTCGAAGAGCCGTTTAAGACAGTCATGCAGAGTTTGTTGCAAATGTGCGCTTATGCTGGAACAGGCGATGTGTTAATCATCCAGGAATTACTGCATATCGTCGGAGAAAAAATCGAGGTGCCCCAATCAGAGAAAAAAGACGGTAATAAGAAGAAAGAGGGGAAAAAGAAGAGCAACTGGGATGCGTCGTTGGGCCAAGCTGTGGCCATTCTCGCCGTGGCAGCAGTGGCAAAATCCGAGGAAATCGGCATTGAGATGATCCACCGGATCTTCGGGCATGTTGGGCGTTATGGAGAACCTTCTGTTCGGAAAGCCGTTCCGTTAGCTATCGCCTTCATGTCAATGTCCAATCCCCAATTGAATGTTACTGATGTCCTGACGAAGTACTCGCATGATTCGGATGACGATGTAGCTTGTAATGCGATTTTTGGGCTGGGGTTAATAGGAGCTGGTACCAATAACGCCAGATTGGCGGCGGCATTAAGACAGATGGCGGCGTATCATAACAAGAATCCGTCGCAGCTGTTTGTAGTGAGAATAGCGCAGGGGTTGGTGCATATGGGAAAAGGCACGTTGACTTTGAATCCGTTGCACACTGATCGGGAGTTGATTGATCCGGTTGCAATGTCTGGTAAGAAAATCGCGATTCAGTAAAAGAAATTATTATTATATACTTACTTTTGTAGGTCTTCTCATTACCCTCGTCTCCCTCCTCGAACCCCACTCACTAATCCTAGGACGTTCTCACTATTTGCTCTATTGTCTAGCAGCGGCGATCCAGCCCAGATGGCTGTTGACTCTTGATGATAATTTGGATGTGTTGCCAGTGACAGTTAGAGTGGGGCAGGCTGTGGATACTGTGGGAAAAGCAGGCACCCCTAAAACAATTTCCGGAATTCATACGCACACTACGCCGGTTTTGTTGACTTGTGGAGAAAGAGCCGAGTTGGCTACGGATGAGTTTCAGTTGTTTGCGCCTACTTTGGATGGTGTTTGTATTTTGAAAAAGAAGGAAGTGACGTAGAGGTGCTGTTTTTGAAATTTGCTTATGTTTAATAAATTGGTGTTATTATGATTGTTGTGCTTGTAGAAAAATGATATAAAGTCACCATTTAGTTGGACTATTAGCTTTTTAGTCAAATTTTACACTAGATTAAATTCGAAAACACGCCAACTAATTTCAACATGGAGTTTTTTCACTTGTTAGTTGACTTAAACGAAAAATATTGACAATTTTACTAGAATTTTACATAATGGATTTTTTCGCCTTAACTAAGTACGGATTTTCGGATAGTTTCAAAGACCTCATGAGACCGGACTACAAAGAGCCGCAACAACGCCGTCCCATGTCAGAACCTGAAGATGACATACCAGATGGTAAAATACCAAAATTGTCCAACAATTTTCAACATTTTGCTATTGTAGGTACTGCAAAAAAACCTTTCGCCGAAGCTATTAAAGAACTGGATTGCTACATTGGAAGTGCCAATGGTTACGCCTTCAACTCCCATGAAAGACTCAGACTTATGCGTCATAAATACATGTTTAAACCTGTAGGTTCGTATGTTGTTATACAACAAGAATTAAGCGTTATTTTAAGCTGGTTCTTTTGATTAGGACCTTGTCGCATGTATAGATATCCTGGAACTAATGCGATGAATTATGGGTGGTGGAAGGAAGATCCGGAGTTGGTACCTTTGCTCGAGGATAATTGGCATCTTCCTCTTGAAAGATTCCCTAGACAAAGATCGGAAATGAGCAGGTGAATTATTTTTACTTTATATGTAGTTTAGTCTCCCATAATGATTTTTTTAGATTTTTGGATTATTGTATGAAGGTCGATAAATTTTTCAGAATGTAATAGGGGAAATTAAGAGGCAGTGTAGGTATATAATTCTGACGGGGTCACTGTAGGGGAAAACAAGTAATTCCCAGTGACACAAAATTATATATTTTAAAATCAGCGAATTTCTGTAGATTTTAATGTAAATTAGAGTAGCGAATCTAGTGTAATCAATTAAATAAATGAGTATAGAAAACAAAAATACTTGCTTCAATTTCCAGTCAAAAAACTGACAATTTTCCAAATCTATTGACTAAATTATGGATTTCTTCGGGCTAACTCAATATGGCTTTTCCGATACTTTCAAATCCTTCATGCGCCCAGACTACAAAGAACCAGACACCTACTTAGACATGGCGGAAATCGACGCAAACTTATACATAGGTAAATATCAACCCCAAAAAAACAACTTTATTAATACCAAGTTTAGGTAAACTGAAAAGACCTTTTGCTGAGGCTGTTAAAGAACTAGATTGCTACATTGGATACGCAAATGGCTACGCTTATAAATCCAACGACAGGCTGATGAGGATGCGAAGGAAATCCATGTTTAAACCTGTAGGTAGGTAGTTTTTTGTTGGAATTTCACAAAATTATTGCTAAAATTTCTAAAGGTCCTTGTGATATGTACTTGTACCCTGGCACAAACTCGATGAATTATGGCTGGTGGAATCAAGATCCTAAGTTGAAGGTTTTAATCGAGGATAACTGGCATTTACCTATCGAAAGATTTCCAGCAGTTCGCTCAGACATGACGAGGTAAAGAAGCATTGTAAATTAAGACAACAACTCTAATAGAATGGTTTTTAGGTTCTTGGATTATTGCTTGAGGAGTAACAAGTATTTCAAAATGTGATGATAGGAAAAAGTGACTATATTCTTCTATAAATTATTAATATCAGTCATCATTATTATAAATTTCGAATAATTACATACTCCTACTACAGTAATAATTAATTTATAATCGTATTTTTGTTCAAATCGATTCAAGCTGAAGCTTTGACTTAATAAAAGAATGTTAAAAACTATATACAATGTGGCATTTAAATTTAAATAAACATAAAATAAAACCCACAACCCCATAATTATGCTTAAAATAATATAAACTAGTTTAAAAATGTATAATTGCTTAGCTAAAAAAACCGTCCTATAATCACTATGTATTTAATTCGAGAAAAATCCACACTTCTTGTGCACTAAACTAAACTTTTTAACTATAATCCGTTTCAAATCTATCATCGTGCTCCCACGCCTTATTCCTCGAAGCCCCACCTCGCTTACTATCCCCCCATCCAGCAGTCGCCACTCCAGTATTCTTCGGCTTCCTCGTCCGTCCATCGCTATCGCGCCAGTTCGCCTCCACGTTGTTGCTTTTAGTTTTATTAAAACGAGCACCGGCCCCCAAAATCGGTCGGCCATGTTTGCTGCTGTTGTTGTAGATTTGTTGATCGGCGGAAATCTGACTAGAATCAGGCACGTAGTCCGTATTGGAGGAACTGTTAAGTTCTTTGGGGGGCGATGTTAAAGGGTCGGTGGCTGAGGTTGAATCGGGGGTAGTGGACAGCTGGAGGACGTTCACGTTGCTTTGATATCCGACGAGGGTTCTGCACGTTTGGCTGGTTTTTACGCTTAGTGTGCAGAGGACGTCCTGGAAAAAATTGGGTATTGAAATACTGAAAAGCGAGATTATTTTCTAATTGTACCTGTATTGTGGTTGCTGCCATATCGCCCAAGTGTTTTTCATAAAATATATGAATGTCGATGGGCAAAACAGAAAATCTGTTATTAGCTACATCCAAAGCCAACAAAAACCATAATTTAACTTCCTTTGTGTAAGTTTTTTCTGTTGAGACCAAAGAGAGACGTATACTGTTTAAAAGTTCTGAAAACGATTCGGAGGCAGCGACTTTTAAAGTTGATCCATTCAGGTAAAGCTGGAAAAAAAATATAAATATAAAATGACACTCCTTAAAAATTATTGCGCTTTTTTACCTGTATAACAAACACTTTTAGATCTAACGGCTGCCCGGCTTGCAGCAACAGTTCCAAATAAGTTATTAAAGGTTTCGCCATACAGTGATACGGAACCCCAGGCGGTGTTTTACTTTTGCTAAAAAATTCCCCAGTCATTTGAACACAATTACGAAACACAGTCGGATTGTACTTTTGCAGACTTTCTCGATCTAAAAACCACAAAACAAATAAAAAACCTGCCAAAAAACACTCCACTAAACCTTACTTTCAAAACTCATTTGTAGATTAGTCACAAAATGAGATTTCACTGTTTGATCATGGATTTTAACCTCGTGAAAGTTCCTGGCTGTCATCAAATGCACAATTTTTGTAGCCAAAGATGAATTGTTTAGACAGTTTTCGTACACAACATCAACGCTTTGCCTGTTTGAAAAAACCAAATTTAAGTAAAACTGAGCTGCTTTAATACATACAACACTAACCTAACTTCTTCCCCATCTGAGCAACTAGAATTCCAGCTATGCATGATGTACTTGATTTTTTCGTTTAGTAAAATACCATCATCTTCCAGGTTTAACTCATCCAAACTGCTAAGTAGTTTAGTGAAACGTCTACTTTCTGTTGACTGACTAGGACTAGATTGTATTATTGGACTAGTGGGGTTTATTACACCGGGGGGTTGCGGTGTCGACGATGCCACTCCACTACTTCCCGGGTTCTTCTTTAGCCAACCTCGGCCTCTTCCTGCTCCGCTACTAGACATTTTACACAATAACACTGTACGCCAAACCACAAATTTTACTTTTAGTGAGTATTATCAAATTATAAATCCAGGAACATAACCTCAACACGACATGACTATTATTAGATTATATAAAGTGGTGGTTGAATAAAGAATATATAAATAAATTAATAGTTTGTTTCAAGCACAATATTACGATGTTATGTTTGTTTTTACACAGTAAATACACAAAAAGCTAAAATATTAAGCTCATTCACAGAAACGACAAAAATAAAACTAAAATTTTAGTTCAAGTGTTTATTGTAAGAGGGTGCTTCTTATTATTTGTGGTCCATCTATCATCGAATAGCAAAAGCTCTAATTACAGTTTTCTGTAAAGTATATAAGGTGCAATCAAAATAAAACGATTCAACACAATTTTTCACACATAAAAATGGTTTAAATGATTAAATCAAATCTTTCTAAAATAAAAAACGTTTTAAATTTCCTTGCAATTTATTGCTACATCTAACTCCTCTCCATCTACTCTAACTAAACCAAATATTGACAATTTTGCACCAATTAGTTCCCCCCAACTCCTTGGTGCAAAATGCAACAATTTATTCAAAGTTGTATTCCGTGTCAGACAAACTATTGTCTGAAAAATACTGTCAACTTTGCTGCTTCGGTTTGTTTTTGAACGGCACCACAAAACGCTGCGCCACATCCAATGGCGGGGAATATCCTTCCGAATATGTGTTGTCCTCGAATTTTAACTCGTACTGGTCAGTATGAGTGGCTGGCGGTTTGTTGACTATGGCTTTGTAAAAGCAGGTAGTGGTCGGGTAAAGTGCCATAACTATCAGGAGAAAGAAAGTGTTACTACGGAAATATTTCAGCTAGTTTACTAGCTTTACCTAAAGTGTCCTTAGGGAACAGAGCACTAGGATCAGTCTCGGGATTAGCTCGCATTAAAGGCAAAGGAATCACCCATCGTTTGCTAATAGTGTGTCTAGTTTTTTGGTTTTGCTCTTTGAATCTATCGTACACTTCGTACTTGTTTGTGCTATGGTTAAATCCAACTACCTCGGTGATTATCCAGTTTTCCCCGTCCTTCTCGTTGACTTTAACAAAAACCAGCACCTCATCTCCTACCTGAAGAATAAAAGAAAATAATCAACATTATAGCATAAACATTTCATATTGTTTAAGAAAATAAAATTACTTTAGCTACATAGTTTGGATCTGGTGGAATGGCTCCACAAAGTGGCGGTGGTTTCTCTCCAACTTTGCCCACAAATAACGGCAGAGTTTGCGCGGAATTAAGCAACATTCTCATTAGAGTGCCTCTTCGAATTATCTCCTTGTTATTTCCAAGATGTGCCTTAAATATAACAAGCAATTAAACAATCTAAAGTTACATACGTATAAAAATTACTTGTATTCGCCGCCTTTCATTAGTAATATTCTGTATCTCCGA
This sequence comes from Pediacus dermestoides, assembly GCA_963942485.1. Classification (NCBI taxonomy): domain Eukaryota; kingdom Metazoa; phylum Arthropoda; class Insecta; order Coleoptera; family Cucujidae; genus Pediacus; species Pediacus dermestoides. The sequence goes on from OZ012629.1 coordinate 12,083,249, forward strand.
AATAGTCTTTAAAGCTTTTCGAATAACATCCTCTTCTTGCTCAGAAGAAGCAACAGCATTTTTGTACAAAGTCTTTAGTCTCGTCTGGAAATCCTTAGTTTAGTAAACATAAACAACAAGCAGTTAATTAGATAAAAATAAAATATACCGTATAATGTTGAGTAGTTTTCTCATCTGATTGGTACTTTTGCACGGCCCCCAAACTGGTTTCGCTTTGATGGCGTTTTTTCTCTATATCATGCACGGTTTGCTGTAAGGATTTCAACTTGTCTTGAATTTGCTGGGCAGCCAAGGCATCTCCAGTAAAAGGCATGTTTATTTATTTATTTATTTTGGGAGGTTTCAGAGATTCCTACTAAAAAATATTGAAATGTATTCTAAATAAAAACATACCTTGCACACATTTACTTTGTTAATTTACTCCAATTGTGGTTGGTTTTAATTTAATTAAACATCATTGCTATTTGCCACTTCAACAATTTGACAATTTCATGTCACGTTAATGACATGTCGATTGACATCTTAGCGGAAGTAAAAGAGTTAACATGCGACGACTGTCGTAAGAAAAAATCCCTACATTTGTAACTAGCGTGTATGTATGGTTGCATAACCACACAATGTATATTTGATTGCCTAACAATGGCGCTAAATTCAAATTAATAGAAATAGGCTAAGCAAATATTATTTTTGTAGTTTAGATATTTTTGGTACATTTAATAAAAAAAAAACACAAATTTTATTAACTAAACGCAATTTTGTCTCTCTTAGCAACAATTTTCACTGAACGGTCCAGTCAAATCAAAATTCACACGTCAATCGTCAATTTTCCTAGAAAATTTCCCCATTTCCCGAACCACCAACACTATGACGGGATGTGAATGTGCAGCCCTTCGCCACTACAAATGGGTGACAAGTCAGGAAGACGCTCGAATATTCATGATTAACTGTCTGGTGGCAGTGGGCACCCCCAAAAAATACGCCGAAATCGTGGCGGAAAACCTCCTGGATGCCGATAGTAAAGGCATAATCAGTCATGGAATGAATCGCTTGAGTACCTACTAAACCCACTTGAAATAGCTGTGGTAATGCAAGGAATTTATTTTCAGGGTATTATATCACAGACATACAGAATAAAGCTTGTGATCCTTGTGCTGAACCAACTAAAGTCCATGAAACTGTATGCTCAGCTGTGGTGGATGGACATAATGGTTTGGGTGAGGTTGTTGGTTCATACTGCATGAATCTGGCTATCGAGAAGGCCAAACAGACTGGAATTGGGATTGTGGTGGCTCGCGGTAAGAAACCTAAACGTATAAATCCAAAAATCATTGTTATATATATTTAGGATCGAACCATTTCGGCATTAACGGATATTACTCATACCAAGCAATAAAACAGGGTGTAATTGGGCTTTGTTTCACTAACACATCTCCATTAATGGTTCCAACTCGTGCCAAAAAGGTACCGATAATCAAAATGCCTTGCCCTTAAAATACCCAAGTATTATTATATTAGGCGGCTTTGGGCACCAATCCCTTGGCTGTAGGAGCCCCAGCTCTAAACGGAGATATTTTTCTTCTTGACATGACTACAACCACAATCGCTCTTGGAAAGGTACCAATATCAATACTTAAAACGATCAAAACTTAGTTAAGTTCCTAGTGATTTCCAGCTGGAAATCTACCGCAGACGAGGCCAAAAACTACCCAGTGGTTGGGCGTTGAATGACAAAGGCGAAGATGAAACTGATGCGGAAGAAGCAATGAAGTACAGACTACTGACTCCACTAGGTGGTACTGAATCCAACGCCGGTTACAAGGGTTTTGGTTTAGCTATTTTCGTGGAAGTACTAACTGGACTCCTGTCTGGTAAATATTAATAACCAAGATAAAACAGCAATTTGGTTGGTTTTTTAGGCGCGGCTTATGGTCCAAACATCCGAAGCTGGGACAAAGACAACCAAGCTGCCGCCAATCTAGGCCATGGCTTCATAGCGATTGATCCTGCGGCTTTTGAGCCGGGTTTCGAAACACGTCTGTCGGACTTGATGAATTTTCTTCGAAAATTGGAACCAGTAAAATACTATAGCTGAAATTTGGTTTGGGACTGTTATTTAATTACAGGCCGATCCAGAGAAACCAGTACTAATACCAGGTGATACTGAGCGGCAACAATTAGCTAAAGTGGCGGATGATGGTGGGATAATTTATTTGAAGGACCAGCATGATACAAATGCGCAATTAGCGAAGGAGTTGAAGGTTGCTCCGCTGAAGAGTAAATGGAAGAAAGTAAGGCGTGTGAAAACTTGCCGTCCAAAATCGAAGAAACAGAAATGCACGGAAGATTGTAAACTATAATTTTGACAGGTCGTGTTAATTCCCATGTAATTTATTAAAATAGCCTTTATACCCTTGGATCTTTGTATTTTCTTATAAAAAGCAACAAGGATTTCGATTTTCTTTCCAGTATTTTCCAAAAATCAGTAGTATAAACGCATAAAAAAAATGATTTATTAGGCATATCAAATATTTTTTATTAAAAAAACTAAAATCCATCTAAATTTTTACCTTCCCACTCATAATATTTCCAAACATTTCCTTGCTTAAAATCACATAACTCCCCTGACGCCCATCATAGTAATAAACCAGATCCTTGACTTGATTCACATCGAAACCCTCCTTCTGCAAATCGACTTTCCTCAATTTAAAAGTACCTGTCATTGGAACTGCATCCAAAACTCGCAAGAACATGGGAATGGCATACGCTGGAAGATTATCCTTAAGACCTTTAGCTAGTTTTGGCTTATCTAGCGTCCTATCTGGGTCTACTATAGCCATCATACCAACTCGTCCTTCTGTACCTGGAATCTAAGCGCAAAAATAAGTGGGGACGCGAGTTTATTTTGTACTTACTTCAACGCCATAGACAACGGAATCTTTTAGTCCCACCACGTTGCTTATGACGCCTTCTACTTCAGTTGTTGCGACGTTTTCACCTTTCCACCTGTAAAATAAAACCAAACTAAAGCTATTATCTAATAAATAAGTAATCGTAAACTCATCACCTGAAAGTGTCCCCAGTTCTATCTTTAAAATAGTAATACCCGAGCTCGTCTTGCAGTAGAATATCACCGGAATTAAAATACAAATCCCCGGATTTAAACACGTTTTCTATAACTTTTTTTTTGGTGGCTTTCTTGTCGGCATATCCAGCAAAATCGCTGACGCTAGTTTTCGGATTGATCTTCCCAATTAGTATTCCGGGTTCGTTCGGTTGGCAACGCGTGCAGAGTCCTTGGGGATTCCTGATTGGCTCTCCAGTGGCTTCGTTGCATTTTATTAGAGTTACCGGATAAGCAGCGTGGGCGTAGCGAGGGATGAAACCAACAGCTCCGATTGTGTTGTCAATATTAACTGGAAAATGTCTAATATGTAGCCTGTATATGACTAATTACACCCTAGCGGACTTACTTAGATTAGAATTGCCTTCAGTAGCCCCGTAAAACTCATAAATTTGAGCAATTTTGAACGCATCGGAAAATTGCTTCCAAATTTGAGGTCGCATGCCATTTCCAATTATTTTCTTTACTTGGTGTTGTACAATAGTGCCTGGTTTATGTACTGTTAGTAAATACCTGCAGATTTCTCCAATATAATGTGCTACCTAAAGAAAATTTAAACTTATATTTAATCCTACGTATTTGGCTTAATAAATTTTGAAATTGAAAAAATCACGATTACTATACTTTTCCTTATATCACTTTATGTAATAAACTACAATTTTACATGATTTTCTCACCGTGCAGTTGTATTTATTGCAATCATTCCAAAAATTCGACGCAGAAAACTTTTTCCTTAATGCCACGCTAATTCCAAAAAGTAAAGTCTGGCCTACACCAATCATCCCTCCGGCACTATGGTACAGTGGTAGAGGGTCATAATAAATGTCGTCACTGCTTAACACTGACATGTGGTTAATTCCGATTACAGCAAACATGAATCTGGAATAGTTTATTTAACATAAATTTCAAGTATTGGGTTAATATGTATGTAGATTTAAGATAAAAGCGAAGCACCACCTTAATCTTCTTAAGGAAGAAATTTTAGATTTTTTGTAGTTTTATTTAACATATTATGGTTAATTTTTTAATCAACGCCGTAAAAAAACAGTAAGTACTTTACTCTAATTTTTGTAACTTTATTATCATTACCTCATATTGGAAATAACTGCAGCTTTGGGCAGCCCAGTAGTACCAGACGTGTAAATATAAATAAGCTTATCTTTAGGCTTTCCACTTTCCACACTTTCCGGACAAACTGTCGACTGCCCTCGCAACTCCTCCACTAAATTCACTGAACCATTTAAAATTCCAAGGGAAAGCTCATGGTTAAACTCATATAA